>BOPM01000564.1:152012-172323 GCA_022179025.1 Porites australiensis | reverse complement strand
CGAAGCCGGGGCCGGGGGCCGAGGCCGGGGCCAGGATCGGAATTTATCTTTTTTTTTTTTTTTTTTTTTTTAAAGAAAGCTGTTTTGGGATTAGGGTCAGGGTTAGTGTCCCTAACCCCAACCCTAACCTTAACCCTAACCCTAATCCTAAAACAGCATTCTTTTTTTAAAAAGATAGACCCCGGCTTCGTCCCCGGCCCAGCGTTTTACTGACACAGGTGAGAGTAGGTACTAAGGCAGGGACTTCTCAGTCATTGCAAACTATGCAATTCCAGGAAACATTTTCAATGCCTAAATAAAGTCTTTTAACAACAAAAAGTGGACCAATAATTTTAGAATTCAATTGAAGCGAAGACACTCTTTATCTTTTTAAAAGATAGCAAATAGCGTGACATAGCCATCAGAACAAGTTCCGAGGGTTGTTGCGATTATTCCAGGGCGTGGCTCTATTGTAAGGCGATGGTAAGAGGAAAGCAATGGAGCTCTACAGTGCGGCGCTTAATTAAGTGAATACGATATTGTATTGCAGGACATGATTGCTCGTGTGGTGTCAGCAACCTGGAGACTTTCATCTCATTTCAAAGGCCCAAGGTTAAGGACCACTTCTCATGTTTTTCTCCCGACGTTTGGAAGAAGTTTGTCCAACGTCTTTGAGCCACTACCAAAACAGGAGCTGGTGACGAAATTCAAGTCGAGGCTAAGAGGAAGGCAGTTCCTTCCAGGCTCCTCGGGTTCGGACTTCCCAGAATTCCTTGGAGAGCCAACAGATTCATTCCCACTCGGCATTGCAGTCAAAAATCCAAACGGCTCCTCACTGGCTGATCTTACTGCAAAATGCATGGAATTTGCGGAAGAAACTTTCTCTCGTAGCCCTGCTATATTATTCCGAGGTCTTCCTGCTAAGTCTGCAGAAGACTTTTCTGTAATCGCTGGGGCGATCCCATATAAGACCGCGGCGTATGGAGGCATTGGACATCGTTCTCAAGTAGACAAAGCTGCAGGAACATATACTGCTAGTGAGAGGCCACCAAATTATACAATAGAGTTGCACAACGAATTAGCCTATAGTGAAAACTTTCCATCCAAGGTATTAATTTTGAGCTAATTCCAGTGGTGGGCTTTAGAAAGAGATTGGTAATTAAAGTTTTAAATCTTGTTCAAGCGCAAAGGACAGAGAAAAGCAGTTTGGTGCGCAGCTCGAAAATTAAAAAACTCCATTTTTCTTCCCTTGTTTGCTGAGCCTGGCTTGCAGGTGTGAACAAGGATCTAGGGTTGCATAACACCAACTAGCATGTATTGTCCCCCATTTTCAAGTTGACAAACTCTCATTTGACATTTAAACCCTGCGAAAACAAACATTTTTGTTTCTTTTTTTAACTTTTAATTGATACAATTCAGGCGATTTGGTGTTCCCTGCAGCTGAATGGGATTTAATAGGGTTATGGGTCAGATTCCCTTTTTTTCCCGGGTTTTCCCTCTCCGCAATAAAACAGCACGTTGAAAACGAGCGATTTTAACGTAATTTTTGAAAGTGATAACGAAGACTTGGTATTTAAGAAACGGTCCAGATAAGAACTATAGCAACAACGGCAATGAACTTGTTGGAATGCAAAAAAGGTGCTAACTTTTCTATTGTCTGTACTTACTTCTGATTGGCTGAAACAGCAAAAGTTAACAAAACTTCGTAAAGCAGTACATATATTCATCCTTACTTTCCAACTATCTTCCATATGACAAAATCTGGTCTCAGTTTGAATAACAAAGAAATCCTATGTGGGAACATGTAAAATTGTAAACTTTTCTCGGCTATTGTTTTCAACTCTTGTTATTGGTTAAAATCTTTTAACACCAAAAAACACCCTTTCAAAGTGGAGTGTAAATGCATTTTATTGCGTAAACGGCCTTCATGTAGGTTTATGCTCTTTCCCTATGTGGGGAAAGCACCGTTGCCGCATAACAAAAGAAATTGCTATCCACCTTACCCGGATCGTTACTTAACAGTAGACCGTTAAATTAGAAAGGCAACGTCAAAGAGACCATGTTGTAACTCGGGGCTAAGTGCGCATGCACATATAATGCCTCCCTTTTAGAGACAGGGTTTCTTGGTCTGAGCAGTAAAAATGACATGAAAACAAAAGTAAGAAGGGGAAACAATTTATCTGTGGGGGCGAAACGCCAATTTCAGATTTATCCTGGTAAGTCTAGACGAGATTTGACTGCCAACAGTCTCTTTTCAGACATGCAAGAGAACAAGCCGTTACGTCGAGGCGGGCGGTAGCGAACGAGCAGCGGAAGTGCCGGCCTTCTTGTCTCTTTACCCAGACGTTTCCCTCGTTACGAATTTTGGGTGCAAATGACGGCAGGACTCCGCTCATCTACTCATGCTGACGGACGCATAATTCGCTCGTTTCCAGTCATTCGCCTCGTCTCGCGTGATCTTTAGTAGCGGTTTTTGATCCAACCTCGTTCCCAGGGTCCTCTCATACTCGACTCTGGGAACGAGGTTGTTTTTGATCCTCTTTGAGAGGCGCACGTCAACCGGAAGTGGACTATTTACACTCTTGGGCCGTTGTTTTGCCCATTGAATTACTGACAAAACGCCTTCATAAGAAAAAGACACCTGGCAAAACAAATTTAGTTCTGCCAAGACACATTTTTAGGAAAAAGACTTGACGTACGTCGCTGTAAAACGCCTCTCCGCGGTAGCCTGCGAGCAGGCTCTCCCGTGGAGCTGGGGTGTAGGGGAGGGAAGAGGGGAAGGACTACAAGTTACCCCTCCTTTTTCGCCCTGCCGCCAGAGCGCCCGGGAGAGATTTCTCGAAGGCTACTGCGCAGTAACCCCGAGGAGGAAGGCAGAGAAAGGCCCAATCCATATTATATCCCCATTTTAGTCTTACGATTCGCTATAATCTTCAAAAAATGGACTGTCAAGTGTAACGTTGCAATTTTTATCTCTTAGGTGTACCTATTCTGTGTGAAGGAGCCTGCCGATGGCTGCGGTGGCGAGACTCCTATAATGAAAAACAATGACCTTCAATCCCGTCTGGATCCTGATATCATAAGAAAACTAGACGAAAAACATATCAAATACGAAAGATACATGCCTTCCACACGACACAAGAACTATATATCGTGGCAAGATGGTTTTATGACAAAGGATAGAAAGGTACCGGCGCTATACGCTGTATTTATTGCTAGAGTTTGACTCTTTGTTTTAATTTTATCTCGGTAAGGAGGGTGGTCAGAAATTACACTACCTAATGTTAGCTTAAAAATAGCAGAGACTAATTCCGCTGATCAAACACCATCATTTGTTTACCTGTCCATCTCAGTTGGTTGGATACAACCATGCATATCAGCTTTTTGCTTCTTTCGGGCTGTTTACATAGAGGGATGAATATCCTTGCACCCGGAAAATCCTAGAAGGCGGAACAACTTTCCGTTCCTTGTAGAGCGTTAGTTTTGCCTATTAAACCTATTGCTTTTTTGACGTTGTTGTTGTTGTCCCTGTCTACCCAGCACTCAATCTTACCCCACTGACAGGTAATTACGTAATGGTTCGTCAGGAAACAGGGCAAAATTCATCACATTTTAAGACTCGATTTAGCTCCCAGTCGTTGTCCTTCCGTTTACTAACATTTGGGCGCCAAAATGACTAGCAGCTCGTTCCCACTTAGGAACTAGCACTTGAGAACGGGATGTGGGGAATGCCAGCAAGGTACAATGCTGTTTTTGATTCAGTTCTTTCTTACTCTTCTAGGAAGTGGAAGATATAGCTAAACAACAAGGCAACGATATCCACTGGGATGAAAACGGGGATCTGTATTTATCGCTAATCAGACCTGCTTTCATACCGCACCCTGTGACTGGAGAAAAATACTGGTTCAATCTAGTTACGGGGCACCACAATTCGTGCGTGGATTCGATGCCAACATTTAACGACACCGACATCTTGGACGGGAAATGGCCGTACCACAGTTATTACGGCGACGGAAGTGAGATCGAACCACAGGTGATACAGCATATAAGAGCACAATCTTGGACATGCGCCGTTGGATTCAAGTGGAAATGCGGTGATTTGTTGGTGATCGATAACGTTGCTGCCCAACATGGAAGAATTGGATTTTCCGGTGAAAGGAAGATGCTGGCATATCTGACCGCTTAAATCAAAGGACTTCAAATCTTCTTTTTTAAATTGTAACTGGTAGAAATCCGTATGGAAAACTATAGAGAACCTCAGGAGAATACTGTATTAATTCTGTTAATTGACTGGAGCATAGTAAACAACTTTGTTACGTATGAAATCAATTTCTTGTTAAAAGGTTTCCTAATTACATGAAATTTTGGCGACACTTTAATTCAACGAATTTCGCTCAATTAAAATGCACCAAAATTAAGTGTCGCTAAATTTAAATCGTACATTTTTTTTAAATGAAATTCCGCCATCTGGTCAGAATGTTAATGGATGTGTTTTTTAAGGGCTTTAACTGCTCAGAAGAGCTCGGGGAAACTCACCAATACTGCTCTAGATGTGGAGCAGCCGTAGACAAAGAGGACGCTCTCATACATTATTATTTTCAGCGTGGGTTTGATTTAACACAATCGTAAAACAATGAAGCCACGTGGCATGGGTCATTGTTTGAGGGTCAAATTTTCAACCCAGACTCTACGACTGAAACCGTCCACAGCACCATGAAAAGGAAAACCATATGGCTTCAAATTATTGTAGCCATCCCTGAACGTGCCAAGCAAACGTCGAGCCTGGGTTAGTGTACGACGTTCTCCTTAGTGAATGACTACAGTAGGTAGGCCTATGTAGGGTTATGTAGTGCTATATGAGGGTATGCAGGCCTATGTACGGCTATGTTGGGCTATGTAGGGTTATGTAAGGCTATATACGGCTATGTGGGGATATGTAGGGGGAACACGGGCGAGGAGCGTGAATGACAACACAAAGGAAGGGCTGGGGTTTTGGCGACGAGTTTTACCTCATTAGGTGAGTACGATACTATGAGCAAAATTTAAAACTAAAATCCGGATAAAATTGAAAACATATGCGTCGCTTTCTACCTCAACTGACTGTAGAACCTAGTACGTGGTTTGAGCGAGGAGTAAAGTAAGCGATCTTCACCAGGCTCAAGGGTCCGACTCTAAACGGAGGTGGGGGGTACAGCCTCCCCAGTGTGTGGGACAAACGCAGAACCTGGAGGGGGACTAGGGACCCAGGGCCTCTCAACAATGATGTAATCTTAGCACGTCATGCGCCTGACACGACACGTGCCGGCGCAGAAGTGAACAAGATTTCAGTTGAAGTCGGAAGCTCTTCAATTTTATCCGGATTTTAAATTTAAAATCTTGCTCATAGTTTAAATTTACCGGATATATGTATCTTCACACAGGTCTTTCCGTACGATAGTTTACTGAGCTATGCATTTATGTAGAATAAAAAGACTTCAAAACACCAGTACAAAGTAGACACTCAAACAAATAAAACCAGAATCCTTTTAAAAATTATTTCATAAGACTGACATAAATAGAATTCGTGAGAATTTCGGGTTTACCTCTGTGTAAAAACTGGTGAAGTTTTTCTTTGTTTTCTAGCTACCTTTTCCTTGGCTCTATTGTGTTGACTTCTCAGTGGCTTCTTTGTATTCATTGTTATACGTCACTCGTGAATTTCACAGGTTTTTACACCGAGGATGAGCCGCAATTTCTGTTACAAATTATTTTATAACTTAAAAAGCCACAATTAGTTCGAGTATACCAAAATAATTTTATCTCAAATAAATAATTACTTAACCAGAATTTATAAGCGTACGAGGTCATTTCTTCAGTTTTACTGGCGCGCGCCAACATCTTTAAGAGTAGGTATACATACATGGTTATTGACTGGATTCTACCGTTTTGTATTGTAGAACAGCAGCCACATCATTCGTTTATCACTAAATGTTTAAGCGTGTATATCACTCCATGTAAGGAAATCCGGAATCCGGGACATTTTTACTTTTGGAATCTGGAATCCTGGGCTTTGGAATCCGGAATCCGGAATCCCGCTAAGGATTAGAATCCAAAATCCAAGTTTCACTGACAAGGAATCCGGTTCCACTACCTGGAATCCGGAATCCAAGACTGTCTTGGTTTACCCTAAATGGGGCACGTTTGTAACTGACAAGTCTTTAGGACTGGCAAATCGAACTCCAGTAGACGTAAAACCATAAAGCAAAACCTCTTAGAACGGACACCAAAGGGAAATAGCCAAGAGTACGCCTCACAGATGTCTCCGCAAGGAAATCTTGGATTAGGCTAGTATCTTTGGGTCCATATGTCCGTAATAGAGATATGTCCGAGCTGTGGCGAGGTATCCGCACATAAGCGTGCATCGTAACTTCGGATTCACATATAGGGCATTTTATGTCCTTTTCTTTCCGTAATACCGTCTAAACCACAGAGACTACTCACATCCGTTTAGATTACGATAAATGAATAAAGATTACTTACTTAAAATCTATTCATGGAGTACGGCTCAGTCGGTAGAGCACTTTTCGATTCCCGGGACCGGACCAATACTCAGGGTCTTAAAATAACTGAAAATGAAGGTGCTGCCTTTGAATAAACGGCTAGACCTTCGCATGGTTCGGCTGACCAAGTCAAATGGCGGGTGCCGTCTCCAGCAGCAGACGTAAAAACGGTAAACTCAAAAGTTCTTTCATGCTAAATACATTTATACTCAAATAAAGTCCTTTTTTGGCGGCTATTTTGAATTTGTCGGTGAATGCGAGGTGTGGAACCGAGAAATCGTCGGTAGCGCTCAAATTTCTTTTAAGATGTATCCTCGGCAAGTGATCGATACGTTCGAGAGCTTTCTCAATTTCCGATTATCCCAGACAACCCCCTCTCCCAATTCTTTTTGTTGAGGTCTTTCACCAGTTGAGCGCAAAATTGAAACTATCGATGAAGTAATCATTACTCATTTATTATAATCTAATCCGATGTGAGCGCCTCCTGTGCCTAAACGACTTGAACTGATACAAGATAGTTTTATACCATAGCAGGTGGTTGTAAAGAAGTGTTTAACATTTAAGCATAGTCAAGCCCTTATGAAGCGAGGCGACGGCAGCGTACCTCTAGGACATGTGGTGTATGATTCATCAATCCGCATTATTGGAGAAGGTATCATTTAAAATCTCTGTTACTTCCTGTGAGTGTAGCTTTCCAATACCCACTGCGGGCACGCCCAAAACATTTCGACCAGCATATTTTAGCTAGAAAAAAAAAACAACAACAACAAAAAAAACAAGTGTGATTAACTTACACCTCTGTGTTCAATGTAGTATTTCCGAAACAGCTGAGTGCTGAAAGTGAGAAAGTCACCTTTATTCCAAGAATATTTTCGAATCGTGGCGAAACAAAACTCCAAGCTCCCATATTTCTGTGTTCTTCTTGGCTCCATATATATTCTGAAAAATACAGTAAATGCCTTTAAAGCGCAAGAGGCAAAGGTCCCACCCAAATTTTATCCTTACACCATCTTATACCTGTACTGTCTTTTTCTTAAACGGGCAAACTTTGATTTATTTATGACGCTATTTGCTTTGCCTTTTTAAAATCAATACTCCCCAATCCCCTTTCCTTTTTGTTGCCAGGAGTGGGTTAGTCTCCCTCGCAGCCGTATTTGTCGCATCACGCAACGCTCCTCCCTAACAAACTTTCTTTGGGAGGAGCTTTGCGTGACGAGACAAAAACGGCTGCGAGGGAGACTACAAGGAGTGGGAAAACATACAACTGTTGCAAAACGTGAACAGCAGTTCTAAAAGTAGAAGTCAGGAGGACTACCTTTCGCTCCAGGAAACTTTTGAAGTTCTTGACGAATCACTTCGGCAGGGAAAGGACACAACGACTGGAATAAAAACACAAAGAAATTGTGACAATTGACCCTCAGTTTAAGTTCAGAAAACGGTTAGACGGCAAAAATTACAAAAGCCAAACCATATAAAGAATCAAGAAATGCAATTTTAACCCGGAAAATAAAGCTCCTTGAGGGACATAAGTCATGTAATACACTTTTCATAGGTGACAAATTACTCCTTAATTTTGGCGCGAAATTTCAGCGTTAATTTATAATTTCCCACGTAAAATTATAACGAGGTTGCTATAACAACTTTTTCCAGGGTGAAAACATGGCGTGCACCTTTGAAAAAAGCCCGAGTCTTGTGAGCCTAATTTGTCACCCATTAACTATTCCTCGAGCCCGAATGGGCTCTGAGTCAATAGCCCATAAGGCCGAAGGCCGAATGGGCTATTGACTCAGAGGCCATGAGGGCGAGAGGAACAATTGTTTTAGTAAAATCCAACTAGTTGGTCAAAAAAAATGGAGACAAAACAACTTTAGCAAGTTAAAGCTAGACTTTGTTCCTGTTTTGCCGCCAAAAAGCCGGCGCTTTGCGCTACTAGTGGGCTATAACATATAGCCTAGTAGTAGCTCAACCAATCAGAACACAGCCTTGATGATAGACCACCAGTTGGATTTACTAACAATTAATATTAACTAACTTGGACAAAACGCGAGTGAAATTATTCCCTAATTTCACTTGTCACCAATGATTACACCTTCTGCATACTAACATACCGCACCCGTAACAAAAGCGCCTTTCAAATGTACAGACACAAATACCGAACTGCAAAAGATGTCTCAAAATTGACTTAAGTTGAGGAATTGCCAAGCCCTAAGGCCTGGCATAGATACTTACCTCCAGTCTAACAATGGCTGTGTTCATGTTGTTGATCGCTTCCCTTTGCTTGGTTAGAGCATAGTAATGTTTACCAGAACAGAACACTACACGACTCACAGACGCCTTGTTAACAGTGCTATCCCCAAGCACTGGTTGAAAGTGAGTTCCAGGAGCCATCTCGTGAAGTGATGATACAGCAGCCTGAAGAAAATCACGGAAAATGACCAACGTTCTTTTATTGCACTTACAGAAGAACAAAGCAAGAGCACTTCATAGCCAAGCTTACCAAATCCACAGTGCGCTCTTTCCTAAGGATGCTATAACCAGTAACCCGGATAGGCCTACGCGACGGTCAAAAACATAAGGCGTTTTCTTTTCTTTTTCTTTGTTTATTTACCAGGAGGTGGAAAAAAGTAGAGATGTCTAGAATAAATGTTGAATGCCAATACTTTTTCATTTTTCTCAAAATAAAAAGGTTTTTGCCTGGCTGAAAATTAACTGCTTCGGGAAACGCGTTTTTTTTTTACAAATGTCGACGACAAGTTCCACAATTTCAGCTTGTTTTCAGTTTTCAAACACTTTTAAGTTTTAAAAACGTTTTGAGAATCAGTGGTGACTTGGCAATGCTTCAACCTTTAAACGGTTAAATTACAACCTTAACTTTGAATTTTTCTTGGCCTGGTTTCATTCACACATACTTTCACGTGTGAATCATAACTTGTCCTCCGCAAGTTCTCTACAGACAAGACATGGATACTTGGTTACTATACTTACCGGAAGTCGTATCAGAAGTTTGGGCCCGACAACAATAAGTGGCTTACGAAAGTTGCGTAGCATCTGTAAGACATAAAAAGTCGATAACTCAGAGGGAAAGTGGAGAAAATAAAGCAAAAATTATTACGTGAAGGCTTGTCGAGGTTTGTCACCGGTCATATCCTTATCAATTTGGCATAGCACTCACCTGTTGTCTTAGCAAATGGAAATACTGCGCAGGCGTGGTAGGGTTTGCTATGTACATGTTAACATTGTCTCCATCTACTTCATCTTCCTTGCTGTCCGTTAGCTTTGAAAACAAGACAAAAGTATAGACAACAGTTAGTTTAAAACCGCAAAAACGATGATATATTGTTACAAAATAGAGAGGGTAAGTTGTCACGTCATGTTGCCATGGTAGCAAAATTTTTGGATGACAACAAACCGAAAATTCACTTAAGAAGTAAATTCGCACTTCATAGATGTTATTCAGTTTCATTTAATTTGTCATATGTTGGCGAAATTTTCTGGATTGAATCCGAAAGGACCGTATCTGAGTTTAGAAAAGACAAAGAAACTTTTTGTGTTGTGTTCACCTATTCCGTAAAGCGGGCGCATGAAATTAGCAAGTTTCATGTCGCAGTCGTGCAACGATGGCTAAAAAATGTGCAAAAAAGCGTGATGCACGTGCAAAGTTGTTGTTTTACTTTTATAAACTTATTGCTTTTTTGCCGTTCTCGTTGCCGTCGCCGTCGTTGTTGTCTAAGCGCCCTTTTGTTGTGATCCCAAAAGTTTGCTACCATGGTAACATGACGTCACGCTTCCCCTCTCTATTCTTCAGTAATTTGTAAAGAGAACAAGGCCATCAGGGAAATTACTACATTAAAGGAGGATGGCCATAAAATTTTGCGAGTGTTCAGAATTCCTTAGAGGAATTTTAATCATTTCAGTGATAGAAGAAACTATTCACATACGCTAGAGATCCGGGGGGAGAAGGTACTCCCTTATATAAGCCATATAAGTATGTACCGCCCCAAAGGAAAGGGTTTTTGCGCCCTTTTGGTCTGAAAACAGGTATAGACTTTGCCCATTTGGGTTTGGAATCGGGTACGGTTCTCGAGGAAACTCGTAGGTCGGAGTGTCTGAACGTATTTACCGGTTTCAATTCCAAATGAGGTAGAAAGAAAGACAATTACGCGAATTCGTAATGGATTTTGAGAAATCTTTTTTGTTCTATCTTTTTCTAATCTTTTACATTTTCAGCTTAAAAAACGAAAAAGTTTCCTTTTCTACTCTCTCTTCAACTTTCTCCCAAAACGCTTTCCGACAAACTCGCGGCTGAACGCTTGCTACACAGACTATTTATTTATTTATTTTTAACTATGCTTTTATTTGTCGTATTTGCAGCTCGTCCCCAAACATCTACTAGAACGATTGTTTTAACAAAGACTCTTCTGGGCATGACAGAAGTTCGATTAACGGCTCTAAAATCTTATCGGTAGATTTGTCAAATTTTCTAATAATCCTTACATCCTGAATTATTTTGGCCTAAAAACGCAGCCAAGGTGAACGGGTAATAGCCAAGATTCACCCCATGTAAGGGCATCCGAATTCTGAAATCTGGGAAATTTTTGCCAGTCGAATCCAGAATCCGGAATCAACTCAAGGAATCCAGAATCCAAGGACGCTTTCCATTCAGCCCAAAATTCCGGAAATTTCGGTTAGAAATCAAATTAGAACGGACCGTTTCGGTTCGGTCCGACCGGAATATTTGGGAACACCTTTGAAGGTGGTCCACTTTAACCGATCCGGTCATTTCGGTCGATCCGACCGAAAAGTCCCTTTCCATTTGACAGAATTGTTGTCCCTAGTACAACTGTTTTGTATCCAGCTTACAAGAAAAATAACCAAACGCGCGGTGGCTTGGGTCGGGTCTGTGCAACTGGAATGTACCGTTCCATTGGGCACGTGAAATTTCCGAAATTTCAAACCGGAATTTTTGCTGAATAGAAAGCGCCCCAAGTTCCACTGACAAGGAATCCGAAATCCATAGCGTGAAATCCAGAATACAGGACTGACTCAATATACCAGGGGCGACAGGATACCAACCTGAAGAAATCTTTCTATTCTACAGGAGGAATGTTCTGGTCCGGCTCCATCATACCCATGTGGTAATAACATCACTAGACCGCTTTGCATCAGCCACTTCGCTGAAAATTAGCCATTAATTATATCTATTAGAGAATCTTATAGATCCTTAACACAGACGTAAGCATAAGCAATAACATAACGCAAGCATTAGCATAATCACGAGCATTAGAAGCTTATCGTATTTGCTTGAATAAGCGCCGTCCCCGATTAAACTCCTGAAATAAGTATCGCGGCCCTAATGTAATTAAAATCAAAAGACATTAATTCTGTTAGTTCAATACGGAAAATAATAATACCGTGGTTAATACAATTATTTGTCGCGTCCAACTTTCAAACAGACACCGCCATCGAATAAGCACCGTACTTGAGGCGTGGAAATTTTAATAAGCGCCGCGGCGCTTATTCGAGCAAAATACGATATGCGCTAGACGGCCTTGACATAGACATAAGCATGAGAACAACGCACTGTTTTGATATTGTAGTGTCCGAGAGAGCATTCTTGTAAACGACCAGCTTGAGTTGCGACCGCCGTTATGGATTGTTGAGGTGGTTGCTTACCACCCTGCGAGAATAGAATCCATTTGTGTTCTTGAGTGAAGAGGAGAAACGAAGGCTCTGCCTGAATCACGTCAAACCTTTCAAGCCACCAAAGCCCAAACTTCTGGCCTAGTCAATCTTGTTTTCTCTCGTCAAACTGGTTTTTTCGAGTGCGAGCATCCATTAATTGATAAAACGATAGTCTTAACCGAGCCCGCTGTTGCCAGGGCACAGCTGTTAGAGAGCTTTAGATTCAGAGACGAGGACAACTACGAGTACGAGATTTTCACAATACTGAGTATTTCTCACGCATGAACCAACGTCATTTTGGCGGAAAAACGTGATAGCCGTCGTCACTCTACAACGAGTTTTAGCGAGAATGTCGTAGTGGCGGGAACAAGTTATCAAATGTAAGACGTTTTATCATTTTGCTATCGGGAGCGGGCTTAACCTCCTTCAGTATAAATAACCGGGGTGTCTTTTTTTAAGAACACGCACAAAAACTTTAAATCAAATCTCGTACTCGTACTCGTACTCGTCGTCAAAACTAAAGCTCTCTCTTAGGCCTGGGTTGGAAACTATATCCTAGCAACATGCCGCGCATGCTCAACAAAGATCTTACTGGATTCATGCACAGTCTTTCTCGAGTACACCAAAATCAAGCAAGCGAAGGAAAGGCTGTGCTGGCAGGATGGTCGCTTACGAGAGCTTTGACAGTATTCTTTTAGTTACCTTCTCCACCCGAGATGAACGTGTCAATGATAATCTGCGCTCCATTAAAGAAGTCTCCAAACTGTGCTTCCCAGATGATAAGGTGATTTGGGTTTTCAACACTCATGCCATATTCAAAACCAAGGCAGGCTTCTTCCGACAAAGGACTGTTGACAACCTAGTGTAAGGAAAAGGAACTATAGTCTTCACTCATCAGCAACTGGTAATAACAACAACAACAGCTTTGCGCCGTAGCCTGTTTCAGGCGTTCAGACAGTGAACTGAAGAGGTTTTCAGACGCAAAGCTACATACATCGCCAACCCGCAGTTAGCATAGCTAGTCAAAGTTATGCAAAATTAATTATTAGAGTATATACGACACAGCAAAAGTTGAGAAAAAAATAAATACAAGGTTTGATAGCTTCATCTAACTACAGTACACAAACTAAGTGAAAAACTCATGCTCATCGGGAGCGATTTTGGGAGCAAGTTTTTAAACGCCTATCTCGGTCAACTCACCGCTGACCACTTTTTGCAAGCGGCTTGAGTCAAAGTTGTAAATGTCGGTTAAGTATGAAATAAACGTTAAGTGGGAGGCACTCGCAAGCCTTAGAACAGCGGAGCTTTAACCTGTATCTATAGGATAAAGTAACTGCGAGTGCTAGTATAACAATTTGCGTCTGTAGTGGGATATTTTCTCTTAACAGGACCTCCTCACGAAGCCTTATGTTACCCTGTGGCCGGGCGAGTGAGCACTAGAGGCCGCTACGTTGTGGTACACGCCTGATTCACAGGGGGAAAGGAAGGGGATAGGTCAGGGAGGACAGGTAACCTATATCCCCCTCCCTCCCTCCCTCCCTCACATCATTCCTATTGACTAAACCTTCTCCTCTCTTCAACATTCCTCTGCTTTCAAAATAAAAAATGGCGACTGCCGGAAAAGCTGAGCTAGAGAGAGGTGTAACTAAGGAAACAACACGACTTCATTACCTGGACCTAAACGCTAAACATACGAACTTTAGATTTGCACCCCGACCTAAGATTTATCTACAAACCCAATCACAGGCCTCGACGCAGTCAATTACCTCAAGGAAAGCTTTCTGTTGCTCAAACATGTTGTTCAAAGGGACAAACATCTCATCTGTTGACTGATCCACTAGCATGGCATGCCTGTGGCTGAACGTGCCTCTTCCAACATCTTGTCCACTGAAACGCACTTGGTACCCTGTACAGCAAAAGTAAGGAGGACAAATAATGAGACAATGCACTGCAATGGAAACAACGACATTCGCTTCTCGTACATTCAAAGGTGTGTTCTTGCGACGTGAATGCAAAGAGATTTACTAAAGCAGATTCTCAATCAAGAGGCAAGCGTTGCCTGAGTAAACAACCGACATTTCGCCACGCCACCACTGGTTTATATCGAGAAACGTTGGCCAGGCCAGAAGGGTGACCCTACTATCGAAAAAGGGTCGACCCTTCTGGCCGAGCCAACTTTTGGTTTCTAAAATTTTGAAAGGAAATGTAGAAAAAGTTGGCTCGCCCAGGGCAGCTCGCGTAGGCGAGTGAACCTTCTACCCACATAAACGGGACCTAAAATTGACCCATGACGGAAAAATCATTAATATCAAAGGCTATCACCTTGCCGATGACCATAGACACAACATTGTTGCAAGAAATATATGGCGATACTGCCAGTCAACCTGCAAATCCTGCATAGCTATAACGGTGAACCAGTTGCAAAAAGGTTGAGATACTCCGACGAAAAAACGACCTTTCTCTCTCCTGAAATATCGCTGCTAGTCACTGGTCTGTGAGATACAATACTAACCTCCCTCCTCCCTTCCATTCAAAGTTGTTCCTCCAAGTTTTGAGCATGGTCTTGTATTGCTAGCACTTTGATTAGGGGTGGAGGGGGGTTCACAAGCACAAGATCATGGACAGGCCATTTAAGCCAAAATACGGTTCAGTGTCCCAAGTACTATTGCAACAGGTTGTAGTTAGCACGCACTAGGATCCTGAGTACTGATGCGGTCTCGAGAATAGACCCCCGCGACGTTCCACTCTCAGGCCCAGCCGGGGGTTTGGGGTCCCCGGGTATCCACGGTAATTTTTTATTCCGGTATACGGTATTAAAGTATCTCGTTTTCCTGAATTTATGGTATCTTGGATTTAGAACACAAGTTTTGTTACATTTTTTATATATATGAATGTATGCTGACACAAATATCGAGATATGCTCACCAGTTCGCCAGGAATTTGGCAAAGGAGGGAATGGAAAATGCTCGTGACCGACTGCAGTGCACCGAAAGATACACACAATATCTGAGTGTGTTATTTCTCAGTAACCTGACAAATCATTTTTAGGTACGGTATGTGGTATTCTGTTACAAGACAATTTTAGGTATTCGGTACCAAAGATTTTACAACTTTAAGGTTTTTTGGTATCTTCATGAGGAAGACTTCGGTTAAATTGGTATCCCACTAATCCCCCTACCGACTTAGCTAGTCCTGCTGCAGTTTTAGAAACTCTTTTCAATAATTGGACCAAGAACAAGTAGCTGGCTCACCTTGATAAAGAAGGCTTCCAATGGCGAGAGCTTCAGCTGTTGCCCAGTCAATCGCTGCTCCACTTGTAAGCTTCTTTATCCTAGTTTCGACGTGAGTTTTCTTCAGATGTGGGTGGATGTTAAACGAATCTGGGGTCTCGACAGATTTGGCTCCGACGAACATCATGTTTTCAAGAGGAAAGCCTAAAAAAATATGAGAAAAGGAACGTGGCTTTATAGATAACGAGATAATGTGCGCAGTTTGTTTGCGTGTCCCACTTTCACCGTACTTTTCCGTTACTATATACGCAAATTAACACTACGTCACTACGTCTTAAGGTTTCCGTACTACACCCTCTCTGATATATTGTATGTTGTGTTAAAGTTTTTAGTTTTCTTCACCTATTGTACTTAAAAGTACAAAGTACAATAGGCGAATAAACAGGCCATCTTCAAGTTCCAAAAAGTCTCACTTTCAAACGGATGCTGTGAAAATGACTATTATTTGCAAGAGAATAAAAAATCACTTTCGTATAGCTTCACACTTAGAAATTAGAGGCACGCAGACGTTGTTAGGGAATCGTCACACGTTCCTGACGTTCGTGGGGCAGGAACGCGTGAAGTACCCCTAAGAACGTCTGCGTGGGAGACTAGGGAACTTAGGGCAAATACCTGTGTCCCAAGTAGTAATCTTATCTTCACTGGCCTGTACCAGACCCCTCCAATGACCCTCCAGGTGGGACATGTGAGGAACAACGTTCTCGGCGTCCTTTAACTCTTGGTTGAGAGCGTCAGTGTAATCAGTGGTGTCCTTTGATAATTCATCGTCAGTGATCACGCCCATCGTTAGCAGGCTCTCGGCATACTTGTCTGGCACGCTCACTCTGTCCTCAATCATTTGGTACATCAATGGTTGAGTGAAGGAAGGATCGTCTATCTCATTGTGGCCCCTAAATCAAAGAGTACAGACTATTGTATCCAGCCTTTCCTTATGCAGAAATACCGTATTTATTCCATTAAACGCCGCGTCATTTATTATAAACTTTTCACAGTCCCCTATTTTTCCGTAAGATCGTCGAGATCGAGCTATTTACCCCACGGGCGGCCATCAAACCCCGATGCCCGCCCCCTCAGTACATGTGAAACCAAAACGGCCGCCCGTACCGGTAAACTCTCGATCCTGACGATCTTACGAAAAATAGGGGGACTGTGAACAGTCTATATTCATTCTAGTTTTTGCATTTCCGATTCGGCGTTTATTCAAGAAAGGCGTTTTTCGAGGGCGGCGTTTATTTCAAAATCACATTCTTAATTCACTGAAAACAATTAAGACAAAGCATTTGTAAATATCATGTAAAACAGAAAGATGATTAAAGTTCCAATGTCCCTCTGTTTTGCTGAGATAGAATCGCCACCCTTTCCCCTCCCCAGACTACCTCTCGCCTCGTTTCTCTCGCCGGTTGTTGTTTTTTTTTCGCCCACGCCGATTTTTTTCTCCTTTTCCCTCCAATGGGGAGCCTGGTCCCAGGTTAGTCAGAACACTGACTTACCATCTCCTATAGCACAGCATGTCTATTATAACGTCCTTTCTGTATTTCATTCTGTACTCCAACGCGAGGCGACAGGCTCGCACCACTTCCTACAAAAAAGTCCGTTTACTGTGATGTTTATACACTGTCATAGAACAAAAATATTAGCACAAATTCTACCTTCAATAAAAAGGGAAAAAAATACAGAGGTAAAAAGAGAAAAAACAAAGTTGAAGTCAAATGATATGTGCAGTTGATACCTCTGGATTGTCCCCATTGACATGGAAAACAGGACACCCAATCATTTTACCAACATCGCTGGTATACAGAGACGACCTAAAGGATAGGGTAATTATTAATGGGAAAGTCATCTTACGAGATACAGTGCTGAAATCACCTTTTCAATTTGACTTTGTCTTAAAGTGTAAATGGCGATTCATCAACGTTTGTTGATTGAAGGTCATTTTAAAAACGAAAAGAAAAGAGATTCAAAACGACGATTAACCAGTTAGGAAGTTTCGTTTTGTCAGTATTAATATTGCTGTTGCAAATACTCGTTTCAAATGTCATCCACAATTAAAATCAAACTGGACGTATCTATCAAATAAGTCAAAAGAGCGATTTTCGTTTGACCTGGAAATGATAAGGCTTGAACAAACAAAAGAGACAAACGAACAAGAATAGAAGAATTTTATTGCTTTATATAACAGACACGAACGCGCATTGTATTCCCAGCGGACGAAATATAGCTGAATATCAGGCCACATTTTGGAGAACAGAAACTGGGCTGCCGATGAAACAAACGAACGAGGCTTTGTTTTCTACATCAGGATTTCAGATGAATAAGCAAAAACTGAACACTTACGGAAAATTTTTCGAAAATCGCTCTAACAAAGACGCAAGCTAAGGCCGCACCACGATTGAGAGAATTTGATGAGAAAGAGCTTGGTGAGTGAAGCACAAGTCCAGCCTACAAGTGAGAGCCTAGTTTTTAAGAACCTGTCAGCTTAAAATTTGTCAATTAGAACTCCTATATACAAGAACCTGTTTAGACTACAATTTGGAAATGTCTACTTTGAGGTAGAGCTTCGAAATTCATGAATTTGATCAATGCTTTAATTTGACTGATAAGTAAAGTTTTTGCAAGTAGTTGGCTGAATAGCACTAGATTCTCTTAACTACAACGTAATTTTTTTCTTCAGAAAGCAAGAACCTATTTTTTACCTAAATAGTCTGAATTTGTGCAAATTACCATTTTTGTAAGAACTTGTTCAGGCTAACTTGACAAAATGTAGGTTCTTAGTCGCGCATTATATTACATAATGATAAGCACTCAATGATAATCGATTATCATTTTTTCTCTTAATTGATTTTGGTTCATACCTTCCTCTCTCTCCAGGAGTAGTAAAGCCAAGTTGATTATTGACTATCAAATGAATGGTACCACCAACACTAAAATGGGGCAAGTTTGCCAGGCAAAGAGTCTCTGTTACAATACCCTGTAAGTTTAATTAAACACAAACACAACTATTAAAAGTAATACAATCACGTTTAACACGTTTTCATTTTCAGTTGTGTCACGACAATAATTACGATGCCCTTGTCAGTATTTCTACGCTCTGTAAATGGTACAGCTGATGGTAGCTTGCGCCACAGACGAAACTAAACCACTGTTTAAGTACGTCTGCCAGCCAGCTCCGAAATCCTTGTTCTGTTCCCCAGCTGTGTACCAGGATTTGAGTACGCGCCATGATTGGCCTGTTAAAAAAGCCATTGTTCGATTGGCCAATCTGGTTAAAGGGAAATCCGAAGCGGACTTCCCGTAATTCTTTGCTGTCCGTTGAGGGTCCAGAACAAGGATCTCGGTGTTGCTTCGCAGAGGATACTGTCGGGGTTAGATTACGTTTGTGACGCAGGTTATGTGAATGGCATCCTACACGGGTCGGACTCGCCGGACGCTTTGCCGCCATTTTGGAACATTCTGGGCAACTGAAAAAGCCTGGGTTCGAATTACTGCATAGTCCCGGATATTTGTCTGGTGCAATAATGACTCAAATCTCCTCGCTCATCGCCGTTGAGGGACGTTTCTCGAGGAGGAACTCCTCGTGAAACGTCCCCCAGCGGCGATGAGCGAGGAGAAACGTCTGCCGTTCGCAGGCTACAATTTGGACAGTAAGAGGCTAAAAAAGTTCAAAGTAAGTTTATAGAGCGGCCATCAAATCAGTGTTGTTGTCAGTGACGTTTTCGAATACTATATTTCAAAATAATAGTACTTATCCTTGGGTCTTTTTTTTGCGCCCCATTTGACGCGGCAACGTAAATCTTATGCCGCATTTTTTTTCCAGATTGTTGAAATCCCGCCCTAGAATAAACCCTGCCTCGCCCCTTCTATCAATCAACGCACAATCATGGCCATATCTTATTAGAACGCAAACGTCTGCTGTGAAAGTTAAGAGTAGTTAGATTGGATGGAGTTTTAAACAATGAATTGAAAACTGCTCCATAAACCGCGCTATCAGCTGCACAATCGGGGTTTTAATTCTCTCCACAATTAGTCGCTGCTGAAATCTTACCTGAGCGGAAAATGAAGCGTCTCCGTGCGCCATAACACTAAGAACCTTGAGGAAAGTAAAGAATGCATGTCAGTGCTTTTTTGCAGCTGTATAATTACAATATGCTTCAAAGTTGTAGATAATTTGTTGCGGCTGAAGAACGCAGTCCTAATGGCGCTTCTAATAGCCACTTTGGCCGCCCCGTAATTTTTTTCATGGGCTTTCTCTCAGCCGCGAATTGGTATCTACGTTGTACCTCACTAAATCACGTGAATGATCATTCACTGAAATCACTCCCCCCACTCCACTTCCCGGTTGGAAGGACGTCCAATTGAGTAATTGCCACTACTGCAAAAAAAAAAAAACACACTTTCGAGAACCAACCTTGTCACCTGTTTGGCAGTCATGTCGATCACTATAGCAACCATCTTTCAGGGTCAATTGCCTTCCTCTGGCTTTTCCTACTACAACAGGATCAACAGCTTCCAGATGGGATGGATTGGGCAGCATGGTGACATGCAAGGGCCGTGTGTGACCATAGTGAAGATCCACGGAACTGGCTGCATTGAGACAAAAAAAATGCACTTTATTTGACTGTTAATGTATTTAGCACGAGAGTTCAAATTGAGGACAATATTTTTAAGTCTCCCAAGGGAGATGGGATCACCATTTTTTGAGGTCATGCAAGCCACGCGAAGGTCTAGCGGTTTGCACGAATGGCAAAGGTAATTCCTTCATTTCTCAGTTATTTTAAGACCCTGGGTATTAGTCCGGCCCCGAGGATCGAACCCACGACCTCC
>BOPM01000564.1:136417-152002 GCA_022179025.1 Porites australiensis | reverse complement strand
ATGAGCTATTTTTTCAAAATAGCTCAATAAAAAAATGAAAAAATACAGAGATAAAAAGAGAAAAAACAAAGTTGAAGTCAAATGATATGTGCAGTTGATACCTCTGGATTGTCCCCATTGACATGGAAAACAGGACACCCAATCATTTTACCAACATCGCTAGTATACAGAGACGACCTAAAAGATAGGGTAATTATTAATGGAACGCCATCTTACGAGATTCAATGCCGAAGTCACCTTTTCAATTTGACTTTGTCTTAAAGTGTAAATGGCGATTCATCAACGTTTGTTGATTGAAGGTCATTTTAAAAACGAAAAGAAAAGAGATTCAAAACGACGATTAACCAGTTAGGAAGTTTGGTTTTGTCAGTATTAATATTGCTGTTGCAAATACTCGTTTCAAATGTCATCCACAATTAAGATCAAACAAATAAGTCAAAAGAGCGATTTTCGTTTGACCTGGAAATGATAAGGCTTGAACAAACAAAAGCGACAAACGAAAAAGAATAGAAGAATGTTATTGCTTTATATAACAGACACGAACGCGCATTGTATCTTCCCAACTGACGAAATATAGCTGAAAATCAATTTTCCACATTTTGGAGAACAGAAACTGGGCTGCAGATGAAACAAACAAACAAGGCTTTGTTTTCTATATCAGGATTTCAGATGAATAAGCAAATTATGAACACTTACGGGAACCACTTTTCGAAAATCGCTCTAACTAAAACACAAACTAAGGCCGCACCACGATTGAAAGAATTGATGAGAGAGAACTTGGTGAGTGCAGCACAAGCTCAGTCTGCAGGTTAGAGCCTGGTTTTTAAGAACCTGTCAGGTTGAAATTTGTCAGTTAGAACTCCTCTATGCAAGAACCTGTTTAGAGTAAAATCTGGAAATGTGTACCTTGAGGTAGAGCTTCGAAATTCAGGAAATTGATCAGTGCTTTAATTTTTCTTATTATAGACATTTTAAAGGATTTTGACTGATAAGCAAACTTTTTCAAGGAGTTGGCTGAACTGCACTAGATTCTCTTAACTACAATGTAATTTTTTCCCTCAGAAAATAAGAACCTATTCAAAAACCTAAACTAGTAATAACCAAAGGTTACGGAGTACGGTAGACAACGATCGAAGGTCCAAACGCTTCTGCTCCATCACCGTGCTTTGTGTAAGTTTCATAGGTGACAGATGGTCAAAACACGCGTCATCAGATTACGAGTGATAGAAAGTCCAAACGCGCGTAATCAAATTGTGTTCTGTGCATTCCATTCATTCTTAGTGGAAGTCCAAACGAATGCTGGCTACTGGCTACATACATTGTGCATGCGACGCGTGCGCAATAACAGCCTGGACATTAGGATTGCGGGCTCCTCTTGTCCCCCGCAATAACCTAAATTTGTGCAAATTACCATTTTTGTAAGAACCGATTCAGGCTAACTTGAGAAAATGTAGGTTCTTAGTCGCGGATTAGTACTGTCACAGTCATAACCATAACTACTCAATGGTAATCAATGACCATTTTTTCTCTTAACTGATTTTGATTCGTACCTTCCTCTCTCTCCTGGAGTAGTAAAACCAAGTTGATTATTGACTATCAAATGAATTGTACCACCAACACTAAAATGAGGCAAGTTTGCCAGGCAAAGAGTCTCTGTTACAATACCCTGTAAATTTAATTAAACACAGACATAACTATTGAAAGTAATACAATCACGTTTAAAACGTTTTCATTTTCAGTTTTTTAACGACAATAGAGATCTTAAGATCGAGGTTTGGCCATCTTACCGCAAACCGGCCAAACCGCGGATGGCGGTGAGCACTTTCACGTTACCCCTATGCCCATATTTGTAACTTAAGATTCGCGGGTGTTAGTTCGTGTCTGCCATGTTTGTTTTCATTCATTCGTTGACTTCAATTTAAGCTTAAATATCGTCTTCAAATTACCTTGCGATGAAAAAGAATTCGACAGTATTAATAAGCAAAAGAAATCTCAAAAGTAGTATATCTTCTTAAAAATGGGATTGTGATGTTTTTCCTCTAGAGCGTGGTCTAGCCGTACAAACGTGAACCTCAAACCGCAAACCTGGCGGCAAGACACTAGATACCTGACTTCTTGACGTTCGCGGTTTGCGGGAAATGCCGAAAAACCTTGATCTTAAGGTCTCTAGTAATTAAGGTGCCACGTAAGCCTGGGTAAGCATTTCTACGCTCTGTGAATGGTACACTTGTAGCTTGCGCCACAGACGAAACTATAAACCACTGTTTAAGTACGTCTGCCAGCCAGCTCCGAAATCCTTGTTCTGTTCCCCAGCTGTGTACCAGGATTTGAGTGCGCGCCATGATTGGCCTGTTGAAAAAGCCATTGTTCGATTGGCCAATCAGGTTAAAGGGAAATCCGAAGCGAACTTCCGGTAGTTCTTTGCTGTCCGTTGAGGGTCCAGAACAAGGATCTCTTTGTTGCTTCGCAGAGGATACTATCGGGGTTAGATTACGTTTGCGACGCAAGTTATGTGAATGGCATTCTACATGGGTCGGACTCGCCGGACGCTTTGCCGTCATTTTGGAACATTCTGGGCAACTGAAAAAGCCTGTGCTCGAATTACCGCAGAATCCCGGATGTTTGTCTGGTGAAATAATGACTCAAACGAAGAAGAGAAAGGCAATGGAGACAGTAAGAGGTTATTAAAGTTCAAAGTAAGTTTATAGAGCGGGCGTCAAATCATTGTTGTTATCAGTGATGATTTTGAATACTTTATTTAAAAAAAAATAGTACTTATCCTTGGGTCTATTTTTTTTGCGCTCCATTTGGCGCGGCAACGTAAATCTTATGCGGCATTTTTTTCCAAATTGCGGAAATCCCGCAAGGCCGCGCTCTAGAATAAACCCTGCCTCGCCACTTCGATCAATCGATGCACAGTCATGGCCATATCTGATTAGAGCGCAAACGTTTGCAGTGAAATTCAAGAGTAAACCATTGGTTCGAGTTTTGAACAATCAGTTGAAAACTGCTCTATAAACTGCGCTATCAGCTGCACAATCGAGGTTTTAATTATCTCCACAATTAGTCGCTGCTGAAATCTTACCTGAGCGGAAAATGAAGCGTCTCCGTGCGCCATAACACTAATAACCTTGAGAAAAATAAAGAATGCATGTCAGTGCTTTATTGCAGCTGTATAATTACAATATGCTTCAAAGTTGTAGATAATTTGTTGCGTCTGAAGAACGCAGTCCTAATGGCGCTTCTAATTTTTTTCAGGGGCTTTCTCTCAGCCGCGAATTGGTATCCACGTTGTACCTCACTAAATCACGTGAATGAAATCACTCCCCCCACTCCACTTCCCAGTTGGAAGGACGTCTAATTGTTAAATTGCCACTACTGCAAAGAAACACACTTTCGAGAACCAACCTTGTCACCCGTTTGGCAGTCATGTCGATCACTATAGCAACCATCTTTCAGGGTCAATTGCCTTCCTCTGGCTTTTCCTACTACGACAGGATCAACAGCTTCCAGATGGGATGGATTGGGCAGCATGGTGACATGCAAGGGCCGTGTGTGACCATAGTGAAGATCCACGGAACTGGCTGCATTGAGACAAAAAAATGCACTTTATTTGACTGCTAATGTATTTAGCACGAGAGTTCAAATTGAGGACAATATTTTTAAGTCTCCCAAGGGAGATGGGATCACCATTTTTTGAGGTCATGCAAGCCACGCGAAGGTCTAGCGGTTTGCACGAATGGCAAAGGTAATTCCTTCATTTCTCAGTTATTTTAAGACCCTGGGTATTAGTCCGGCCCCGAGGATCGAACCCACGACCTCTCGCTCAGCAGTCAAGCGCTTTACCGATTGAGCTAATCCTGCCTTGGTCAAGAGATGATACAAAACAAGTTAAAACACCAAACAGAAAAACACCAGAATTTGAATTGTCCAAAAATAACCCTCGACTAGTATTTTTTTTAAGGAGTGCCGGTTTGACCGTTAATCATCAAATTGGACTTCTCGAACACAATTAAAACAAAGCAAATTTATTTAGAAGCCACCTTACAAGTGTACGGAAAGTTTCATCTGAAATCCACTCATTCAACCTGAAGGCGGTTTGAAAAGTTAGGCTGCGCCATGTTTCCTGAAATCATTTAGTCTTAATGTCTAGGCATCAAATTAAACTGACAAACTGAACGTTCACTGGGATGTAATCCGTAAATGATACACCGGTATTACTTACTAAGATGTGACAGAACATCTCCAATGCCTTGCGCGCCAGAAGGAAGTTCAGAATTGCCTTTCATCTACAAAAAGAAAAGTATAAATTACATCCTTATGTTCACTGTAAGGAAATCCAAGTGAAATGATAACCAAATAGGCCATTTCGGAGTTCCAAAATTTCTCACTTTCAAAACGAAGTTATGAGCAAAACCTTTCTTGTGAAACTGAAGTTTTATTTGCACGAGAATGGAAAAAAAATCACTTTCATATCAATAGCTTCGCACTTAGCCTCGCTTTGAAACTGAGGCTAGGGGCAGCTTGGAAATTATGCTCAAGAAAGTTCGACAAAGGTTCGTGACAAGACTTCTCACTAAACCGTCCGGAAGCGATAAACTGCAATTAAATTACGTGTAATGTCAATAGATCAGCTTTTTCTTGGTCTACAGCAGAGAAATTTCGTTACATGAAAGATTCGTCTGAGCAAAATATTGTATTAAAAGCGCATTTTGTCCTTTCACAATTTAGTTTTTCCGTAACCTTAGAATTTCAGCTGCTCCTCTAAAACAAAATAATATTTACCTTGTTGAACATTTGAGATGCTGGATATTTCAAGAGGCATGTCAGCAGATTAAGCCTTCCCCGATGCGGCATACCTAAAATCATCTCTTGAATTTCACCTGCGAAACGATAAAACAACAATAATAAAAGAAATCTTCGGAGTAGGATTGTTTAATTTCTTGATAAAGAAAGAGATAAAGCTAGCAATGATCTTCTAGTTTAGTTGGCAGTCTTTTACTTACTGAGTGTCGATAGTAGCTATCCTTTGAACCACCAACTTTCAAATTCGGTTCCAGAGTCCGGGCGGATTTGGAATATTCAATATTTGGTCTTCCAGATCCAAATTATACTAGCTAGCGGATTAAGGAGCCCCAATCCCCCCCCTGCCCCCCTGTTCAAACTCGATCACGATAATGCACCCTCGCTGTTCAACTCGGCCAGTGAATTTGGACCCTTCGATCCAGACTAGCCAGCGAGTTGACATGAACCGTATTTTTACGTGCGTACGCAAGTAAATGTAAGAGACAATACAGATGTATGAAAGGTTGCGTGCGAAAGGTCAAGTTGAACCTTGCCCAACTTTCACGTTTACGCGCGACCTTTGTCTCTATCTTATTTGCGCACGTAAATATTACGCGGCATTGGAAATCCACCATTATGCAACAACTGTAGACAGAGCACGTCAAGACAGACCACAAACCTGATCCTTAATTTGACAAATATTAATAATAATACATTAACATAATTAATTATAATTACATCAAACTCACAGTGCGAGGACTGAAGAAAGAGTTCATCAAAAAACGCCATCATGCTTTCTGCTCCTTCGCCACCATATCGCTTTACCGTTGGGAACTTCTTGGCGAGAAAGTTGTCAAATGCCTGATAAGAAATGAATTCCAAGAAATTCATTAACGAATTTGCGTCATGTCTTGAGGCTGGTTATACGAGAGAAAACGACGAAGTTAAAGAACGAGATAGTACATTACTCATTTATCGCGCTAACTGTTTCGTTGTTCATTTAGCAATAATTAATGAATGAGGCTGAGTAGGATATGAAGAATTAAGCAGATCGAGGAGGGTGTTATTCACAGAGGCCGAAGGCAGAGGTGGATAACACTTGACAATTGTATGTCAGGCTTATAAGTGGAAAACGCTAAAAATTGTACATTGCTAGTTTTATTAAAACCTTACGTAAATGACATTGGTTACTGTTACGGAAAATCACATTTTAGAGACAGCTTTGTATAAAGCAATGATTTTGCATACAGTGGAACCCCGCCATACGACCACCCCGTCAATACGACCACCCCGTTATTACGACTACTTTTTTGTGGCCCGAACACAAGCCCACTCATTTTCTTATCTGAAAACCCCGTTAATCCGACCACCCCGTTATTACCACCAATGACCACCTTTGGGAGCCCTAAGTCGTTATTTTCTTTACAAATTACCCCGTTAATACGACCAGTCAAAATGCTTGGTGGGGCTGCTGAATGAAAACAGACACAATCTGACAACAATAACGCATTACTAATATTTTATTGGATGTTTTGTTCAGTAAAAAGAATGCATGAATAAATAATACAAAAGATCTGAAAGACTTCACTTTGCAGAATTTCGAGGCTCTCAAAGTTATTTTGCCTTCTTGTTTCTGCTGCCTTCCACTTTGGCTTTTCTCTTCGAGTCCATTTCCTGTTCTTCTCTCACAGATCGGTTATTTGGAATGTCTAATAATTTGTTAAGCACATCAACCTTTCTTGGCTGTCCAGTAAACTTGTAAACGCATGGGATTTCCATCCCGTATCCTCCCCCACATTTCACAAGCCCCTTCCTTTGAAAACAAGAAAATTAAACTGAAAGAAGTCAGTGTTTTTTCTCATTACTCGGTTTCGTTTACTGTTACATTGTTGACTTGCATTGGAAAGCGGTTGTAAGGTTGTTTTATTAACTGCCAAAAGGTTGGTTGATTTATAGCGGATTAAAGGTATAAATGTAGTAGAATGTAGTTTAAAAGCATTTTGCACCATAATTTACGACCACCCCGTTAATACGACCAATTTTCCATGGCCCGAAGGTGGTCGTAGTAACGGGATTCCACTGTACATTCTTGGGAACAGCAAAAATGATTTAGAACAAACCTTCTACGTATAGTGTTTATTCTGTGTAAATAACGCATAAATAAAAGGTTCTGGAAGAAAAGACACCTTATTTTATACCACTGAGGACAAGCCAAAAGGTCATATGGGTACCTCGGTTAAAAATATTTAAATAACTCTATTAATTAATACCGGTTCCACTTTAAAAGAGAAAGTTATGAGAATAAAATAAAAGTTGTCTGTACCACGAAGCATACCTTCACTGTTTAGACTGAGACTCCTAAAGCTTTTTTAGCATGTATTCGAATATCTTATGGCGAAAAGTCCTCCACCCCACCCCGCGCCGTACTGTTTTCACTCAGCGGCTGGTCAGCGGTCACGTTTATGAGGTAAACATGGCGATCACTTCCTGATCACCGTTCTTGTCGATCAGAAAATCAAAATACCAGCGTGATATGGCCTCGAAGATGACGCAGTTATGTTGTTTGATTCGTACTTCACATTCGAGTCGAAGCTTGGGTGGCACAGGTTATTTCTTACGGTGGAATCGACGAGGGAAATTCGAACACTAGTTGTAGTGCCAGTGAATTTTTGGAAGAAATGGTCGCATGGGGATGTAGGAGTGGTAGGTTTAACGAACAATTTCAAATTTTGCCCCTTGAATTGAAAGTGAAGTTCATTTGAATGCTTTGGTATGTATTTCTGACGGTTTTAGATCTACCTGCTCGATTTATATCTGCTACGCTTCATGTTGACAAGTCCCTCAAAATGGCGGCAAAACTTGGAGATTGCCGAAAATTAGGTAAGTTCACGGAGTTATAAAGTTTTAGTAAAGGTCGGGCCGCAAAGTTTTTTTCTGTAGTTACCTTTTCTATGGCACCTACTTCCTAGCCATTTAGTTGGATCAGTTAAGAACGCCTCACTTTTTCCAAAATGTACCTTGAATTTCAGTGATCGGTTTTCGCGTGTGTGACTTAAGCGAACCGATAAGGTGTCGTTCAAGTCTTCCTGTTTGCTTGATTGAAACGTGATGTTCACGAAAGTCGCCTCGATGGATAAGATAAAGTTAATATACATGTCTGTGGTATTTTATTTTCGCTGAGTCCCGTACTTTTTTGTAAATTGTCCCCCAAAGTTGTCTCAAATTAAAGTCTCGAAAAGTGTCACGACAGGCCTTCGCTCGAGTGAAATTTAATTTCCGTAAAACTCTGAAAAATAAAGAGATCCGATCAAATGGATTGTGGTTTTAGTATAGATACATGAATGTCTTACAACACACAAGAAATGAGCTAAATCTGTGTCTCAAGCAAAATTGACCGGACCGCTCTTACAGAGACACTCTCTTAACTCTGGTTTCGGGCGACTTGACCGGCTATCGTACTCACCTGAGACCTTAATAAGAGTTTAGCAAGATTTGCCTGTCTATCTGCTTCTAATGTCCAGTGAACACTTTCTTCAATCAACCCTGCAAGCCATAGCCTTTCTGATTCATCCTGAAAACATAGAGGTCAAGGCATAAGATTTTCGCTTGAAGGCAACATTATTTTATGTATTATGTTTGACAACTTTTCTGGTTTGTTCGACTAAAGCAATGAGCTGGTCGACCAGATGCCCTTTCTAAGGGAAAAGAATCATTGGCAGGGATAAAATTTTAAATCCCCTCCACAACATCACAAACACATTCTCATTTTATAGGGAGACAATTTCCCGGGGGGGGGGGGGGGTGGGGGTACTTCCTTATAAGAGGCTAATGAGGATGTGCAGCTGGCTGGGGTCGCATTTTCACTGCTGGATTGACTAAAATAGGAACCCATTTTTAATAGAGTTACTAGAATGGGGTCGCACATTTTCGGAATTTTTGGGGTAAGACGGTTCTTCATTTTTTCGGTTAGCAAACGTACCAGAATGTTTCTACTGCAGACGAAAAGTAAAGTGTTCTTTATTCAATCTAAAAAATGGGTCAATTCATCAAAATAGAAAGTGACTAAGTTGGGATCGCGAAAATTACATATTTGCTCAAAAGTGACTATTATTAGATGGGGTCTATAATTGGCCACATAATAGACTTTAATGGATGGAGGAGGGGCTCTGAGAGGCCAGCAGCACATACCCAAGTACCCCCCTCCCCCCTTGGGGACAATGCCTTGAAAAGGACACACTTGTATAAGGACCAAACTCATAAAAGAGTAGACATCCATGTTTAGAAACATTTCCCAAAATGGGACACCTTTGCGTACAGAAAGACGTACCAAAAAAATATGGACGCATCTACAACAGGCCAATTAGTAGACAACTTCCATGACGGACACAGGAAAACCTTTCGTGGCAAAATTTAATGTCCCATGAGGTATATTTAAACGTACACTACAAACTATAGAGTGTTTTTCACTCACTTGGCAAGCATATATGCAAATTTATTGGAACAAAAGAAAGCGTTTGCATAAGAAACGAGTTCAACTCCCAGAGGACTGGTTTGGGACACCAACATGGCCGCCGTTTCATTGTTTTGGGACACCAATATGGCCGCCGTGATGTCATGTGAAAACACTCTATTAGGACTCAAATGGCTGGAGCACACTACGCTACAGCCCCATGGATGGTCGCATTCCATGCAGTCGCTGTTAGGGCAGCTTGTATTTCGTCCCTTCTACAAGCGCCTGCTCAACCGGGAACAACATTCCTTTCCCATTGTTTTATTCACATGGTATGTGACCAATGAACAGTTTTGAAATAAAGTGTTGATCATGACAGGCTAAACAAAAGTCATACGCTTGTGATAGTGTAAAAATGAGACCCTAGATTTACCTTTTTCCTTCTTTTCTTTCCTTTGCTAAGGTTATACAGCACACTGAGTACAATCATGTATTCTAAAATCTGACTAAATGTTACTTTTGCCATTCTGAGTCTAACATGTATTAAGAGGTCATTAAGCTTTCCCATTGTTTCATGCAGATCGAGTAATTATGGGGGTAACCCTGCGGTCAAGGTCAACCTTCCAGAATTTGGAAGGTACAATGTGATTAGCTAAGATTGAAAAAGGAATGTTGTTCTCCAACGGTTGAGCAGGCATTTGTGGGAAGGGCAGAAATACGTGCTTCCCTAAAAACGCCTGCGTGGGAGGCTACCCGAATGGATTTCTAGTCCCCATTGCCAGGTTCCCTCCAACAGTATCCACCAATAAACGTGGAACAAAGTTTCTTTTCCAATGAAAAGAACTTGATGGCAAGGCTCAGACCTAAAGATTTCAGATCATAAGTCTGATATTTATGACATGCCGGGGCAAAATGCAAAACATGACTACACAGCATACAAGTAACACTTCCAATAAGGAGTTATGTTCCGTAACCATTTCCCTTAAGAGAGTGGAAAGCCTCTAGTCACGAGCACTGAGAATCTGTCAAAGGGCTACACCTCTCATTGTGTACTAAAAGGGAACCTTTCACATGGGTTTAGTGTCCAACAAGGATGTAGCTGAGTTTTAATCTGCCACTAACATGTCACTCTGTAAAATGCATTATAATTTGATGATTGACAGTGTTTTTTTTTCCATACCACAATGTGTTGTATCTCAACTGACAACTGTCCACAGTAGGCTCTTTCTAAGTGTGGAAGAATTTCTGTGAGAGAAGCTTCTTCCAGTCCATTACAGTTTAACAAACCTAAAAGAGAAATCAAGAATTAAGGCAAGCAAAGAACTCATAGTTGATGCAAGTGGGATCAAGAATCATGATTCCCAAAATAAACATTGGGGGTGTCAGCCCCAATGTCTGTAGAAGCAAACCATTTGTCGACAATTTTCATGTGTCTTCATCCATTAATGCAATTAAAATGTGTCTGAGCAGGGTGGACACATGAAAATTGTCTGACATACAAGTAAATGTACCAGAATTGTTGCAGAAATGGCCAGTGAGAAAGTTATAAGGTACAGGAAAAGCATTGAAGGAAAATGGTTGTTTTAGAAAGTAGAACATTGTTACAGTCATGTATACTTTTGGGCCTTTCTCAGTCTCAAGATTAAAATCTTCCAGTTCCGAGTATCTGTACTACTACTTTATACTAGTTAATAAATAAGTAACAATGTTAATCTCAAAACATACTAATAATGCTAATTTAATTTTCAAAGTGTCTGGTAACAATAATTATCAGCAGTATAAGATAACATGTTTCAGGCCGCAAAACTTGAAGTCTAGTGGCACATTAACATATTGGCAAGCTGATGGATTAGCTGCTGGCAAATATGAGAAAAATCATTGGAGGCCCTTGAAAGGGGTAGAATAAAAGATATTACAATAAAATTCCCTTATGCCAGTACATGTACCTGATAATTTGAAAGTCTTGTTAACATCAACATTATCCAAACCAAATCGTTCCAAAGAAAGCTCTTTAGAATCCCTATATGTCGAAAATAGTGCCAAAATTAATAACCTCAATATGTCAGGTTAAGAAAAAATTGTTTGCGGGCAAATTAACCAGTTTACAACATCAAGCAAAAAAACTCACCTTTTTAGCGTGTTTAATGGGTCTATATCAGCATTTTTGTATCCATGTTCTCTATAAGCAGTCACCAGTCTTAAAATATCAGCATTTTTTATTCTGTTTTGTACGGCTTCTTCACTACCTATAAGTTATATATTATATAAAAGCATTGTTACTCAAGGAAGGCGTGTGCATCCATAACTTAAATCTCATTTTTTTTCAGGTTTTCAGCTGACCTTCAAATGTCATTTTTGATTGCACAATAATTTGCATTTGACAAATAGGACAAGGCTACCTGTAAGCCATGATTTTTTTAAAATTTGACCCCGGTACATTTTTCTGCATTCTTGAATTAGCAGGACAGAGTGGAGTCCAATTCGGTCTGTAATCATATGAGTGATTAACAAAATTGGACGTCTGCATAGCAGGAGTCCGATTTGTTTATCATGAGTATGATTACAGACGGAATTGGACAACACGAAGTTCTGTTACCAATTAATCATAACTTAAACAAAATTTTTGTAAAAAGGTTCTTTTTTAAATCAAAACACAAGAAATTCCAATTTTTTTTGGTAGTAGTGAAAAAAAAGAGCAATTTAAGGGCGTGCGTGATGGAGCATACTGTCCAATTACTTAGGCATGATGCGTACTGTCCTATTAAACTGTCCTATTAAGACTGAAATCAGGACAGTTGATAGCCAATCAGATTTGAGAATTTTGTTATAGTTATGATTATGTCCTGTAATCTATACACATGCATACATGTACACTTACCTCTATCCGTGACCTGTAAGGAGGGTCTATATCCAAAGCAGCCTTTTTCTGCATGGTATAGTCTTACAGTGTTAAGGTTGCTTCTTTTTATGGTGTGTTGCAAGTTTCTTAGTGAGAATACTGAACTAATTCTCCACATACTGTGCACAATGCTGTATGCAGGGACTACTGACAATGCCTGCAGTATTAATTTTCTTGCTTCATACAATCCCAGAAATGATATGTTGTGGACACAACAGCCTGTAGAGGGATAACAGAATTTTTTTAAGATCAATAATGAGCAATAACTATGAGGGTCTCAATGGGGTAGTAGCTTTGATGTTTGATGGTTATTTTTATCCAATTTTGACAGTTGACGAAAATTGAAAATTCAGTCCAAGAAATGAAGTAAATACTAACTTCTGTAAAAATTAATATCAGCTGTTGTGTTTTGGAGGTTACCTTGGCCTTTCACATTTAAAAGTTTGAAATATTTTAAGATAAAGAAAGTTGTAAGGTCTTTTAATGTTCAGAGAGAGTGATTTTGAGAACGTGGCCTGTGGTTGTTCCAGTTAAGAGATTCCTCAGGAGCCAAAAGTCTTTGAAGATCAGCTGAAATAGTGAGACTTGAAATACCTTGAAAAGTTGATGGTTACTGTGCTTTTCAAAAACGTGTGAACTCTGAAGTCCAAAAGCCGCAGGCCTTCACAATTATTGTATTTTTTGCTGCCGTCAATCATAAAACGATCACAAAAAATGAATCCTGAAACACAAAAACACACAAAAGGCATCGAAATCCACCAATCAAAAATCACAAACCATGACCTTTTGAACCCTTTAAAGTAAACATCTGTTTCCTAAGAGGTCTGCTAAGATGACTGACAGCAGTGAAAAATGCAAACGTCACCTGGCTTTTGAACTTCAGAATTTGTGTGTTTTTGAAAAGCGCAGTAACATTACATTGCATTTTTGACAGCTGATGGTAAAATATAACCTTTTTTGACGGTTGACGGTTAATCCCATTAAGCTCTCAACAATTGTACGAGAACGAGGTTGAGCCAAAGTTTTATGGTAATCACACGTTGCCGGTGGTTTGCCCGTGTGAACCACAGTCTAGGCAGAAACTGAAATTGATCTACAAGACACGGACAAACAATGACATTTTGCAAACGTGTATGCCCAGCTAGTTCCAATGAAGTAATTGCCTAGAGTCCCCGTGTTCCTGGCATCATGTTCACGATCATCAAATTATCTTTCATTTTATAAGAAAGGTTTTTGTATCAAAGCTGAATTGCTACACTGAACATCAGCGTATATTTGAACTTTCCCTTGATGTTTTAGAGATAATTTATTAGAACTCTTGACATAATAAGGTGCCTGTCTGCCAAATATATGATGTTGTCTCGAATGGTAGCTTCCAATAACCTCTAAAACAAGAAATAAAAGCTGTTACTTACCTCGAGAGAGCCATGTTGAGATCACTCGGGCAGATCGATAGACTTCCACTGACCGAAGTCATCGTGGCCTCAAACAGACCAGCCTAAGACACACCCCCTTCACGCCCACGTCCCTCCACTGAACAAAAGACCCTGACGCAGCCCCTGACGCAAGTTATATCCGCTGACACAATGATAAAAATATTAGAATATTTACTTTAAATCCTGGTTGAAGATATTTTTAATCGGGAATGCTTTAAAATAGATGTACCCAATTCATAGTCAAACCCCGCTTCACAGACACCTCATTATTATCACGGACAGTTTGCCTTGTCCATGGACTGATGAAATCCCTTGAATTTTCTCTAAATTAACCCGTTTAATACGGGCACTCCGTTAATACTGTATGTATTTGTATGGTCATGCAAATAAAGCTCGTTGTTGGCTTTATAGTCCTGAAGGCACTGTCTCAAGGGACCAGGAGGGACCCTTGACTGCTTGATTGACGTTGCCTGATTTGTTTACTATGACGCTGCCGTAAAATAACTTGATTTCCGAGTCACGTTCTTCTTTTCGGATACTTTCCTTCTTGACAACAAACACAGTGAATTAATGCTGTGTTTACACTCAAGCGTTTACCAAGGTAAACATTAACTGACTAAACCCTGGTACATTTGTACAGTGTTTATACGGGCTCAAATAACTAAGGTAAGTCTGTCATCAATCACAATCTAATCGAATTGGCGGCAAATTCTAAATCCACGCATAAATGCTCGCGTTTAAAAGAGAAGCTGTGGCTCTTGTAGTCCTCGCGTTTTATTTTCTTGTTCTTGATCAGCAAACCCAGGAATCGAGTTTGCAGCAGCTCTTACTTTTGCAGCACCTAAAGAGGTGGAGGCGAAAGCGATTAATTCTGCTACAAATTGCCCTTCGCAAGACAAGGCGCGTTAGACGTGCGTGGTCGTGGCCGAGAAACCAATTCTGGTTCGAAACTCTATTAAACGGAAATTTTGTTGAAGAATGGTGTGTCTTTTGTGTCTTTGGTTTTTGCCATAACTTCTTCGTAGACCGAAACCAAACGTGGAAACCTGGTCGAAAACCTAGTCTCGAAAACCTGGTCTCGAAAACGTGATCGAATGAGCCTGACGCAATCCCGACACCACAGGATTTGAAATTCTATGCGACCGCAAGCGGATGTATCTGTCATCCAAACCTTGGTTACCGACCTTAACCATGCCTTTTCGCAGGGCAAACCGAACTTTTACCTTAGTTAACTTTCTATTGTCTTGAGCGGTGTTTACCAGGGTATCAGTTGGCGTTTACACACGCAAAATATTTACCTAGGTAAGTTAACTCCAATACCTCGGTAGCACGCTCAAGTCTAAACACGGCATAAGAGTCTTCGACCTTTATAAACATTGATGAAAATGCGCAGCACAATATTCGAACTGACTGCTTTGCTCGGTGTTGGTTTATTTCTCATTGGTACAATATGTTTGGTCACCGTGGTGATTCATAGCGTGTTTCCCGCTTTCGAAGAGCAAAATTTAAGAGAAATAAATTGCACGATTGCTTCAAGTAATTTGGACAGAAAAGTAAAATGCGCGCACAGCAAACGTAATTTGACACGCTATCCGTGTTTGAGGATTTTTGTCTTGTGTGGTAAAGGCCTTGATCATGTTGATGTGAAAACAAACGATTCTCTGGAGAGAAGACAGCCTCTTTTGGTGCTTAAAGACATTCACAGCCTTGATGAACAGGTAAGAAATAACGTATGCCAACCCTGAATAGATATTCATAGGCTCCTGTAGAAATCGAATAAAATGAATGAAACTTGCCTTCGTCATTTCATGTCCTGCTTTTCTAGCTATGGACTCGTATACTTACCCGTGTCCTAAAACAAATTTGCTCTCTCTCTCCCCGATTTATCATGTTTATTTTTAGTTATTTTAGTTTACTTTTTGGTGGGGGCGGGGGAAGGGGAGGCGGCTGTACACAGGAGGTTTACTAACTAAAAAGCACTTTAGGGAGTAGACCCCAGGGGGGGGGGGGGGTAC
>BOPM01000564.1:111679-134303 GCA_022179025.1 Porites australiensis | reverse complement strand
GGGTCGGGCCCTCATTTTCCCCAGGGATAGTAGTAGGGCCCGCGGGGGGGATTTTCAAGTTGCGGGGGGGGGGGGGGAGGAGGGGGCTAATGCGAACGCGTAAGCGTGAACAAACTAGGGAGGTCCGGGGGCATGCTCACCCGGGAAAATTTCACATTTAAGTCTTCTGAAATGGCTATAAATGCATCTAAAACTGCTAGTGGTATTATGAATTTGTAATTATTACATCGGCACTTAGAATTAAACAACAAGTGACAACCTGGTCCCCACGTTAGACCAAAATTTAAATGAATAGCGGGCTAACCCAACATACGCAACGGTTCAGTGACACCCGGACATTCCCCGAAGGTGCCAAAGCTGCGTTTGCGATAATTGTTAAGAGCTCATTGGTAACAGCTATAAGACAAAGTTTGTCTGTTCTCTGTTTGTGGGTGTTCAGTATTGTCAGATTACAAAACCTTGTTTGTGAGGTAAGTGACAGATCTGGGTAACAAAAGTAAAAATATATATATTTTTTACTATCCAAAAAAGTGGAGGGGCTAATTGCATTGTAGCAAATAGAATACGGAGACACTAAGCACTGTTAATATTGTAAAGAGGTTTTCTTGTGCCATGGAAGTGAACCAAACAAAGAACAGTTTTGGGAAATTTGGTGTACGATTGCCTCACCCTCCCTTCCCTACGTTTTAACGGAATCCAAACACACTATCGAACACAGGAATAATTAACGAAGCTTCGTTTTCATATATTTCAGTGCACCTATGAACCAGAAGAATGCAAGGACAAATCTGACCTTTCACAGCATATTCAAAGCCAGAGAGACAATCCTATCGGATTAATGATGAAGTGTTATTACAATCCAAAGGATCCCAGTCAGATAGTTCGCTCCAAAGTCTCCAATGATAACTACGATAATTTAGTCTTTGGACACGTTCTCTGGCCACTAACCATTATATTGATGGGAGTTGTGGTTTTGGCAATAGCAGGCTGTTACTTTTCTTTGCGATTTCGAAACAAATACGAGCGACTGGAAGGAATTTCAATTTCAACCCTACAACGAACACTTTAACCCCCGGACGTACAATAAAATAAGCGCCAGATAACGAACATTACACACGGCGCAGGGGAAAGGTACAAAAAAACAAATAGATATCTACGTCTGTGAAAATGTAAATTACGCTGAACAAGTAAAAATAAATCAGGATATACATATTCATTCCCTATTCACGTCAACTAAACATGTTCAATTAAACCGGTGCTTTTAAGAATAAGAAACAGACACGGAAAACTGGAGCACAGGTTCTTGCACAGGATTCACGTGAAATTCAACAAGTTTCGTCTGAATTTGCGCTAAATTTGAAATCAGCGGCAAGTCCGAGTCATTAAGTACCCTGCCAGCAGAGGCCCTTCGATCTTCTTAGATAAGTCGGGAAGGACCCTAAGGGCCTCTGCTCGCAGGAAAAGTCAGTAAGCAGCTTTAATGTAACAAAGAAAACAATTCCTTGTAGCTAAACAGCTTTTAAACATGTTTAATTTTATTATGTGAACGAGGCCCTAGGTTAATCAAATTTGATTGGGAGATATGATACGAACGAATTATTCGAACTTGAAATCTAATCGCGGTGAGTTAAGATTTTGTAGTAACTCATTTTTCTTTGCAAGAGCGAGGAAACGATATTTTAGGAACGTTATGAAATTGTTATTAAAAGAATTATCTAACCAAGAAACACCATTTGACCAAACATTTCCGAGTTGCCTTAGGTCTCTACGAGGCTAAGTGCATTGTTATCAAAATGAATTAGTATTCTCATGCCAATAAAATCATTTTTCAAGAAAGGTTTTGCACTTAGCCTCGTTTTGAAAGTGAGATTTTTGATAAACCGGAAAATGGCACAACTGATTCCTACGACGAAGAGAGGAAAATTCAACTAAAATTTTAACTTAAGTTGAATAAATTTTAAAAATAACATGAAACAGTGCCGGCGTCGATGTTCGAGATGCGCTGGACAAGTGGTCTGAACTCGTGATACTCACTCGCTTGTCCCTTGGACTTACACATGATCTTGTTTCTCTAATATAAATGTTTTCAGCTGTTTTTCTCGTGCAGTCCATAGATTATCTTCTTAAGATTGGTCGTTGAAGATTCAAAACGTCTGAAGTTAGTGCTATGAGATTTATCAAATGAAGTTAAGTCACGCATAACGTTTACCACGAGATCTATAAGGTAAAATATGATTCAGTTTTTTGAAGCACATACTGTCTTTTGTTTTGACTCCCAAACGGAAACTGAGGTAGTTTAGAGGCCTGTACATGTCAGACACTTTATTTTCACCAAGGGAAAGTGTAACGCCAGACACCGAGGTGGATTGATTGCTGCAAATTAAAACCAACCTTTTTTAGAAGACTGGGATGGAAGTATCAGATCATTGAAGTAATACTAGGCCATTATCATTGAATAAAAATATACGTAATCTTGGAAACCCAAGAGCACTCACGACGCTTCACCTTCTGGTTGACATTATGGATCCTCGCTGCGCAAACTTTGCAATTTGTTGCGGTAGTTTGCTTTTTCTTACAGGATGTATCTCCTTGGTTGTTTTGTTGGTAACTAGAGTGCTACCGCTACATAGAACATCACACAACTTCGAAGAGAAGAACTGTACAGTAAAAGATAACAACTTGTCATGCAAAAGTGGTACATGCGAATGCAGTCGTGGAACGAACGAAAAAATTGTTCTGTGCTTGAAAGTGTACGTATGTCTTGAATGTGACAAAGAAGAAGTGGCAAACAAGAGCTGTTGTGGAGGTAGAGAAAAAGGTTATTTACTTCGAAGGGATGTGCATCACCTGAGTGATGAGGTAATTATTACATCATTTTAATACAATCCTTTTTTCGGGTATTTCTGTAGACTACGAGTAGTCCCCCATTTTTCGCCAAGGATAGTAGAGCGAGCGAAACGCGAACGCGCGTGAAATCACCCCACGCGAGAAAAGGCGACACGCATTTTTCTCTCTCCCCGCCGCGTGTCGCCTTTTCTCGCGTAGTGTGATTTTCACGCGCGCTCGCGTTTCCCTCGCTCTTAGTCTAGTATTTCTGAGGGTCATTTCTTATTGTCGCGGAAACAGGGAAACCATTGTTGGTTCGCTTTTGTGTTGTGGTGTGGGTATCGTTCATTGTCTTTTCAATCTTTTGTATTACGTCATTTATTGATCACTAAGAAACTACCCTTTTTTCTGCGGGCGACCAGAGAATGTCCTGTGACCAGGCTCCACCGCGGTAAAAATATGGTGAAAAACGGAGTGAAACGGCACTGACAAACAAAAAAAAAAAAAAATCGGCGAGCAACGCGAGCCTAGCTGTAGACTGAGGAGGACTAGAGCTCGGCTCGCATCGCTCGCCGATTTTTTTCGTCTTTTTCTCAACTGCGGAACCTGGTCCCAGGCTAATCTCCACGTTGCTATTACACATGCGCAGTACGTTTTCCAAAGAGGTTCTTTTTTACCCTGCGCTCACCTAGCACTCAGACAACGCTATTTCTTTCGCTTCACATTTGAAGCAAAGGAAATAATCAGCTTATAACTGCAGCTGGGCATTTTTCCATCTATTTGTTTTTTTTGTTACATTATTTTTTTTTATCTCTTTTTGTTCTCGCTGCCTGTTTTGACTTGAGTTATTTGAGTTTGCCAAGGGTCAACTTTTTGTCTAATAAATTGTGTGGGTTTCGACAAGAGAGAATTCTCTCGGCTTTGACATTGCTTAGGCTTTGCGGCCAGCTAGCGCTAATCGGTATGTGATATGGGCCCTTTCATATAAGTGAACAGGCGCCCCGAGGGAACTGTCTTCTGGCTACGAAGTCCTTTAACTTCAACTCCTTACTTTTAGTGCACTTTCAAGAAGGAAATAAGCATTTGCGAAGTGGGATCACCACAAAACCTGACGGAGTGGTACAGCCTTGGATCTGGAGTCACAACCATTTGCTACCGCAACCCTCAAGTCCTGGATGAAGTGATTTTGGAGCGGAATCACAGCAGAGGACAATGTAGAAGGGATGTGTTGCTATGTGTGTTATGGCCAGTTGCTGTGATCGGTCTTTTCATTTTAATTCTCATTACAGCTTTGTACTTGTGTCCAAGGCGAAGGGTTTACAGAAGAATCCCCTGATATGCTTATCACACACAAGCAAAATCTGTAGCGACGTTTATGTAAAATGGCTGGATACAGGATTCCGCATAGGCTTTTCGAGGGTTTCTTCAGTTCTCCCCAGTCCTTATTGGTTTTCTCAAGCCCGCTCGTGCCAACTAAATGAGAGAGCCTGGAACCGGTTAGATTTAGCACAGTGTCTGCGAGGAGGCGAGGAGCGAGCAACCTCGTCCCCAAGGGTTTTCTCTTAAAAATGCGTGAAAAACCCTGGGGACGAGGTTGGAGGAGCGAGGAGAGACGGCTGTCTCCTCCCCTCGTCTCGCGCTTGTCGCTTTTCGCGCGAAATGCCGCGTTCGACTCGCTTGGCCCATAAAGCACCCGTTATGCAGGCTAGTATTCGCAGGCTAAGTGTTTATCAACAACCGCACGAGATAAAGGTTTTCCAATTATAAATCAGTAGTACATCATCTTAGCTTTGGGATATTCTTTAATTTTGTCAAAATTTTATTTAATTTATTAATACGTTATTGTATCAGTGTTATTATTTCGATTATTAAATTACTATAAATGTTACTATAACTGATAACTAAAACTTGATCGATGAAGTTTAGCCCTTAAAACCGTATTAATATCACTATCCACTCCTTTGCTGGTGTTGCATTTATTGACTGTTTTGAAAGAAGACTGATGGTCCGTTAAGTTCCGACTACCAATGTCAACTGCATTCAAGCGTTCCTTTCCGTCGACGTCCGAATGTGCTATTCCTTTATAACCTCTCAAATCACTTGCAATCTTTTTGGGATTGTCACCTTCCGTTCCAAAGATGAATGAACTTTCATTCCTCTGTGGCCCACAGGTTGATGTCGATTTAGCAGTGTATCGAGCTCTCTCTTCCCATTGTCTTTCCATTTTCTTTTCGTCTTCATAGACAAGAGAAAGAAAACTTGCACACCTTATCCGAGGCAAGTAGTTCGTATTACTTTCGCGCAAAGTTTTGCTAAGTTCGCTTAATGATTCTTTGTTTTCTCTGTTCATCTTCTTGGGTGTGACAATAAGGGGCAACGAGTGTGTTCCTTTATCAAGCGCGCGTTTCTTTGCTACTGAAATGTTTCTCCGGTTTAGATACGTTACTTCGTCCAGATTTTTCAAATAATAATCTCCATCCAACGTTTTCTCGGCGCTAAGCGGATGTTTCTTGGCAGCGTTCTGAAGAATTTGTTTTGTTGGTTTTCCCAGTCTGGTTTGGCAATCTAAATTGTTCTTTGCATTCCGGCCCAAGAGAGCGCTGGACTTCATATCTGTTTTAAATTCGTTGTGACTATCCTTTATAATTTTGCTGGACACTCTTTTCTGTCTTAAGTACATCTTAGGATGGAGGTTTCGAAATGGGTTATCATTCCAATCTAGATCCGCTTGCAGTGAAGCATTTTTTCTGCATGTAGCGTTGTGTCTGTCAACCAGCTCGTTGGAAGAGGAAAATCCCATCGTTAAATTTCCTGAAAAGACAATCAACAGAAAAATAGAACTTCAGTCTTAATTGTTTAAAAAAAAAAAGACGAAAGTACAAAGAAATTATAATCTATGAATGTTTCCCTGGTTTAGGTAGTCGCCCTGAGTATCTGGCAGCATTAGTGGGGAAGTGCTGTAGATAACCATCGCGCCAGATCTGGGTAGAGCTTCCGATTGGCTGAAGCAAATTTCCCACGCGGTGCAACCAATCAGAGGCACTACCCAGATCTGGCTAGTGACGTCAGTATGGAATTTCCTCTCTCGTTTCTCGGAGTCACCAGTGGTGACTGCCAAATCTCGGCTGTTTTCTTAGGCTAAAGGTTTAAGAAGTACGGGTTCACGATCGATAGAGGATGCATACCGGAAACCATGGCAACACAGTATTGCCCCCGAAAAACAGAATATTTAATAAATAGATCTCAGCCCAGGTTTTCTATCCTTTGATGGGAATCACATAAATTGTCAATAGTTAGAGGTAAAAACAACAGTAGATCACAAAATGTGACTTGTAAATATAGAGCATGATTGACTGAGTCAGGTGATGCAACTGTTAATTTATTTCAACTCGATAAGTTAGTTGTCTGTCTGAGAGAATTGGCGAGTAGAAGTTAACGATATTGAACTAAAATCAGGAAAGATATATTTATTTAAATTCCACATAAGCAGATAAACATTTTCCATGACAACCAAGGTAAATGTCTGCAAGATATTGTACATCGAACTAACAGGCAACTTAACTTTGCAGTCGTACTGTAGCCCTTTCTGCAAGACGTTTTGTGGAAATTGTAGTTACTCAGCAATCAATCATGTCTAAACTTTGGTGGCTAAACTTATTATTCTCCATTGGAATTAAAAGCTTATTGGGCCAACATTTTGCTGAGCCCTTTTTTGTCCATCAGGCTGATTGCAGAGTCGGCGGAACATTTTTCCAACTAGGAGAGCTGACTAGTGATTTAAAGTGGGAAGGCAGGCTCTCCTCTTAGAAAGTCCCTTTTTTCTTTGGAAAAAGTGGGGATACTGAAGCCTCCCTCCGGATTCCCCGTCCCTGTTGATGGGCAAATCAGTCCATGAAAAGTCATCGATTCATTCGCGTTTCTACAAAGACACGATGCTATAGCTAGAGTCTTTCTGTTGAGTTAAGCAACTACGTCAGCCGTTTCTGCTTGAGCTTACTTAACAATAAAAACAAAAAGGGAAATTTTCTATTAAAGAAGTGGAGGCATGACTGAATTTGTGTAGGCCACAAAGATTAGTAACTGAAGTTGCCTCGATGAAAATGATGTTGATGTACCTTTTTTGCTTTTTAGTACCAAACCGGTATCACTCTTAACTTGTTCAGTGTTTCAGGAAAGTATTAGTCCTGTGCGGCGAGGTACTGATTCTTCTAGAACAATAAAGACGGCGACGGCAAGGGGAGTTAAAAACAAAATAGGTTTAATAAGCAAAACAACAATTCGTTCCATTTTTGAACATTTCCTTGCTGTCGTTGAACGACTACGTTGTAAAATCTTCCCACAGATTTCACGGCGTTTTTTATCGAAGACGAAAGCACATTCACTTGTAAGACGACACCTTAATTTTCTTTTTTGGTTTTTTATTCAATCTTTAAGAACTCAACTTCAGAAAAAAGTGGCCAAATTTGAACATTGAACGAGGTGGAACTATAGCCTTGAAGTTCCTTAATTGAAAAGTGAAGTCTTCGCTGCCGTCGCCATTTTGATGCCGCTTCAATTCCATTATACTGAGTTTACAGTATTGCTGTCCTCTCTCTACTGAACTGTCTACCGAAATCTCTACTTTACAAGACTTCCTTAGGTTTACTACTGATCTAGGGGAAACAAAACTGAGAAGTGTCAATTTGAGGTGATTTTGGCAGAGAATTAAGGTTGATTTATGATGATCACTCTGAACGAATTAATTAATCGTAGGAGAACGTAAAAAAGAGGATTACACATTATTAAAGGAGATTTTAGACTTCAGTAATGTATTTATACTGCCTTACATTATTACCATTTATTGTGGCTTTAAGGCGAGTTTAATTCCCAGATTATTTTGATTTGTAATATTCACGGGTTTTCATTTAACTTTTATAAGGGTAAATTCTTCAAAGAACATGAAATCAAGGCAGGCAAAATTGGACATAAAATTGGCGATAGGAAATTTGCTTCCCGTTTCTAAGAAAAAAACGAACAATGAAGAAGAGCATGTGTTTATCATAGCAAATGTCAAATTAAGACTTACCTTTCCTCATTTTGTTTATAGTTTTTTTGGTATTATTATCTGTAACAGCAACGTCAAAGACACGTTGTTAGCAGTTCGTCAAATCACAAATCTTGTTAAATTCGCACTCAAGTAAATGTTTCACCAAAAGAAAATGAGTAGCTTGGAAACGCCTCTTATAATCTCTCCGACACATAGGATGTAAACATTGGAGATAAGTCAACGACGAGAAATGGCATATTTTCCGGCATTGAAATTTACCCCTGACTGGCCCTGATTCGGAGAATAATACTTAATAATTATGACAGTTTCCTGTGCCTCGTTCCATTTATCTCAAGCAAGATCGGTCTAATAAGAAAACCGATTAAAAGTCAGCGATGATAACATGAAGTAGGATTAAAGCACGCAAATAAAGTTTGCATGGTTCATAAAATATCTTATTTAATACTCTGCGCGATAAATATCTCTCATTTGAATCACAAGGAGCTGGGAAAAATTTGCAAAAAATATTGGTTTTGTTTTTTATTTATCTCACCATGGTTTCACGAAAAACATAATATCAAAATTGCGAGCTGTTTTCGTTTGGCGGTGTTATAATAATAATTTCTCTGAAAATAATAAAAGGACAAAAAGTGGTCTTTGTTTGGTGTAAAATTCATCATTAAATATAAATAATTAAAACATGTAGCTTGATAATGAAATTCGAATTATGCCTGGAGAAACTTCTTAGATTTCGAGTACCATCAAAATAAAAGATAAACATGACATAACTGCCAATATATTGTTAAATATTTCAAAGTAGGTTTGGTATCTTAGCATTCCTCAATTCAAAGGCTATAAACCGCTGGCTTGAAATATTCGGTTTCATCGTGTGTCAGAGAAGTCAAATACTTTAAAATCTCGCTTTGTGTGATTGTGTGGTGAGCTGGTGTAGTTCCTTAATCAAACGATTCTTAAGATCAAAAACGTCATCGAGATTTAAAATTTCAATATTTAATAGGAGTCTAAGACTGATCTTCTATATATGCGCATGGAAACTTTCAATTCTCCGTGAATATCTTAAAAAAAGTATAGGGTACATTATGTCTAAGGCTCAATCATATTAATTACCTATGATTCGAGATTGTTTCGGTAGGCGATGAGTTTTCAGTATCGATGGCAATCTTGAATAATATCCTCACGAAACCCAGTTTTATCCCCTGTTGCCCAGTGTACCTACCGGTCACGAATCACGCAAAATATATTTATAAGCAGGGATCTTATCATATACTATATTCAGTTTTAAGTCACCAGAAAAAAAAGTGAGAAGTGTTTAGACTTTAAAATCATATGCTTAACCTCAGCACGCTTATGGTATGTGACCTACCTTGGTGCTCTCTTGTGGGAAGAAAGGTAAAAAGAGAACAGACCTTATGTATAAGGTTGAATCGTGTAATTGTTGGGAAACTGGAGAGCAATATCACGGAGGCTGAAGTACGCGTGCGCCGTCTGCGGCTATTCAGAAGTTCCGTATCGGTGCCGCCCCTAGGCACGCTTTATATCACCGCTAAACGACCTAAACACGTTACCCGCGACTGATTACCTTGGTTACGTGCTGTATTGTGATTTAAAGTCAGATCAGCGTCTTAGCTAAATACGTAATCTGTTCACTTGACTCAAGCCTAGCCAACAAGCATTCACGCGTTCAGATTTATCCACACTCCTCTTATCGGTTATTATGCGACTGTTATGAGGAAGCTGTGTTTGTCACTCACGGGGGTACTGGCGGGGGGGGAGGGAGTTTCCCAAGAGACGTTTGGGTCAAGTGTGCTGTGAGGCCTTCAAAAAATAGTTCATTTCACTACCCTGTTTACGACAAGAGACCTTATTTTACGAACCTAAAAACCATACCCTGTTCAGCTGCAATACCCGTTTAGGCCAAATAAGGGAGTTTCTTCCCCCCGCCTCCCCCCACAACCCCCAGTCCGGGGATATTCATTTCCTCTGATAATTATTTTTGATAAAGCTCTGGTTTTAGAAGGTGGACTGCCTCATTGGTTTAATTAGTTTCTATTAAGGATGTTACTAGCAATATTCAGCTGAAGAGATTTGAAAAAACTGAGTTTTATGCAGCGTAGCTCACAGTTCTCGTATCTTACTTAAAAGAAAAGAGGTAACCACGTGATAAGAATAAAGAACAAATTTTTGCTTTGCTAAACAGTTCTTGTGTGTTATGTTGTGTTGTGTTTTGTTTTATTTGCTTTGTGTGATGTGATTTTTTTTATAAGCATGTGCAATCCGGCTGTGTGGTCTCATGAATTCTCCTTTCTAATTTTCTTTTTTGTTTGAGTCAACAGATGATCAATATAATGACCGGAAATAACCCGAACATGTCACGGAATAATGTCACATGACTGGTTGGAGGCAATCATAAATAACTCTAATAATCACTGTTTAGTTCCTAAGGAAGGCCGGAAAAGGCAAAAGTTCGCTTACTTTCCTAACTTATTCGTAGAGAGAAAAAGGGGAAAGTGTCTCCCTCAAAACGAAATTTTTGCTTGTAAGCATGTTTCTCCAGCACAAAGAGTGGCTACTTTTGTTACTGTATACTGTACATGAAGAAAAAAAAGTTGTCAAGTGGGCTTTGTTGTGGTGAAGCGTCATATAAATACCTTGTCATAGAAACATACAAACATCCTGAATAAGAAAAGAAAGCAAAACAAAGAGTGATAAGATGTTTTCCAAAATGACGTCGGCTATGACGTCAAATATCAAATAACTTTTGGGCACAGTTCAAGTAGTACTCAAACGAATGAGCCCTACATATTAGGTTAGGGTTGTCACGGGTAGCATAATGGTAAGCGGCGTAGGTGTTTTTAGGGATGAACGTGTTAAAAGAATTCGCTCGCGCCATCTTTATTCTTTTCGCGTTATGCCCTTCCCTGCCCCCCAGTCATCTCGTGCCTTCAAAATTAAAGATGGCGACTGCAATAAATAGACCTTTTCAGACTGTGTGTGTCTTTTCCCGTCTTAGACCACGTGATACTCAAGGGAATTTACCTTTTGCTTTTCATAATGTGCATACACCATATGCAAGTGGATTGGACAACATTTGAAACAAAAAGTTTTAGCTTATATAAATGTAACATGGTTTATCTCCTCACTCAAAAATGATGTCAAGATAATATGGAAATGTGTGTGATTTCGCTCATTTCTATTCTCAAACTATGGTATCAACTTGTAACATCATTTGTAAAGGTTTAAAAGATAATTTATAATTAGATCAGAGAGAGAAAAAACTAAAAATACTAATCACAAATAAACACTAATAAATACTTTTATTATATAGATACTGACGAAATACCAGGATTTTTCCTTTTACTAAAAAATCATATCTTCATCGCGCGCAGCGAAGATACTATTTTTATCTTTCACGAGTGAGGATATTGGTGTCGCCGTGGTTACTAACATGATTATAGGATTAGAATTTTCTGTTATAGAATTTTTCTCTTCTTCATTAGAATTTTGACTTTTTGGAACAGAAAATATGAGTATTATTGTCTTTATTTCTCCTTTATAACTTTATATCAGAGTTTCAAAACATTTTTGTGACAGGCATTTTGCGAAGGTGACCACTTTAACTGCACTATTTTGCTGTTTTTGCTATCTCTCACTCGTTCGCTTCGCTCACTCGTGAGAGATACTTTCAGCACTCGAAGATAAAATTCGTATCCTCGCGCTATCATGTAATATCCTCTATTTTTCAGCTACGGCAAAAGGCAAGATGGACCAATACTGCAAAGACAAACATCTTAAGCCCTTTGCGTGAGTCTTTGAATAGCAAGATGAAACAAAGGGTTATATCGAGCTGTAATTGTTCATTCTTCCTTCACAAATTTTACTTTTTCATTTTTCACTTCAACAGAAAGCTTTATGTAGGATTAAGGTATTTGACCAAAGTCAAATTTTGTAAAATTTTTACTATGATCTGCCGTCATAAAAAGACCTGATCAAAGTTACAATATGTTAACATTTTCAAATAAAATGATAATTATTTCCGATTTATTGGCGGCACGCGATAAAGGTCTCCAATTTGCGTCATTAGTTTCCCCGGCCACGAAAAACAATGGGTAAACTTATTTGTTTATTCCGATGATCATAAATCGACACAATGAATCACTTTCATTTTCTCTTTTTTGTTTGAAATATATTTAAAAACATTTTTGATGAAAATGAATAAACTGAAAACGCACTTCACAAGAGAGTCGAACCAGTATAGAACTAATTAGCACTTTCAAACAGAAAGCAAACTACTTTTAAGTCAGAAATCATCTAACCGAGTTCAGCAAAAGAAAAGGAAATTGTGGTGGGCCGCCAAAACTTTGTTTCTATCTGTTTCCTTAGACTGCAAAACAGCCCGTTATTTTGCGTAGGTGAAGAACGAAGAATTGTTCAAATAAAGTTCTGGAGTGAAGGTGGAAACGAAATTTGGAGGGTCAAAAAACCGACTGTTTTGTAGTCTATAAATAGGCTCTACAGTGGAATTTTCCGTGCGAAGCTTAAGATGTAAATGTTTAGCTGAGTAATTTTTATGCAGCTATATCATTGAGTTTTGGCAAGAGTTTGGTAACGTTGTCTCCGTCCGTGTGCATGTATGACTAGAATGACTAAAGTGTTGGACCATTGATTCTGAGTTATTGAAAGTCACAGAGCAGCACTTTCCTACTTTCCTATGATGTTGTTACTTACACTATTGAAACAGTATATTATTGTATGAACGAGAAACTAAGAGTTTTTGAGCAGCAACTAACGTAATAAAATTTGTATCTGTTCTTGTTTGAAGACTTTGAAAGCGTTTGTTTACGTCGGGTCCCTCTCAGAAGTTTGCAACATTAATTACATGAAGCGTTATTTTCTACACTGAATATGAATATATATTGCGTCGCACCATCCCCAAATTTCGGATCTTTGGAAACTAGACAAGATACATTAAATTCTTGGCAATATCTTACATGTAAGTAACTTTGTTCTCTGGCCGGCGGGTAGTCTGGGGAGCTCGACGATCTTTTATACCGCGCAGAAAACCAAACGGCCAAATTCAGGAGGTAAAATGTTAGCGAGGCACAATTTATCGGAACTGAGTTCAAAGAATCTGGCTTAATAGATGTAAATGAAAGCAGAAGTGCGGAGTTGCTTAAAAAGGTACGAGATAAGGCGTAATTCTTTCTTTAAAATAATTCAAACAGATCGTTCCTTGTCTGATGATCTAGAACAAAGGCTTAATCAGAATGGCTCTTTGAGGACTACAATGAGATTCCTTAAAAGCTTTCTTATAGTCTTGCTTCGTGTTTGCAGCTTTCATTGAAGTAAGACCATTAGTCGTGTATAGTACTGTTTTGTACAACCTTTACCGACACTTAAATAGCGCCATTGTGTAGTTGTTATTAACAGGTCGTATATGCCTTAATTACCCCATGTGGCTGAGTCACTGAAGTATAAACAATGTTTAAAGAGGTATTTTTCTAGAACAACGCGTGTGCACAGTACGAAGCACAACTTTTAATTTTGAAAAAGGGTTTTCTACACGGGGGTGGCATTATAGATCTTTCTGGAGTTAAGGCCACTAAATAAACAGAACACTTTCATGTTATCTGTGTATTGTTGTGTACAACATGAGAACGTAATTGAAATTATTTACATGGGTTGATTATAATTCTTACACTCTCGGTAGCCTTCCTAAAAGCAACCCAACAATTCCTTTTCCGCAAGACTGAAATCACTGAGCTAAAGCCGCCAAAAATCGTACACACTCTATTGGTTGTTGTTGTTTTCTTCACTTTTTTTCTCCACTTACAGTTCTTTAAATGACCGTTCTTTAGACGGTGTCTGTTTCTAAAAAGTGACCGTGATCTAACATCCAGCTCTAAGCCGGAAGATGTACCTTTCTTAACTGATTTTTGAGGTAATCAGTACTTGGCGACTGTTCAGCCCTTGGATTTTCTTCATATCACTTTGTACATATTTTATATCTTCATATAATTTGATTTTAAAGGCAACCATTCATCGAGCAAAACTCATTCCTCGTCGTAAGTTAAGTTCATATTTATATCTTCCTTCGGTTGTAGCAAAAAGCCACTGTGGCGACGCGAAGGAACACAGTTCGGTCTTTCAAAACCCTCCTTTGTCGATTCTAAAGGAGGAAGAATATTTGACAGTCTTCGCGTTCTTCCACGCCGCGATGTTGCCGATGTATCACTCGCGGGGGATGACACCGTGCGTTCCCTCGGAGAACGATTTCTCAGTTCAAGCAAAGGTGCATCGCTCAAAGACCTCCATCTTGACGTTAAACTTGTGTCTGCTTCCTCGTTGTCAAGTCCCGCTGGACAGCTCCTTCTCTTTAGCCAATTGTCATGGTCATAATCAACTCGAATCGACGGCAGTGGCTCATTTGGCCGAGTTACCGATACTCGCCTTAGCAGGGCTTGGTCGAAATTAAGATTTGCGTTTTTTAAGTCCTCTTCCGCTCGCTTTCTCACGAGTTCAAGTATTTCCTTTGTATGTTCGTCCGTAGGCCTGTTGCGAAGAGCTGGGTTTCTCGACTCCTCTAAGTGTCGCATCCTTGCAATGGTAGTCCTTAAGAAGCTCTGATACCTCAATGCAAAGATACAACAACTTCAGTGATGACTCAACAAAGAAAGTGACGATTCTTATTTACGAAATGGTGCGATGAATGCTTAAAAAATTGCGTCAATGGACCTTTTTTTGTCGTGGAATTACGCTTGACTAACCGTCCGCGGTCATCTCACTAACAAACTCCAAGCCGGCTTCTTGTTTTCATGACAACGCGGTTCGGATCATCGAACAACGAGACCGGGAGGGAAACACTGATCGCTTCAAGAACAGGAAAACACAAAATCATCAGTGAATCATTAGTACTGCATTCGGCTTGCTAATGTAAAAGTGTGACCTCTTAGAGAATTCATTGTTACTCTGTCTGAACGGATTTCGTGCAATTAATCTTCTTTTGTGGACAGAATAAAGATTGATTTGGGAACACAGCACAATAGACTTAGGTTGGATTTGTTCAGGCCGTACTCTGCAATTTTGTTTTTAAAGCATCAATTCATTAGGCAATTAGCCAGGAAAGGAAAATTGAGATTATAGGCGGCGAAATCGTTTTTTTTTTGTCCAAAAAAATTTAAACGCTCACAGCACTTAAAACTAGCAGTAAAAAATACCGGTACCTTTTGAACAATTAACCCGAAGCAAAATCAACGTCAGTTAATGACCATATTTTTGCATCTTCAATAGTCCTGTCAAATCTTAACGACTATCATTAGTCAGTGTATACAAAGCTAAGAGAAATCTTGAGAAAAAGAAGTCGGAAGAAATCTTTCAGAACGGTAACTTTGGCACGTAAGAACCTGCGTTCATGTAGTCTCGATTCTCTCTTTATATAAGGTAAGTTAAAATAGCTAAAAATGTAAGTTAAATTTTTTTATAGTCATTCAGCAGTGCTATACATGTACAGAGCATGAAGTCAACGAATCGCTCTCATAAGTGGTCTTATCTTTATGAATTTTGGTTAATACTTTTTTTTCCCTTATACTTAGACCTTTTTGTGGATCTATTGCTAAGCTAAAGCTAATGTCCGTTGATAAATAATTCAGCGAGAAAATGACTTGCGATAGCGAGTCGTTGGTTTTTTTTGGTTTTCATTGTACTAATTACAAAAGCAATTTGACATTTTGGGGTCATAGAATTTATTAATGTCAGTATAATAATTCATAATGTCAGAAACACAGGAAACGGATCGCCCAAATTCTTCCAAGGCAGCGGCCGATCAGATAAACAGTGCTTGACAGTAAAATAAAACATTCGTACCCCGACGTGCGACCAACTCCCGTAAGCAACCACCTCCAATGAGCGAACACTCATCCTTTCCCAGTAAAAGCTTTACAGTTGGAACCTCTAAGCGACCGCGGCTAAGTGTACTTTTTGCGGCTGACGGTTTCAGTTTAATTTGCCATTGTTTTCAACCCTCTTGTAAGCGATCACTTGCATAGTCTGATCTCTATGTTCAGGGTATGTACTATACAACTAAGAGTAATTATGAAGAACTTTTAGTATATAGGTATATAGATAGTCGCCATATAGAACTCACACGGATCGCAACTAAGAAATTGAATGCATGCAATAAATTTTCTTCCCTAAAGCAGATATGTGTCCGGACCTATTCTTGGAAGAGACCCCTCGTGGTTTGATTCTCGTAAGCGACCATCGCTCGTAGTTGCTAGACCACTAAAACTTTGCATTTTGGGTTGTCGCTAAAGGAAAGGTAACGGACTGTATAACAATAATTAATATTCGAACAGACATTATATCGGTCTTGTTTCCAGCAATTCCCTGTCCGGCAGCTTAAGTGTAGGCCACAGCTAAATAAAGCCTGGTTCTCATATGCCGCTGATGCACCTGCAACATGGCCGCCGGTGCTGCCTGGGATACTGTTCCGATATGAGAACAGAAGTGGCCGGCAACATCAGTGCTCATCCCAGTCTTTACCCCCGACATGCCTGCGAAGTTGACTCAAGTTCAACTTCGCAGACATGCCGGCGGTAAAGCTTTGCGATGGCTCTGGTTGCCGGTGGCGCACGTTCTTATTCGTCCGAGAAGTACCAGGCGATACCGACGGCTACGTCGCAGATACATCGGCGGCATGTGAGAAGAACCATACCGTTTGATTACCGTGATTGCCTCTCTAAGGGATATTCAAAAACTCTTTAAAATAATTCATGAAGAAAAAACAAAAGAAACTTATGTTTAATGAGCGTCTTTATATCTGATAAAGACACAGCTTAACTCTAGGTCCAATTTTTTAGACCAAAATAACCCCAACTGATCTGAATATCAGTGCAAGAATGGGTTGATCTATATCAGAGATTTAGAAGCCGCAGTCGTGTATCATCTGGTTTTAAAACTCGAGGCGACACTCTTGCTAGTTTTTTAAGCAGTACTAATATCAAGAAAAAAAATGTCGTAAAAGAAGTGGAATACATCTTGTTGAGTTGATAAAGCGAACAATGATCATATTTTTTGGGAGCGTCCAAAAACTGCAGCAGGATTAGCTTAGTCGGTAGAGCGCTTGACTGCAAAGCGGGAGGTAGCGGGTTTCGATTCTCGGGACCGGACCAACACTCGATCAGGGTCTTCAAAAGACTGAGAAATGAAGATACTGCCTTTACCTTGCAAATGGCTAGACCTTCGCGTGGCTCGGATGACAACTTCAAAAAATGGCGGTTCCGTCTCCAGTAGGGAACGTAAAATTAGTGTCCTCAATTAGTATTTTCGTGCTAAATACATCAACACTCCAATCAAGTGCTTTTTTTTCACCTTCTTCAATTTACTATTGACAACGTTTAATTAACTTTTAACTTTAAAACGATTTTTTATCGACCTGGACTGAAACATTTCAGTAGCAATGTATTTAGAATGGTATTATTTGCTTTGTGTTGCCTTGACAGCGTAACTTTGCAAAGATATGATTATAAAGTGTACAGTTAACTTTTGAGAAGTTCAAATCCAAAGTTTTTACCAAACAGTTACCTATATTCTTAGAACTTTGCTTATCGTTAGGTAAAAAGTGTTCAGCAAACAATCGCCAATAGAACCCAATATTATCCTTTACTTTGCCTCAATTAAATCTTAGTTTATTGTCACCCCTTTGTATCCTTGATATAAACGAGGCTATTAAAGGCTCTTTCCGGGGTGCGAAAAATCTCGGCAAACCAATGCATAACGGCACAAACTGATACAACTGTTAAATTATTGATTCCGCCCACTCGATCAAATAATGGCCACATAGGATTAAGCATTATGAATGTTTTAAAAAAGCGCATGTAGTAATTGGTTTTCTTGTCTGTGTAATCTTTTGTGAGATATCGGACCTAGTGAGAGACCTTTTTAATGAAAAAATCGTTGCATAACAATGTTATTGGCATTAGGGGTTATATTTTAAGAATGTCGCTAATAACTATAGCTATAAGGGGGGTCTATAAGTCCAGCCCCAGTTTTTCGTTACGTACAGAAGGCCGTTTACTTTCCGGAGCTTAATACGGATACCCGGGGGCTCTTACCATTTACACAAACCAAATCAGCTGAACCAGGAGCTGAACAGTCTAAAAAGAGTAGAAAAATTTCATCGCCTCAAAACACAGCCGATATTTTCCGAAGTTTCCAAGCCTGCGGGCAAGCTCTCCTATTTGGGAGAGTAAAGCAAGCCTCGCGAGAACGCGAGCTCGCGGCGCGCGTTCTCGTGAGACTCGCTTTGCTCGACCAAATAGGAGAGCTTGCCCGCAGGCTAGAAGTTTCCCAAACGGAATGACGCGAACCATTTGATTTTCCAACCGGAATTACTGGTTTTCCCACGCAAATTGTAAGTTAGCCTGCGTAGCAGGCGTTTCCGCGTGACTTCGTGGAGAACGTTGGGACGAGAGCAAAAAGGTTGAATAAAAGTTGAAGTGGGAGGAGGCAATTTCTCTTCCCCTCCCCCTCCCCCTTCGATCTTCCTTTCTTTAGATCTCTCTCCAACTTTGGCACAATCACTCGACTGGAAACGGTTGCTAGGCAGGCTAATGGTTACTTTCCCCGTACACTACGTTCTAGTTCAATCAACAGTTTCTTGTAGAAAGTTATATCAACTTCGCTTAAACAGAGACTGCTTTTCAAATGTGCTCTCTGTGCAATAAGATTTTTTTGGTGAAGGTACGAAAACAAAAAGGAACTGAGAGCGCCACACCACTGGAGTACTGTATCGGATCTGAGCGACTAATGTTGACGTATTCTCATGTACCGTAAACTGCCGGTTATAATCAGACGTGTTTTCTTTGTTTACAAGTAGATGGGCCTATAACTGAGGGGCTAATAAGTGGGGAGGGGAGGGGCTCAGTTATAAGCGGTAGTTTATGATACATAAGCCACAGCGTCATGGTCAGTTTGTAACTTCCATTTTTTATCATTTTTTCATTCCTTTTTTTACCCTCTAACGCATTTATTGATACGCCTTGAGCAGCACATGTAATGAATGGACGATTATTAAGTTTCCCTATCAACTTGTGGTTTACTGTTGTTCATATCTGCACCTAAAAAGTACAATGTAGTTTCATGCCAGCTTTATCTATAAGAATTATTTATTTATTTATTACAGCTATCATTTGTTTATTTCCTAACTTGAGAAATTGTCACCTTAAATCTGACGTTTGTTGTTTGTCGTAAACGTTATTCTTTAATTGCATTCCAACCACCCCCGTTCTTTGGGGTGAATAAGGACTGCGTGGTAAAGTAAATTACAAGAGGACAAACAACTTCCAGGCATGTTGCGTCCATAGCAACATTTATGTTACCTTGGATATTAATTTTGGAAATTAATAGCAAAAGGTTGTTTTCAACATATATAAATACTTCATTAATTCAAGACAAAGAACATTTCCTGAGTTTGCCTTAGGTAAAATGAACAAACACTGAGGCACCTGTTCACGATCGTCTGTAATGATTGAACAGTTCGAAACCAACGCCGTATATCAATAAGGCGTTAGGGTTAGGGATAAAAGAAGGAAGAAAAATCGTGACGGTGTTTTCTGTTAATGTCTGGATTGGCACCTAGGGATTGGTAACTCCACAAATGAACAAGCAACAACGAAAATCGCCTTTAAAAGGTACCGGCTCATAATAATATAATTTATTTCAACCTTATTGAAAAGAAGGGGAAAATGAAAGTGGTTTGCTTCAAAAATCGATGGAAATCATTTTGTATAATTGTGTATATACAACGAGCTGTTGAGGAACGATCCAGTTTGTCAGAATAATTAAAGGAGTGCAAATTCAGGACTCCCTTTTAAAATCTTACAAGATGTAAGCCAATTGATTTATGTTGTTAATCATACTTGCCCTATATGACGTTTTCTTCATGACTAAACCGAGGAGTTGTGGCCATAAGTTTCCTCATTTAAAAACGTATCGCTAATGTAGTCTATACCTATTCAAATTAATTCAAGCTGTAACCTGCGGCTGATGAAATCAATATGTTATATATCATCACATGTAAGCAGCTATGCAGTAATTTTCTGTTGTAAAATGAATCCATGTAAGATGTTTTTAAGAGGTTATGACAGAGAATCAAGGACGAATTTGAACTGAACTTAGTCTGTTTCAAGCAATGTATTCCTGACAAAGCCGCCAGGCCTTACCAAACGGCACACGTAAACCTTATTCCAAATACTTCGAGACTGCCCTTTTTGTTACTGAAAAATCTTGTCCTAAACGCCACCCTCGGCTTAAACATCCTGAATGCACTACCAATCATTTAGTTGTTGAACTTTCAATAACGACGCTACTCCTTGCTGCTCTTGCACGTTGTCATGGAATTACAAACTAAATCTTACAGGGGAACTCCAGAATTCTGAAACTCAGTGTCCAAATTCAGCTCAGTGATGTCTTCAACTTTAAACGTAAAGTGAAACGAGACTCAGATCGCACTTTTTTTGGATCGAATATTCTTTTGAGACAGAACTGATGGAGGAGACTCAATGATATTGAATAGCTTAAGCTTACAGCCTCACAGTCCTGAAAAATCGTTTTCCTACTCGACTTTATACCGATCGCATTTCAATCTAAAGGTCCCTAGTCTATGGAAATAGGCTCGGAAAGCAAGTATACAACGGGTTCAAACTGGAGGCATATTATTTATTTACTTAAATGTTTTTTTTTTCCCGAAGATAGTCAAGCTAAAAGACAGCATAGTTAATGGTGGTCATTGGAGAATAGGAAATAATTCGCTCCTATTCGTCGGTCACATTTATTTGCAACTGCATTAATTTCCAGTTTGCCTAAATATACGGCTCGTTTCGCAGGAGCGGCATAAATGCTCAGTCACATCTAAATCTTGGAAAATTTTTTCCTCTATGATAATGACAGTGTTATAGAACCGTCGCCCTAAGGAGGTTTTGAGGTTTCTTTCGACAATTAAAATTACTGCAAGAAAAGCAAGAAAAGGTATCTTTTAAAGTCATGAATTAAAAGGATGAAAGGCGTTGACTCAAGCCTGTTAACAGTGACGCAGTTAAAGGTAAAATTATAACGGCGATCGAGTAGTGTTTAGTCTACCAAAAATTAAACAGCTCTTGGGTCCGTTTCTACAGTACATCCAGCGTTGCAGTCGGCCCACGTATTGTATAAACCACTGGTATATAGTCTGTGGTTTATTCATGCTGTTGCAGAGGAGTCTGTGATCGACGCAGGCTAGCCCGTTTCAAACGTTGTGCTACTGCCGTGCTAAGCTGGGTCGACTACAGCACGACTCTAGCATGACTGTAGTTGGTTTCAGCCGTTGAATTATCAGGAGAACAAAATATACTGCATGCAGCTGTTACCGAAAACAAACATAAAAATAAGCGACCAAAGTTTGAACAACGTTTAAAATGTGTGGTCATGCATTATGAATTGAGTTTGGCACGATACCAAATCATGCCACAGACATGATTAAGTCGAATATGATGATTCGGTCGATTGATTTTGGATTGATTTTGTTAGCGACATTTGAAACAGACCAGGGCCTATATCAACGATCATTCAGCTGCACTTCCGTTATTCTTGGAGAGTCATTAAGACGCATGAGCAGGAAGATTTTATTCTTATTCTTAAATCTTTAATCATTAAACTTAATTAATGAGTTTGTCTAGCTAGTCAGAAAATGACTACGCAAAACGATGTTCTCGAAACGCATTGATTTCATGTGACGTCAAAATTACGCCATGATTTTAAATCGCCGCCATCTTTGACCAAAATTATTTCACAAATCAGCTGACAAATTAAACTGTTCATAACAAACACAGTATTAAAAAATTCTAAATGTTTACGAAAGCTACCGAAGTCACGAGCCCTTTATTCCACTGGCCTCCTGCTAAGCAAGGCAAAAATCTGGGACAAAATGTGCAGATTATTGGTTGTCATTTCCAAACATCAAAGATTGAACACTTAATGACTGGTCCAGCCGAGAGAAACAGTTAATTTTGTTTCCTGAGAATCTCAACATTGAGGTTCGAGGGAAACAAAACTAACTGTTTCCCAAGGGGCCAGCTGCAGTATTTAAGTAATTTGTTATATAGCTGGGAATTTAGAAGCTGGAAATTCACGAAACCTCGCTGTAACGGCGGTCGTCGGTCAACATTCGTGCTGTTACTCTCTGACGTCATAGATTTTGAAAGGTTGCTCGCTCAGTTACTTTGGTGGGAAACCGTTTCATTGTCAGATGCGAGTCACGTGACCTCGAAGTAATGAAAGCCCGCGCTGTTGGAAAAATTTCCAGCTACATAACAACATAAAACATTAACTGTCACTCGAACGAACATCTTGATAAATTTTAAAATAACCCTTGAAAGTTGATTTTGGCGCAAAATTTACAGTTAAGGTCAAAATTAAAACTTTAACGCATGTGGTCACATTCCTCTCTTAAATGCATCTTGTATCATCAAACACCTTTAAGGTAAAAAAAACCTAAGGCAGAGAAATAAATAAATTCACTGCAACTTTTAACAAGCTTTAAAAAGGATTATTCTTCCCTCCATAAAAAAGGCTAAAAAAAATTCTCCAATACGGTAAATAAGTTCACTGATGCTACTTGAGTAAAACAAATTTATGCAAATAAAAGTTTCTTCAAGATCTACAGCACCCCTTCTCACCAGCTCTTTGCCCCGGCGTTATTGACAATTCTCGGTTTTCACA
>BOPM01000564.1:61217-111669 GCA_022179025.1 Porites australiensis | reverse complement strand
CAGAGGAGTCTGTGATCGACGCAGGATGGCCCGTTTCAAACGTTGTGCTACTGCCGTGCTAAGCTGGGTCGACTACAGCACGACTCTAGCATGACTGTAGTTGGTTTCAGACGTTGAATTATCAGGAGAACAAAATATACTGCATGCAGCTGTTACCGAAAACAAACATAAAAATAAGCGACCAAAGTTTGAACAACGTTTAAAATGTGTGGTCATGCATTATGAATTGAGTTCGGCACGAAACCAAATCATGCCACAGACATGATTAAGTCGAATATGATGATTCGATCGATTGATTTTGGCACAGCAATAGTTAGCGACATTTGAAACAGACCAGGGCCTATATCAACGATCATTCAGCTGCACTTCCGTTATTCTTGGAGAGTCACTAAGACGCATGAGCAGGAAGATTTTATTCTTACTCTTAAATCTTTAATCATTAAACTTAATTAATGAGTTTGTCTAGCTAGTCAGAAAAAGACTACGCAAAACGATGTTCTCGAAACGCATTGATTTCATGTGACGTCAAAATTACGCCATGATTTTAAATCGCCGCCATCTTTGACCAAAATTATTTCACAAATCAGCTGACAAATTAAACTGTTCATAACAAACACAGTATTAAAAAATTCTAAATGTTTACAAAAGTTACCGAAGTCACGAGCCCTTTATTCCACTGGCCTCCTGCGAAGGAAGGCAAAAATCTGGGACAAAATGTGCAGATTATTGGTTGTCATTTCCAAACATCAAAGATTAAACACTTAATGACTGGTCCAGGCGAGAGAAACAGTTAATTTTGTTTCCTGAGAATCTCAACATTGAGGTTCGAGGGAAACAAAACTAACTGTTTCCCAAGGGACCAGTATTTACGTAATTTGTTATATAGCTGGGAATTTAGAAGCTGGAAATTCCTTAAACCTCGCTGTAACGGCGGTCGTCGGTCAACATTCGTGCTGTTACTCTCTGACGTTATAGATTTTGCAATGTTGCTCGCTCCGTTATTTTGGCGGGAAACAGTTTCATTGTCAGATGCGAGTCACGTGACCTTGAAGTAACCAATGAAAGCCCACGCTGTTGGAAAAAATTTCCAGCGATATAACAACAAAAATTGTTATATTCCTTGACTTTCACTCAACTAAACAGGGAGTGCCATTGATTGATTCTTGGTCACGTGGCCTCGACTAAAATCAAGTGTATCCCGATCGTGATACATTAAGCAATGTACCCCGCTCGGGATACATTATAGCACGTGATCAAAGCATGGTGGAAAGTGGCGTGACGGAAGGCGGGAAAAACACTGCCAGTTTTCTTTTTCTTGAATGAACACAACAACACAACCAGGAAGCCTCAAGCTAAAAACGATTTTCAAAGTTATCCCAGAAGAGAAACAGCAGCTAGTGCTGGAAAAAGATGCAGAATTACTTTGTAAATCATTCATTCAGTGGTTTTGAGAATTAAATTTGTGTTCTTGTAAGTGCCGAGTCGACTGGTTCGCTCCGGTTATTCTCTTGTTGCTGTTGAAGTGAAAGTCCCGAAATATAACAAAACACTTAATGTCAGGTCCCTTGGGAAACCAGTTAGTTTTGTTTTCCCTCGGGATCTGACATTAAGTGTATAATATTAACTGCCACTCGAACGAATATCTTGATAAATTTTAAAATAACCCTTGAAAGTTGATTTTGGCGCAAAATTTACAGTTAAGGTCAAAGTTACAAGTTTAACGCATGTGGTTACATTCCTCTCTTAAATGCATCTTTTATTATCAAATACCCTCAAGGTCAAAAAAACCTAAGGCAGAGAAATAAATAAATTCATTGCAAATTTTAACAAGCTTTAAAAAGGATTATTCTTCCCTCAAAAGAAAAAAAAAACTCAAAAAAATTCTCCAGTACGGTAAATAAGTTCACTGATGCTACTTGAGTAAAACAAATTTATGCAAATAAAAGTTTCTTCAAGATCTACAGCACCCCTTCTCACCAGCTCTTTGCCTCGGCTTAATTGACAATATATCCAATCTACTCCTACACCACTTTCTCCTTACCGCTAGACACTATCTATATAGTTGCAAACTATGAAATACCTTTCCTATGCTAGCTACAAACTGTACACTCAGTAAGTTATACACCTCATAGAAATTGAGAAACAGATTGCTTTCGATAATAATAACTTAGCCTCCTTTAGGAAGAAATGAGCTACTCCATTATGGGCTCCTGGATACTCTCACACAATGCCCCTCAGAAAAAAAAAGGTTTAATCTAAACAACTAAATAAAGTGCAAGAAAGAGACGGGCAGATGGGGGTGGGAGGACCAAAAGGCACGCAATCTTCTTGTGATTGTCATTGTAGTCCTTTTGTGGACTTTGTCTTTCTTTTAATTTTATGTTTTGCTTTTTGTTAAAATTGTTATCTGATTAACTGTGAAGTAAAATTATTTACCGATAATTTGACTTCATTGTAAGGAATTGCGACAGTATGTGTAAAGAAAAAAAAAAGGAAAGGATCTACAGCACCCACTTGTCGGTGTCATGAATGGTGAATTTCCGCAGTATTGAGTGCTTTAAAGTAATGCTACTAGCCCCGTACAGAATAATTGATCAATAATGGAAAATTCGTGTGGGAAAGTTACATATGAAAGCCCATATCGTCCCTCCCACAGCAATATCGCTGACCACGAGATAATGTCTTAAAAAGCTGAAAATGATTGATGTATACCAGTACCGATAATTATGATTTAATGTGGGAAGCAGCCAAATCAAGTTTTTCCGATCATGTTGTGTTGCCTTTTATATGAAAGCTGCTATTTCTAGAACATTTTATGACGATCAAATATGAAAAAGAAAATTTCTCAGCTCTTCAATGTATGATTTGTATTTTCTTTTACCTCAAGAAAGGATAACCAACAACTTCTGAGAAATACTAAAAATAAGCCCAACTATATATATCACAAATCTTCATGGAGCAAATCTAGTGCGTGGACACTAGCAAACCAGCGAGGAGAAGAGAAAGATAGAAATATCATTACAGGACTTAAACAACTCCCCAATATGCAGTCAAGTTTCAAAATTGACACATTTATTCCTATCTTGATTCGATCTCTTGTTAAATGTAAACATAATAAAAGGTGTTGGTGTATTACCCTTACATCTTCTCCTTCTTCCACATTTTTTTTGTGTTATTTTTCTTTTATTTTTTGCCTTCGCAATCCAGTAATGTGTCCACGCAGCCGCTTTTGAGTCACATGACGGAGAGAGTCGAGAATCTCGAGCGTATGACAGTGCACTAAGTTTTCCGAAGTTTCTACAACTGGAGATCGTTATAATACACTCAGGACTAAAGAACTTTCTCATTTTCCGTGGTCATTTCGAAGGTATGCCACATGTTTAAAAATTCTGCTTACCCATTTTCGTTACAAGTGCCGTGTGCTTTTCGCCATAAGATGCATTTTCTACAAGAGCCATCACTTACGAAGATGTTATTACCATAACCCTTCGTATCCGCGGGCTCTTTAATTTAATGGAAAATACCCCTTTAATCGCAAATTCAGTTAATCTATAGGGTTCCCAAAGTCCTTATTGGTGCATGTCGTTTTTAACATCTTAAAAGCCATGACAAAGCGTTTTTGTAGTACAGGGCCGTTGGCGTATTCAACTGAAATGTTTTTATTGGGAAATTGCGGAGACATTAATTAACGTTACTTGAATCCAAACATCGACTTCACATTATTGAGTGAGTTTCATTGGCTACTGGTCACCACAGTTACCAATTAATGATGAGCACGTAGACTAACATAAATATTCGCCGAATCACGACTCCCTTTCTTAAAGCTTTCTATACGTGCAACCTTAACATATAAGGCACTCCACGCGGGCTTTGATGTTAAACGCAGCTTCGCAGAAGGTTCGGGTACAAGAAGTGGTCAAAGATAACTATATTTTTTACAAATCAATCAATCACCGAACTTTGAGCTCCTTAAAACTTTAACCGACAAGGTAAGCCGTAATTTTTATTCCACAGATTACAACTACAATTTGATTAATCCGAAAGTCCCAAAAATCATGCTGAAGACCCTGACCACAACTGCGCATGCTCTTGAAAATGCATGTTATTTCCACGATTTCGTGTTGTCGCCTTCAAAATAAAAACAATATCAATACGAATAGAGTCACGCGCATCAATCTCTACCAACTCCAAACGGTCTTAAAGCGCTGAGGAGAAAGAAATATTAAATAATAAGCGATTAATCCTACTTTTGGCGATACAAACAAAATGTTGAGAAGTAAAGAATTGAAGAGGAATGATGGAACTGGGCGATATATACTGAAAAACTGTCAAGCACGTCCCACACTATAATTTGATTTCTACGGTTGAGCTTATTTGCATAAAAATAGCAATTAGTTAAAACTTTGGCTAAACTGCTGCGAAATGCTCTTTGTTTGTCCTCTATAGTAGAAAGATTCTTACTTCAGAATCTAAAACAAAAATATTTCCACTATACGTAAAACAAATGTAACTAGCCAGCTGAAAAAAAAAAAATGGAAGAAAGAAGACAACTGAAAACAACGGTGAAAACAAAAAGATTATTATTTCTTATGACTGAAATTTCTTTTGTAATTGGAGGAAATGCTATGCTGAAGCTATGAATGCGAGGATTGATTTTGCTTTTTTGACATGCAAATATACACCGTCGATAAAGACTTATAAATGCTTAGGACTGCCTCTAGGCATAAATCTCCTTAGAAGATCACGAAAACATAATTTAAAAATGCTTAAAAAGTATTAAAATATTTCCAATATTCCAGGGCTAGGCATATCAAGCTAAGTCGAGTTAGGTTTCACGAGAGTAACTTTCTTGCTTTAGTTCATAAATTATCGAATGGAAAATCGTTCATAACCAAAATTAGCTCTGATGTTGCTAACAACAATTTTTTAAGATCGCAAAAAATTAGACCGCTTCGGGCTATGCATTGTCATCGTTATTATGAATAAATACTATTACAACTTAAACTGTAGCAGATGGAACAACCTTTCCTTTTGGGGTGAATCGTGGAATACATGCACAAACACATAATCTGTTGCTAACAACAGAAAATAATTATAAAAAAAACACGCCGAAAACAGCTTTATCATTTGCGAAAAAAGAAAACCTATAGTATACGATATAACTTTGCTTGAAATCCTGTAATAGGGGTAAGATTTATTCGTTTCATACAGTTAGTGAATTAAAACAAGAAAAACCGCTGACGAAAGATCTATATTCTTGCACCTGGCAGCATGCGGAATCCTTCCAAAACATTTAACATCTCAGCTCTTTTCCCATATGGAAAAACTTAGTTCTTCCATAAATATTCTATTCAATCAAACTAAAAAAAATCGTGACTCTGAAATGTAAAATAATAATAATAATAATAATAATAATAATACTTCTAATAAAAAAAACACAAAGATAGTTACTATACTGACTAAGAAATATTCTATAAAAACGTAAAAAAGTTACTCAAGGAACGGTGAGCACCAATCCAGGGTTAAAATGGGTTATGAAATCAGTTTACTTCAACCAGTTTAACATTGTTTTATATTATCAAATGTTAACCCATTCGCTGGTAATAACGACCAAAAGAAAATTTTCAAAAAAAAAACAAAATTGTAAAATCTTATGATTTAAACAGTAGCACGCAAAAGTTCTGTCCAAGTGGTTTTCGATTTGAATGGTAACACCATGGGATTTTATCCTTTACAGATGCAACAGTTAACTCAGTTCCAGTTACATATTCAAATACACACTAGGTTAGACTACTATCGTTTGAACAACCCGGAGCCTAGGTGGAAGAAAGCAAAGCCAAACGCCTCACTATTTTTGTTTTTAACACACGCGACAATAACGTTCTAGAAACAAATATTAAAGCAACTTTTACTTGAAGTTAGTTCATAACGGCTCAATGGCTTTAGCGTTCGCTGCAAGCAGCCAAATGAAATGAGTGAATTACACTCACTGGTTTTTATTTCAATATTTTTCATTCATTTAGAAAGCTTAACGCTTCATTCCCTCCGGGGGACGTTAATTATATTACAAGGTTAGAGACTCCTAGTTCGTGATTAAATGCCTCGAGCAGAATTTGGCTGATTTCTCCGCGTGCATGCTATAGCTAGAGCACGCGTGTATTTGCAGATAAATCACGTATCACCAACATAACACACTTCAATCGGGCAATGAACTTCTAGAATGTCGTATAAACGTGAGAAGCTGAAAAATTTCAAGTCAGGTTTAAAACTTGCTCGATGCTAAAAAGTGATTTTTCCCCACTGGCTCACTCGAGCTATTGATTATTATTGGAAACTAACAGATATTCTTCATTTCAGGTACTTTAAGTACTTATAGCGTTCTTCTTCTAGAACTGTATTAAAGTTCTTTTAAAGAACGTTAGAAAAAGTTTAGTGTTTTTAAAGGGGCCGTCATTTAAAAGAAGTCTGACTAAGAAAGCGCTGGCTAAAGACAAATTGTGACACTGTTGACTTCCATATCTGTTTATAAATTAGTTATTTGAAGCAGACAAATGTCCTTATGGCCCGCTTACCCCCTGCCCCAATACAGTCATACTATTCACGACAAGCAGTCTTTATATGCTACGGCTAGAAAACTGAAAATGAGTAGAACAGGATTTGTTTAACTCTGGCTATACTCCTTTTGAATAACCAGTCCTGAGCATTTCGATATTTCGTCACATCTATCAGTATCTGGCCGATCAGGCGTATTATACAAAACATTTTTTTGCCACAAATACACTCTTTTTTTTTTGTAAGAATATATTTTATAAGAATATCGAGGCTGAAATTTGCAAAATTTTTAGAATATGTTAAGAATAAAGCCGAGGCTGAGATTTTGAAAAGGATAGATATAATTTTGTGTGTTGAAACGTCTGTAAATACAATACAATTTTATGTTTTTAACTTAACCGTATAAAATTATTGCTTTCTCTGAACGACGAAACTAGCCAACAAAACGAAAATACCTGCACTAGCTATAGCAAAATGTTCAACGCTAATGACAGTTCGATGAACGGTACATGTAATACATATGTACAGTATTTAGCACAAAAGACATAAGCTAAACCGCAAAAAAGTATTATTACAAATTCTTTCCTTTATAAATAACAAAACCTAGCGAAAACAAAAACAGCACTAGGCTTTATTTAAGAATAATACAAGAATATTTTCAGCCTAAAATCGGCAGTAAAATAAGAATATTCAGCCCGGGCCGGAAAGACAACATTCTTATAAAAAAAGAGTGTATATTCAACTGCAGTGATTAGAATCTTCGATTTCTTTTTTGGTTGTTACGGCAAAACGTCCTTCAACTAAAATCTACAGCGACACTTTTAACTAGTTTAAAAACACGGAAACGTCTTCAATTCATAAAATCAATTTCATCTGGAATAGTTTTACGTGAAGAACAACTCCTCAAATAATCCTGTGTAAATTCTGTACATTTTCGCGAATAGTCGTGTACTATAAATTCTGTAAATTTTCCCCGAGCATGCAAATGGATCGCAAATGTGAATATTTATCATTTGTTATATGCAAATCTAATTCGAACGATTACGTGTTATTACCGCAGACAAGCCATATTGTCACATTGGTGGGCTTGTCAACAAGGTTTTTGGAGTGGCTTGAAAACGTGCTAGACAAACATACCGTTTATATGACTGAAAAGAAAGGCAAATGTTTCCGCTTTTAATTCTTTCAGTTCATTATTTAACTTATGTTAATTCAGAAAAACTGATAACATTCCCGAGATTAATTAATAAGTCAGCAAGAAGATTACTGTTCAGAAAATCTCCTTCACCACCAATGTCTATATTTGAGCTTGAATGCTAGAATACTTTTATGCCTGCTTCCAGAAACTTTTTCTAAGTGCGAATCAAACGTTAATATAAACGTTTTATATTTATTTCATGACTATGCATGCAAACGGCTGGTATTGAAACTCGAAAATCGCCACCGTCAAAAATAAAATGTGAATACCATATCAGTCAAATTCTGGACTCGCGTTTTCGTCAAACAAAATAAGAAAGGAAAATGGTACTTGCATATCCCTGAAGCGCAACAAAGATCAATTAAACACGCCTAAAATTTTTTGAAAATTTTTTTGCGCAAGACCTGGTTCGGTAAGAGTGTGAATTTTCTAAAAACCTTGTCCTTTTAAACACGAGATATTGCTTCATATTCAAAGAATCAATCTTCGAAAAGAAAACTCGAGCCCTCTTTTCAACTTTTCAGAGAAACACGACAGGGGTATAGAGGTAAATTTTCGCGCAGGTGCGCGAGATTAGAACGCGGTCCATCTGTTACCTGACGCTCAGCTCTCGCTAAAAGAGCGACTTATCAAGCGTTCAAAGCGGTGTTAAGGGCCACCAGCACGGTGCCGTTTTAGTTTTCAGCAATGTTTGTAAACAAAACTCGCGTTGCTAACGAACAGGAAATTTAAAATATTGATGCGGCAATTATTGGCGACAGTGTTTTTCTGTAGATTCGTGAAAAATATACATTTGTGATAAACGTGTCAGACGCAACACAGCGAAAAATCATCCTTGGCTTAAGGCAAGTGATGCGAAATTTTTTTTGTTGGGTTTTAATAATAAATAAGCGGAGGAGGCAGAAATTTTGATATAATGATATTTCAAGAGGGTGTCAAAGTTCTCTGACTTTTAATCCTTACTAATTCTTCTACTGAGAAGTTAGCAAGCTAAAACAGTTCAGCATACAGAAGCTGCAGCCAGACCGCGTGGCGGCTTCAACTTAAAATTATCATTTTCCTCTCGTGTGGCTTTTCTTGCGTAGAACAATAATACGGAAGAGTCTTTGTCATAGTTATTCTAATTTACACGTGTTTAAGGCCATGCCACGATAACGGGAGACCGAAAATAGATGCATGTAAGCCTCTCTTTGATAAAATGCAATTACGTTACTCCATCGTATTGACCGTAGTTGTATTCGTTTAAGTTTTGCGGTTGAAGCAACGTGCTTTAACAAACTGACCAAAAGGGAAATAACATAACAGGAAAATTGCTACGAGTAAAATAGAGCTTAGGTTGAATTTACTCAACGAGAAAATATTCTGGTAAGTTCTTTTCCCCTACGGACCAAACTGTTCGATGAAAGGTTTTATTTTTTACGGGCTGTTTTCGTTAATGTCTCGATTTTTGATGTTACTATAACTACAATGGTTTATTTGTTACGCTCCGCAGGCAAGGCACAAAGTCTTCTAGACTCATCTCCAATGAAGCAAATTGAGAACAGCGACAACCACGAAAGCGTGAATGGCGCAATGGAGACAACGCCGCAGATTTACCCTCGCGTTCCAAGAAAGAAAACGTCGGAGCAGCAAGCGGTGGTTGATGAAATAATGGAGGTTGTTGCTGATCAAGGCCGGCGACTTTCGCTTTCAAGGACTGACTATAGAGTTCAAAAGCGAATCGAGATTGGCTTAAGGCGCCAAAAAAGAGTAACAAGCGACGGATCAAGCTTTGATGACTCAAGCTCCTGTGCAAGTTCATCGGATCTTTCAACCTCGCCACCTCCTTCTCGACAGAGCAGTGTTTCAAGCTTTTCAGACGAAGGCGGGAAAATATTCGAGTTCAGTAGCCGTCCACGGACTCTTCCTCCCTTAAACCGGAGTAGAACACATCGGCCTTGTCGGCCAACGCCACCTAAATTTGATTTTGATGAAGAAAGAGAAATTAATTGCGCAAGCAGATTGTCAAGACCCATGTCAGCCATGGGGCACCGCACACGCCCCCAACGAGGTTTTACACTTTAATTCAGGCCAAAGACTTTTGGTTTATTGAGATACATTTAGCATATAAAACAGATGCATGTTGTTAATACCACAACTAACCGTCAGCTGATCAGCTGAACTGTAGCTTGGTTTTGACTGCAATTTGTGTTTTCGCCATCATCAAAACGTTTTTCAGAAACACACCACGGCAAAAGCAACAGCAATATAAATGGTGTCGCAGTGACGAAGTTAGGCGATATTGCCAAACGGTTGATCCCTGGACGAAATATTTACTTAAACATCGAACTTGCTTAATGGCATTTCTATTGAAAGTTAGAATAGCGGATAAAAAAGTAACAGGGGACATTATTAGAAGCAAAAAAGGAGCATTTTTAAAGGAAAGGAAAGCTGAGGGGAAACACGATGTAATTATCTGATATTTAATAAGCCGCCAATTTAAATATGGCAAGCCAATATCAGAAATTACTGAGCGAATGTTCTGAAAGAGTTACTCCAACAAGAGCCAATCCTGGATGTTTGTTAACAAAGGTTAATTTTTTAGTCGGTGTTAAATTAAAGACTTTAGACTAACGACAGAAAAAAAAGAAAGAAAAACAGAGAATAAAAAATTTTCAATCAGGAAAATTTGGCACTCACTCTTCAACTCGTATTGTGATGCTGAAAAGAACTAGAAAGGAATTACGTACAGAATATTAATTTAACTAAATCCGCCGCGCTTCCTTTATTAAAATAAATCCAATCGTACGTGACGGCTCACAGTTTTTTTTTGAAAGAATAGTACCAGGCAGGCAAAAACAGATCATTCTCAACGCAAAACAAAAACTGCCGAAATGTAAATTTGTTCTGATATTACATTTATTAGCTTTCCTGAATATATTGTCAAACAATAAATATGTATATTATATCACAGTTAAAAAAGAAGTGGAATAGATTCGAGTCTTTAGAGTATTAAAATCAAGGGGGTTATGAAATGAAAGAATTGTTAATATTCAATAGAATATTTGTTTGATAGTAAGTTATTTCTCTAAAATAAAAGTAAGCGAAGCAGCACCGTTTGTATTTACTGGACGAACCATGATATGAATATGCTAAACAGTCGTTTAGACAAATAGTACACAATAGTCTGTTATATGTGTTCTGTTAGAGATAATGTCGGTTTTTCTACTTTTTGTGCGAAAACTGAAGAACATTTTCAGTCTCGAAGGAAAGTCTACTCATCGGTGGAAAATTAGAGAACTAAAAATATTACATAGACAAGCCACTTGATCAAAATGCTGGAGTTATCGTTCTATTGACACTAACGTGGTCCTTGTTCCGTCACTACGTGTTAGAGCGAAAATTAACAAAATACAGCTGGTGATGTTTATCGACCCAAATGCTTTAATTGACCCGTAATAAGGCCGCAGTACTCGAGACAATTCACCCTCCACCGATTTTTTCTTTTCTAGAACGTTACTACGAGAATGTTGTAAGTTGTTATTGTTTTTTCTAACGGCGACTCGGCGAAAACAAAATCCATGCTCGTTTAGATCCCCTTTCCATGAAGCTACAAAGGGGCACCCAACGACGTCTTCCTCTTAAATACACTGAAAACACTTTTAGGGCTATCCAGAGTACTTTCAGATCTCTAGAAAGGCATTCTAAGCGGCGCTATAAAATTTGTACCTGTTCGGTCATCCTAGGTCTTTTCGAAATTATTAGATACTTTCCCGAAAATTTTAAATGTAATTTAACGTTTCACGAAAGTGAGAATTTTACTAATTCCCACCTTCATCGGATTGTTGAATTCGAAAATTTTAGGTTTCCTTTTTACTACGAAAAATAGTCAAACCTGGGGAGTGAAATGTAAGAAGTTGAACTTCAGAAAATCGTAGGGAACTTATTAGATAACTTTCGAAAATTGTAAAAGAAGGAACGGATACCTAGAAATTTTTAGCCATCCTAATAAGTAATAGAAAATTCTAGGAAATATTTGCTTCTCCGAACAGATATTTAACAGAAATAGTCGCTGGGTGCCCCTGGCTACACGCGATTTGGTCGATTATAGACACAACTGATGTGGCAGTTGCCCGTCATCCATTTTCGCTATGTAAAACACTCGTTGATGTTTTCTATTCAAATACAAATTTCTCTTTTGTCTGCCAGCACCGATTTATATTATTCACTCCATATTTTTGACATTAAAGAAATTCATTATACATTTTCACTATTGTCGCTGCCAATCGACCGACAAACCCAGAGGGCCCAAAGCATTTGTCGATCATTTTTGTACGTACGGGGTCGATAGAGCCAACACATGCTTAAAAATTATTTAGATAAGGAATAAACGTAAGCGAACTCTTTTGCTTTAATTAACAAATAGTGCTTGCTGTCACCTTATTATGACTGTTCTAGTACATGATCAGCAAACAAATAAGTATTTCAATGCCCCATTCACAACAAAGCTGTTTAGTTTAACACGGTTTAATATTTTTTCCTGACAAGTTTCTCACTGATGTTTGTCGACTGCAGGTTGAGCGGGAATTAAATAACAAGTTTTAGTAAAATCCAACTAGTGGTCTATTATCAATGCTACGTTCTGATTGGCTGAGCTACTACTAGGCTATATGTTATAGCCCCCTAGTAGCGAAAAGCGCGGGCTTTTTGGCGGCAAAAAAGGATTAAAGTCTAGCTTTAACTAGCTAAAAGTTTTTTATTCCCTTCGGCCTCATGGGCTATTGACTCATAGCTCATTCGGGCTCTAGGAATAACTGTTAAAAAGTAGCTTAAAGTACAGTTGAAACATGCACGCATTCATATTGAATACAATTTAAAGACTATAGCCAAACATCGTCCTTTTACTGAGCGTTCGATGTTTCTGCGGCCCTTTATGCTATCTAATAAACGATTCCGCTAACATTTTTTGCACTTAAATGAACGTTATGGAGCAGAGCAGAGAGCAGAGCTTGGTGCTGTCTTAATGAAAACCCTGCCATGGCAAAATGACTCGTGAAGTTGAGTGGTTTGATGGGTTGGCAACTCACCACTGGACTTGAGGGTTTTAAAAAAGAATGTAAAATTGACATAGTTTAGAGGTAGGTCAGTAGACAACTCGCCAGTCTCCTTGAAGTTTTTAGAAAAGAGGAAGGTACATAGTTTAGGGGCTTAGCAGTTTGCCTGCTAGCAACCTCAGTAGGTCTGGCATCACGCTGTATTATACAGCTATTTCGAGAAAGGTTGTTGGAAAAAGTGCAAGCGACAATCCCGAAAAGTATTCTGGGTAGTTTTGAGTTCACTGTTCTTCAAAGGAGTTTGAAAGAATGGCACGAGAGGCCATGGACGTATGTTTGCGAGTGCTAAAAGAAAGCAGAAAAAGTAGGTTCGACAGCTACAGTGTCAGGAGCAGTGTATTGATCATATCCCATATTACCTTTCGGGATTGTCGCGTGAACTTTTTTTTCCGACAACCTTTCTCGAAGCTAGCTGTACACATGTAGTAACATATCCCTTTTATTAGGCAGATTAAGCACAACACAAGCTGAGCTCGCTCAAATCATGCATGCTGTACTGAAGCTCGGCCGGAAGGGTTCCGCCTATTTTTTAATTTCATATTTGCCTGTTTCTATATTACGACGGTTTTGTCACTGATAGCTAGAATCTGAACTCTTCAAGATAAATTTAGTTTTTAACTTAAATATCATCCAAAGTTAAGCAGATGATATTTCTGAGGCGTTTCCAGCCATGCAACAAGACCCTCATGACAATGTAAGTAGCTATAGAGTAAAACTCAGCACACAAAGAGTCGAGGCTGTTAAAGAAAAAGACATGCGTGAAGTTAACATCTTTTAATTTCGACATTATTTCTTTTCAACCTTGGATTCTTTTACCGGAAAGAAGGGCAGGATAATTTAACCTGGAGACGTGTTACAATTTAAGAGGAAATGGTGTCAGTTGCGTTCCCAAATTTAATCTTAATTTTTATGAGGAACTCTTTTACATACAAGTGCGCCCAACTATGGAATAAACTTCCAAAAGATGTCAAGCGGGCCGATAATGTGAATATTTTTAAATCTAAGCTAAGGTCGACTCAGCTGTAATTTTTTAATTCTTAATTTTTTTTTTGAATTTTTATATTCATGTGTACACAGATTATAGTTTTTATGTATATATATATATATATTTTTATTATTATTATTTTTTTAACACTAGATTTTTATTATAACTGTAGTTTTAATGCACGTGCGTATTTTGAACGAGCACTTGTGCTCTTAGGTGTTAACGTGGGTAACTAAATTATTGATATTGATTGATTGATTGAACCTGTTCTATCATGATATTCCCGGACATAAAGGGCCAAAAGAGTTCGGAATTGTACAATGGACCTATCAAATCGAAGAATTGGCTCCACTTCTCGTAAGGGGTTGAAGCGTGTAACTTGCGTTTAATGCTCGTGAATATTCACTTTTCTAAGTATTATATTTGGAAACCCTCGCTGCGGTCTCCAAAAAAGCAACGGGTGCAAAAAAAACTTTGCAAGTACATCAAACTTTTTTGTACATTTCTTTGCCGTCACTGCACGATTTCGACTTGAAAGTGCGTAGTCTTTCATTCTGAACTTCGCTACTTTAACAGTCTACAATTCAGCTCCAGAAAACAGCTAACATTTGACGAACTGAAAGAGATATGAAAAGCGCGATAAAGTTTGAAGCTGCGAGCATTCACTTTTTTTAAGTGGCGTTTTCGTAGCCGTCGCCGTCGTTGTAAGGGAAGGTGGAGTAAAATTACGTCACGTCGTTTACGACCTTTGATTGGTCAGTTATCTTTTCTTCTCGTTCCAGATATAGTATCTGCGAACTCAAGATGAATATTCACGAGCATCGGATAAAGCCAACATATGAGAGTTACACGTTTCAACCCCTTATGAGTTTCTGGTTTGACATGACTTCACTGCATAATAAACCCCATTAGCAGGCAGGAACTCTTTGGAAGATCCTCTACAGCTTCTTCACCCTGCGAAATAATGATTGTAATTGCGCAATTTTTATATTTTCATCTTCATTTGCCCAACAACACTGAAAATTAAAAAGACCTGTTTCAACCCCAAAGTGCCAATTCTGCCCTGCAGGCCAAAGCATGATTCAGCCCCAATCAAAAGGCTATTCCAGCCCACGCCGGGGCCCATTTCAGCCCTTCGGTCCAAATCAGCGCTAGGTAATTGGACTGCATTGGTCCTGATTATGGGAGCGAAATTGGACCCAAAAATAGGACTGTGCTTTACTCATCGAAACGGGCCCATTTTTAGGGCTAAAACAGATCTATCTGATTTACATGCACTGAAGCCCTAATGTAAAAGTAATATGCTGACTCTGCGTCAGAAAAGAGGCCTCGACGAAGAAAGAATTTGAATAAAGGCAAAATATTCAACGCTCGTATCATGGTATATCCATAGCTAAATATGGATACATTTCTTGTGAAATGGCATTCGTTTTGTTACTATTTATAATTTGGTTCATAACGTGAGAAATCTAAATGGTTCTGAAACTTAATTTCCTTCCGCAAAGGAATCAATTTCCTGACCCTCATTGACTTTATGCCCACGATTATGGCCGGAGGGTAGAATTGATTCAGCTACTCAAATATTGCTCAAGAGTTTCAAAGTCCATTTTGCGCAGAAAAAATACAACTTTGCACTTTTTGCAATTTGCAAAATACAACAGAGCGTTTTCAACGCAGTTTAAATTAGGTCTCCCTAGACTTTCAATCCAGTTACAAATAACATATTGCAATTTGAAGCATGAAGAGCTACGAAGCAAGCAGAACAGGCTAAAACGGTAACAGCACAAGTGCGGATATTAGAATTCTCTTTTATTTCAAAGTACTCAATACAAGTTTGTTAGACTGGAACATGTGCGGTGTTCCTTAACCTTAACCAAGTCAGGACGTCACGTATTAGATAACTAAGCCGCAGGGGTTTTTCACATTTGTATAATTTTACTACTTTTTATAGTTACAAAAACACGTTAAGTGCATGTTTAATGTTTAGCTCACAGCTGGGTGTAGAGCTCGAGAAGTCCGCTTATTTTGTCAGTTTTGTGCATACATTAAACAAAGTCTTCACATGTTATGGTTCAGAGTTATGCTCATTAATGTGGGTTCTTCAGTTAATGATTGTTGCGGAAGGCTATGGCCATTTTAACGAAAATGTCACTGATTTCATTGACAAAGAAATGTCGTAAAGGACCCGCGGGAAAGGAGAGCTTAGAGAGACCGGCATTTCGTCAACGAGCGCATTTTATCAGCTGATTGTCAAGCAGCTGACAGGAGCTAATAAGAGAAAAAAATTGAATTGAACGATACTGAGAAGACTAAGCATACAGTGAAACGACCAACATACCGGTGATACAGGAAGCCTAAATTAATGTATAGAAGTTTCCAGAAGAGATGTGCATGAGTTAGAAAACTTAAAAATAGAAAAAAAAGATAAAGATCTTAAGACACAAATAGCTAGGAACATAAACAGCACATGGCTGTACATTTGTAGCTATGGAGATGTATAAACACGCAACACAAAGTCAAGTACCCGCGAGTTATACCGGCATCAACAGTCCCATTCTCGGTTGTTCGTTGGTATCTGTTATATAAGAATGGAATTTCGACTATGCCGACAATATTATCAGATTTACTGAAACAAATTCATTAATTATTGATCGACAATCCGAGAAAAAGTGAAATGTCTTTTAAAAAAAGTAGAAGTTAAAAGTTTGAAAAATTGCAGTTTTAAATAAAAAGTCAAAACGCCTAACATTACACATTTTACATTGAAGCAGCAAAGATGACATACTTGAATAGATGGATTACGAATGGATTAATGATAACCACAAGCATTTACTACAAAGCAACATTACTCTATACGTTAATAAACCTAAACTTTTGTCTCCGCTTTTCTAGAAACACACGAAACCACACTGAAACAAAGCGCTCAAGTGCCGCGGTTTATTATGGTTTTGCTTGCTGTGACCCGTGGTAACCTGTGCGCACGTGCTGCCTGCCGCTCGACTCCGTTGCGAGAACGTTAACTGCAACAAGTCTGCACGTACATCACACTCTTATCGTCAATGAACTACTACGGCGTGAAGCTTCCTTATTTCATGCAAAACGTAAACACATGACGACGAATATTTTTTCTTTTTGCTAACTAGGATAAGGTCCCTACGAATTTAATTACAGAAAACTTCGACTTTATTCTAATGCAAATTTTTACTGAGGGAACTAAACGGAATGAAGTTTCCAAACGCGAGAGTTTCAAAAGGTCGACTTGCAGCTAAGTCTAGAAATATCCGTTAGCTAGAAGTATGGCGAACAACTCATTCTGGTAAGGTTAATCTCAACAAACGCCTCAAAAGAATTGTCACCTCATTGTTGTGGCTGGAAAACAGAAGTCAGCTATTTCATGTGCATGCAGCTAGTACTGATTTTAAGTAACCTAGACTGCTTAATGTCCCACACTACAGGTTAAAACTACGCATTGCTGAAGCGAAAACCTTTTGGGCGGTTAATTGCAGTGATGACCATTCAGTAATAAGAACAATAACAAAAAAAGTAACGACAGCAACAACGAATGACAGCGACGACGACGAGGACGATGATGATGATGATAATGATGATGATGATGATGATGATGATGATGATAAGGGGTTTTCCAGATTTAGACATTGCCCACAGACTAATTGCTATGCAACCGTTGTGGCTACTATTTCAGTCTAGGGCATTAAAAAGTTTTCCTGTCATAATATAATAATAACACTATGCAATCATTTCTAATTCTTTATTCTCACAGAGTTATGCTCGGTATATATTAAACTTCCAACGAATGTCCATCTTAATTTTGTTTGCTTTTTTTTTACTTTACAAAATACCAATGCCCAACTAAGGAACAAACACCTTTTACCTCAAATACCCTTGATGCCTGTGATCATTTTCGTTATTCTCATAACTTTTATGTTTGATTAAGCGGTACATGGTTTGAGTTTACTCTGCGACACTAGACTCTTTAAAGTGCCCTATTGTTACGTAAGTTCGTCGCGATTTAGCACTTACGCATTAATACCATAACGAGAGGCCATCCTGGGGCACTTTCCATTCAACCAAAACTTTCAACAATTTGAACAATTTGATACAGACATTTCCCGGAAAAAAATTCCAGAAATTCTGGGAGCAAAGTTAAATGGAAAGAAGACTTCCGAGAAACTTTTTTGGAAAATTGGGGTATACCTCGCGAGGTTGTCCTCTTTTTTGGAAATTTTGGACAATTCTGTTACATTCGCTACTGGAAGTTGCCGAAAATTTAAACCGGAAGTTTAGGTTGAATGGACAGTGCTTCTGGTAAGGTTTCCGAAGTGGTTTGGACGTTCCACCCGGGATTTGAAGCTATTATGGCCGCCAGTTATAATACTGGTAAGCGCTTGATTTCGACTAACCTGCGATCAGACATTTTGAAGTTATTACAGCAAAACTGTAGTTTAGTTTCTAACTATAGAGAGCACTAGGGAGGGCATGATCACAGGCTAGACCTCGATGATCTTACAGACTACGAATTCACAGGGACACCAGTGAGAAATCACAAAGCTATCCCAACGTAATATCATAAAAGGTGGATGAAGACCGCTCGCTCAAACTGAGATCAACAAATGAGATACCAAACAAAACGTATTTGCCCCCTTTTTGACAAAATCAAGTATACAAAAATAATTACAAATAAAACACACACTTGACCAGTGTGATTATTTTGCAAGTGCTATTTATCTTGCGTGTTTGGCTTCTTTTTAAACCAGTGAATTATGTACAAGAAGTCCATATTTTTTGCCCTTTTTCTCATCAGGTTTCCCCCCCCCCCCCAAAAAAAAACAACATAGAAATTATTATCATTTTAACAAATTCATGACGTTATCCTTTACTTAAGCCCACTCATTTAAAAGCATAAAAATATTTAATAGCGGCATGTATAAAAAATTAAAAGTAAAAAAGAAAGAGAACTTTGCTAATAAAAGAAAGAGTTAATAATTAATTTTTTTTAAAAAAATTAGAGTTCATCCAGTCTTACATTGGAGCAATCAGCTCTTAGTTTGTGTAATTAAAAAAAGACGATTGTAGGAAATGAAAACTATCACATTGTGATGATAAAAAATACATTAATGGGTAATAAATGAAATATATTAAATACATTACAACACATGACATTTGATTTTTCCACTCCTAAAACAACAATACTTTAGATCTTGTGTCGACAATGATATCTAAATTTTCTATAGTGTGCAACACGTCAGATAAAGTCAGCGCAAGGCCACTGAACAGTACTTATCTCTCAGTGATAATATTATTTTACTGTTCTACTGATTGGCTCTGTGTATGGAAGAATACGCACGACCAGTCTGTCAAAAAAATAAAAATGTGACCATTCAGATGTAAGCTTAGTCTGCTACTCAGCCGTTTTTAGTGTCGTCACGCAACGCAGGAGCATTGCGTGACGACACTAAAAACGGCTGTGTAGCAGATTAATGAGAGCTAAGCTATAGTACTAATCTGTGGGACTGATTATTATAGCTCACACGAGTGACACCAAGGAAATCGCAAGCAGAGGGACAAGAGATGGTCGCATGTCCACTAACCCAAACGCAAGAACAGTGATTTGCGCACATATATTTGTGCATCCTAGTCCCAGCCACATTCCCTGCGTTTTTTTATTTTTGTTCGTACGCTTGACGCAACAAGCAGACTACCTCCTTCTCAAAAGAGTACACGGATATTTTTCAACTTGTTTGAGCTTGCGCTTGCGTTTGCGTTTGAGCTTGCTCGCGTACTCACACACAGGTGCAAGCGTCGTCGTAAGGAATAGCCAACACCTTTCAATTTCTTGCCGAAACTTTTTCATTTCTTTCGTCGGTACCAGAGGCCGCTGGTCAGCGCTTGTGCTGGCATTGTTGTAATCCACACGTAGATTTTGGGGTGTGTTTGCGCTTGCGTCGCTCGTATGGACCAGCTCTAAGCTATACAATTGGACGAGTGTGGTACAAGCTGGTTCTAGCTTTTGAACCTGTGGATGAATGTGACCATGTAGAGGAAATCTACTGAGCGTAATAATAATATTCTGTTGTTCAGTACTACAGAGTGGTAAAAGTGAGTTTTGAGCAGTACTTTCCTATGGTACTGTTTAGTACGTCGTCAAAGGTTATTCTAAGTTTTGAGCGTGTAGAAAAACGGAAGGTTCTGAGCAGTTTCCTTCCATCCACTCTCTTTTTCATTAATCCATTAGGAGTAATTGCAACTTTTGTCTGTCAGGGCCGTGAAAAAAGAGCTTTCAATGTTTCAATTCCTCAAAAAAAAACAACAGAGAAACAGGGAATAAATCGGTTCCAAGTTTAACCTTCTTGAGGAAGACTGAAACCGTCAGCCTGCCCTGATGTGTGAGGACAGAGCTTCACATGGTACATGGTCCATTTTTCAGTATTTCTGCAGCATTTTTGCTCAGACACTGAATGACAGACAGGCGATTTTCTAAAAGTTTGAAGACATTTGTTTGACGGCAGACATTTCTTGCACGTGAAGTGAAAAAATTGTGTACTGGAACACATGACTCAAAATTTTTACTTAACTAAATCAACGATCAAATATACGTGGCTTTCCAACTGAGTTAAAATTTCCCTCTCAGATTGTATCTATCCAAACTAAGTCAAACAATTAACTGCAGGGGCGTAGTTTATTTAGATACTTTACAAAGCTACCCTTTATAAGGTAATTGTTTTAGTAAACGAATCCCTTGTCTGACCATTCGCATAAACCCTATTGAGCGGACAGCACGACCCCGCGCGCTTTTTGTGGTTGCTATTTTTTCTAGTTACAAGTAAGACATTTTTTATTAATACCTTGGTTCATTTACAAATTCCTCATCCTTTTCATTAACTGCTTGAAGGCGCGGGGCCCTCGCGTCCAATGGGCGGCACATGTACCAAGGCGTACGGTGCACTTGAAGATGCCGCCGAGCTGCTTCTATAAAGCGGTAACTCAGACGGATGCACTTGTTCCAGCTCAAGCGGCCCCTCCAAGGCGATCTGCGCGTCCAGTCTGTTGAAATTAATATAAGTTCTGCGCCGCGAGTTCCGGTGCACTTTATTGGCGTACGAGGGCGGCCTTGTGAGCGACGAGGCATCGCAGGAGATTCGCTCGCACTCGCTGGCCGATGAAATTCTGGCGGTCAGTATTTCACCTGCTCGTACGCGCTGAAAACTTTGGCTTGATCGAGGACGAAGAGCTTCCGAATGATTTTCGATTGCCGAAAAGTTTTCCAAAGGAGTGTTGTAATAATACGGAGTCTCTTCAGTCGCATAGACGGACTTTTTCCGGAAAGGGATGAAGAGTTTTCTGGATCCGCGTGGCCAGGAAGCGTTTAAATTCACATCCGAACACGAACTATCGGCGGTGCTCGGCAAAGTATTATCAATTTCGGTTCTTGCGATAGATTCCTGAGCGATCAAATTACCGGTGTTAAAATGCGATTGTTCTTCTTTTACGCCTCTAGGAGTAATGTTATCCACCGAAGACTGACGGGATAAATTTCTCGATACTGATCGCTTGCGGCTGCCAAGGCTTCGTGTACGAGGTCGTCCCGATGGCGGACGCGGGACAATTATACTGTCTGGACCACTAGATTTTTCCGCGTCCAGAGTCAAAGCTGATGTTTGCCCTAATAGAGATCGGGGATCATTCTGTTCAAGCTTTGCGCTGTTATCAGAGCTTGTTAGTTTTGGTTCCTCTCCCTTGACAACGAGAGCTGAATCTATTAAATCGATGGTTTCGTCGTCAACGATTTTCAAAACCACTTGCGAAGTTTGCAGAGATTCTTGATCTTTCACGAAACGCAAGACCATATCACGCTTCGCACTAGCTACACTCTCTGTAAAATCAACATCTACGCCAGGATCACTTGATCCACCGGCGTCTTTTGTAGTCATGCTCAAAATACGGTCGGCGAGAATTGTGTAGGGAAGTTGCGCTCATTAAAATACATGAATATAAACCATCAACACTTCACTCTCTTCGCAAAGGATGTAACAGATGAACACATATTAATCTCCGCTCTTGTAACAAAACGATAAAAGACCAACTTGTAGAGTTTCAATACAATCGGTTGTTGTATTTCGTCGTACACTTGTCATCCAATAAACAGTAAACTTGATTTCGTCTCTGTCTGACTGCCGTGCAAGTTCTCCGTAGACACAGTTTTCAGTAGGTAAAAAAAAAAAATCAAAATTTCACCTTCAACGTCACCTCAGAAATTCGTATACTCTGTACTCCGTCCACATGAACACATAAATGATCCTTAGTGCTGAGCTAGGAAATACGGCCTACAATTTCAGTAATATTCCACGATGTATTTCAGTGTTTGTTCCTTTGTGCCCGTTACGGTAGCTAACAAATACCAACGAAAGACGGTCGGCTATTGGCTCTAAGCAGTAAACAAATGATATAAATATTCATCGATCTACGATAAGATCAATTCCAAATGCAAACTAATTAACAAGTGTAACTACTCGCAAAACACTGATCCAAGTCGCGGTGATTTTGTAAATATGATGAAAAATTTTGAGGACATTTCAATAAATTCTTATAAAAAGAGTTGAAGAGTATTTCGACTGGGTAATTCAAAGCAACCCAAGCATGCCACAGTGTAAGCAAGTAATTAGCTCCTTTAATTTAACTTTCAGAAATGTACACATTTTGCATCGATCCTTTGTTCCACTGAGTACACTCACGAATTGACTGGCAATCGAACTCAAAAGCCAAGCCACACTTCTGAAGTCCTTAACAAGACGCAAATTGTTTATAACGTGTGTAAGCACTCAAACTCTTTGGGTGCCTATTTTAGAACTGGTTGTCATTTCATCGAGGGTCCGAGCCCACTTCGTTTTCCGATTAAAACCAGCTTTAAGTGCCACCATATTGAGCTAGCTTGGTCCCAGGTGGTTTTCCAAACGCGCAATTACCGATTCAGACACAGTGATTGAACGAGGCCTAAGGTATTGACGTCATAACACATTGTGAAGTTAATCCTCTTGAATGAGAGTTTAAGCCCGCATTGTGAACAGCAAATAATACACCCCAAACAGTTATGCATTCTATGACAATTCAGTTTGGCAGCGAAAGTGATAATTAACTATGAGACATAAATATAGCAAAGAATAATTCTAAACACACGAGTTTTGAGTGTTAAAAGCGTGTGATACCCAAACTTACGAACCAAGTTTCCAAAGGTTGATGTTAAACGACAAACAACCCTCAAAAATCGCTGAAGTATTTTTTTGTAAAGGTTATCCACCTCGATAAAAATGACACAAAAACCTTTCAAGGAATATTCTGCGCGAGTTCTGTCTGGAACAAATGACATTCGCAAAAGTATAGTTCAAGCATCCAAAACTACACTTGTTAATAATTAACTACTTCATTTCAGCTTTTCTCATTGTACGATTCTGACTCAAGTTTGATCTTGTTATGACAAACAAAACAAGGAGAAACCACTTTGAATCATAAAATTTGCAAATGACCTCACCGTCGGCATTCAGAAAAAAAACTTTCCACTTACTGCTTCCAGTTAATAACAGCTGGAATAAACCCTTTACTGAGTGAATATTTTTTCGCAACACATTAGTTCAAAGTTCAAAGGTTTTTGATTTACAACCTATGAGAAAGGCAACCATCTCCAGAGCAATGAGGACTGGGGGCACCCCAATCATCTTTAGTCTGAGTAGGCTAATCGGCTCCTGGTCTGAGGTGGTATTTTTATTAGGCCTTGAACTTTGCAAACATCAGAAATTAACTTGTTTCATCGAAGGAAGGTCATATATATCGACATACAATAGGTAACGTCACAAAAACAGGTTTTTCTTGGAAATAGGTACATTTGTAGCATAAAATCTACAGCTTTTTCCCAATTAAAAGGATTAACAGGTAATGACAGCTTTAAACGCAGTCGCAATATATGTTGTCATTTATGTTGATACTTATTACGTCATGTGACCAATTGTCCTAATTTGAAGCTTCCGTGAATAAACTGAAATCAGGGGCACCCAACGTCAATCTTCGGAAAATATCTGTTCGGAGGACGATTTGAGATCTAGAATTTTCGGAACATTTGTTGTAAAATTTCTTGCTTGCCTGCCTCTCCTAGGATTTTCGATCATCTAAAAAAATGGTATAATTGACCATTTTTAATGGATTTTTGCCCTAGAAAGGTCACCTAGAATTTTCGGGAGCCTTTTTCTGGCTGAAATTTTCGAAAAGGTAAGTTTTGATCGCTATAATTTTCAGATCACTAGACTTTCAGCTAGGAAATCCGAATAGATGAAAAATTTTTAGCGGATAAAAATATGCCTATATCTACCGTTTAAATACTAAAATACGTTTAACAATGCTATTTTTAAGTAGTTTTGAACTATATTCTCGTTGGGTGCCCCTGTGAAATGGTCTATTAAAGTCCTCGATAAGAGCCTTGAAAAAAATAATGATAAATAAATACATAAATAAATAAATAACCAATGATTTTATCACTTGATTTTGTTTTCCTCATTTCCTTTGAAAGATTTTAACTGTTTTTAGACAAAAGCAAGCCACGTGACATAGAGTATTAAGGAAGTTAGTCATATTGATGCATGTCAATAGTAAAATGCTTGCTAGGTTTCTCAAGGATCCGAGAAAAGCTTGTCGGAAAATTTTATCGGGTCTCAAGGGTGTTACTGTCAGGGGCACCGAACAACTGTTTTCTGTAAAATATCTATTCGGAGAAGCAAATACTGCCTAGAATTTTCTGTTACTTGAGGACAACTTTAAAATTTCTACATGTCACCGTTCCATTCATGTACAAATTTCGAAGCTTATGTAGTAAATTCTTTAAGACTTTCTGACTTTATTAATTTTTCACATTTCACTGCCCAGGTTAGGCTATTTTTCGTTCAAAAACGGAAACCTAACATTCTCGGATTCAGAAATGGGAAGGAGAGAAGAATGAGTAAAATTATCACTTTCGGGATAAATTAAATTGCATTTAAAATTTTCCGGAAAATAATACTGAAGCCCTAGTAATTTCGAAAAGACTTAAGTTCCCCTGTGATGTCCCAACAGGCACAAATTTCATAGCGCCGCTTAGAATGCATTTCTAGAGATTTACAATTCTCTGGATGGCCTAAAAAAAAATTTTTTTTTGTATTTAGGAGGAAACCGTCGTTGGGTGTCCCTATGCAGTGGTGAAAGCACCAGCCTCCCAACAATGTAGCTTGGGTTCGAATCCCGAAGACGACGTCATATTTGGTTTGACAGTGTTTAAGTTCGCTGCTGGTTGTTACCCTGGCTACGAGAGGTTTTTCTGCGGATATTACCCGGTTTCGCCCTGTCCATTAAAAATTAAGACTTCTAAAGTTCGATAGGCCCATTGCAGCTCGGATCATGCCAAAATTGCAGGATACAACCCTAAAAAACCACAGATCGAAAGAGCATAAAAAATATAGTGGGTCTGCCAAGTGTAAGGTTCTATCAACCCTTATAGGGCGATGTAATGGTGGTTTGAGTAACGGAGAAAATACTCTATGCAAAAATGGAATAAATTGGCGTGCGGTCACAAAAGTGTTGCCATATGTAAACCCTTACTGCGCTTTTCAATAACACGCGCACGCTGAACTTTAAAAAAACCAGCTTACAATGCCGTCAATCATAATTACGATCACAAGCAACGAACCTTGAAACTCAGAATCACACAAAATCGATCGAAATCCACCAATCACAAATCACAGACCATGAACTCTTGCACGTGTTGAAGTTAGCTTCGGTTTTCTAAGAGGTCAGCTAATATGATTGACGGCAGCGAAGAACGCAAACGTTAGTTGCCTTTAAAACTTACAAAATTTTAGTCTTTTGGTCAATTACCTCAAATTGGTTGTCCAGCTAATAATCTTTCTGTTCCTTCCATCCATCATAGTTTAAGTAGGTCACGTGACTGTGAGTTACAAAGGGCCTTTTCGATCCGGAAATGCGCGAACGCTTTCAAACGAGTTCACGGGGGACCCTATAAGTGTTTCGATACATTTCTAGTTGCGGACCTCTTCTTCAACGACTTTTCTCGTCTTTTTTTTTTGGCGCGAGTCAATATCAATAAAAACTGACAGCAGAAATTTAAGCCAACGAATAACAGCAAAATTTTTCACTGGACGCGATATTCTACAAAAAGTAGGGTCTTCATTAGCTTTGAATTCGCAACAAATCTTTATGACACCGGTCAAATTTTTTTTTTTTTTTCATATTACTAATTAAAAAGAGTTACAGGTTTTCTCAAAGTTTCGTAGCCGTCGCATTGAAACCGAAAAAGTGAGGAGCAAAATTTTGTCAAAGATCACCGCCCCTCGAATAACAATGGAGCTACCGGCATTTTGACTGCAAATTATTGTAGCATAAAACAAGCCTTCATATTACTGAGAATGTCTCGCTTTCTATTAACCATACACACTTTCCTGCAAATTCAGACTACATATGACATGAAAGAACAAGTTCCTAGAGTGCTCCACTTTACAGGAGCAATAACTACATAGTTCTTGACTTCAGAGGTAGTTCATCGCTTTATTGCGACAATATTGTTTCGTATGGTCAAACATGACCACACTTATCAGGCTTTGAATACAAGCTACAGGCTGTTGCTAAGTAGTAGTTGTGACACCTAATTCTTAAAGTTTCGAAGTACATCTTACTCATGTTTCTGAGGGGGCAAGAATTTGCTAATTCATTGCGCTTATTTAGGGTGCACAGATCTTTTCTGTAGTTAATTACAAACCTTTCATAGAGACATAGCCTATGTCTCTATGAGAAGTATGTAATCATCTAAAATATATATGGACTTTCCCGTATGTATTCATACGGCTTCAGTGGGGACCATTTTTGTCGTCGAGTTGTGACAAGCATGTGAAGACCCAACTTTTCACAAAGTTTAAAACACTCTTGGGAACACTAACATTTGTTTGAAAATCTAAGGTGGCTCAGAACACGCCGCTTTGAATTTTGTTTAATTTTTATGACAAGTCCAATCTTAACATGCTAATTCCCATTAAAAAGTAAGACTAGGGCTCACCAAACTAGTTTTTTTAGTTAAGATTTATTCAAAAATTCTTAGCCATTTGTTTTTAGCATCATTGCTCTGGTAAAGCGAAAAGTGTTGTAGCAGTGATCCATCGATGCTTTCAGTGCATCTAGTAAACAAAGCAACGAACTGAGTCTAAACGAACGACGCAGCAATAGTTGCAGAGATGGTCTTTGGAAAAACATATCCCCCAATTTACTTTAGTTTAGCAAGCAAACACGTTAACGCAAAAGCACTTGCATTTTCAAGAACCCTGCGGTTTTTAAGTCCTGTTTCCATCGCCCAATATCTTAATCATGATACTTACAGCGTTCAGTTAAATATATTGAGGCCGACCAAATGTAAATCGAAAATGGCAAATTAACCAACACTCTCGAAAAAATTATCTTTCACAAGAAAATTAATTTTCGTTTTAGCCATCTTTAAAGCAAATATTGTAACTACTTCTTTGCACAATCAACAGCGACAAACATAAGCTCAATCCTTCACTTTTAAATGGATGCTTTTTTCAGGTGCGAATTTTAATTTTCTCTACAGAAGCCACAGAATATTTTAACGCGCAAAACAGAGTAATATCTACATTTTAAGTGGGTGTTATTTTATGCTTAAGTAACCCAAAATACTTTGAAAGTGCGCCAAAAAGACGCCTGTTTTATTACAAACCCCATTTTCGTTACCTATATTTTAACTAAATATAGCCGGAATTCGATCTGACACATTTACTTGAGCAAAGAAATAAGGAGCTCCTACTATGCGGTACCTGTTTTAAACGTGCAATCGGATGTCAGTATTTTTTATTATGTAGCTGTCAAAGTCTTAAATGCGCAGACAACAGAATTCTATTAACGAGTCGACAGCTGCTGGGTTCAAACAAAATTATGTCAACTCTCTGTTGAGTTAGGAGAGTAGAGAAGCCGCTTGACTAATCCGGAAGGAAGATTATTCGGGTTCGAGTATTTGTAAATTATTGAAAACAAACTCGTCATAGAAACCTATAATTCAAAGGCGGTGGGAAATGTACGCTATAAATGAAGAGGACAGCTTTCTTCCCGCCATTCTGAGCAACAACCCGACGAAACAACTCGCGCAAGTTCGAGGATTTTACGAGCGCCAACGAGAGCGTAGTTTGACGCTCGACCGAAATTTGGAAGACATAAGAATGGCGTATTGCACAAGGCTTTGCGCGGAAAAGCAGCGACTTAGTAAGTCTTTGTGGGAGCTGGAGATGCGAAAAAGAAGGTTGCTGCATCAGGTCATGGAGCCGCAAACAAAACGAACTTCATCATGGAAACGGAAGAGTGTATCAGAGGCAAAAAAGCAACGCTTTAAACAAAAAGAAAAAGCAAAACGCAAATCGGAAAGCAGGTTGACTTCCCCGAAAGATGAACACTCAAACAGGCAAGACGGGAATACAAGACAAAACAAGGAAGACGACAAACAGGAAATCGAAAAACTAGAGATACCAACATTTCTTTTACGCTGAGTTCTAAATATTTATAGTGCACCCAGTGGGGTTGCTAAGACACGACGATAGACAATTTTACATAAGACAATCGGATAAATACGGAACTTGTAATTACTTGAATACTTTCCCTTAAGGAAAGATGCTTCAACAAAGCGGGTCCACGGCTTTATACGTTTTAGCACACGAAACCGAGTAACGTTTGCAAAGGTAAAACCTTAGGTTGATATTTATCAACAAACTGCTTCAATATAAATTTTCTTTCGTTGTTAAACAGCTGGGTACTCAAAAAGTTTAAAATATTCGTCTCGTGCTGTTGCTAAAACTGATCGTAGAAAAAGGCGTTAAAGACATATGCGGCGGCTTGACTATTTTTCATTAAACTAGGTTTTAATGTAGAATTTAGAGAGGTTAAATTCATCCAGTTTTGTTTACAAACTAAAATGAGTTTTACGCAAAAAGTAAACATCTTCTACATATTTAACAGTCATATTAGCCAGATTCATCTTTCACTATACTTTCGAATTATAAATTCTGACATAAAGTCAACAATAAGAAAAAAAGTAGTGCCACCCTGTCGAACTATGACATTAACTTGGCTGAGAGAAAATGACGTGTATAAAAACATTGAAGAAGAAAATGATGATTCAAAGGCCAAAACAAAAAACGCGTGTATAATTTATTTTATTTTTATTTTATTTTATTTTATTTTATTTGCCACACTAATTACAAAAAATATAGGAAAAGAAGAAGAAGAAAAAAAAAAAAAGAAGTGACGAGGAGACCTAACAGAAACTATAGGAGCTTATGAGAGGTTAGGCCTCCTCGAACTATGAGCTAGAGCTGTTTCACATCAATTGAAGAGAAGAAGGCGAAAAGTCGAAGATGGAAAGATTTATAAACTGTTTTCATACTTACTCAATAATTTAATCTTCAGTTTTTTCTTAAAAGAGGAGAGGGATTGAGAGTTGATGATCTTGTTGTCAAGTGAATTAAAAAACTTAGGCCCTTGAAAAAAGGGCGAGAACTTCTTCGTGTTTGTACGACAATACGGTAGACGGTAGGCCTGGGAATTTCTTGTATTGTAAGAGTGGAATTGATTGCTTTGAGAGAAATTGTTATTAAACTTTGTTATTAAACTAATACCAACCCCAGCTGAGAGGGATGGGTGAATGAAAATGACGACTTTTAGTATTTGTGATGCTAAATATTCCAGTGTTAAAAAATTAATTGACAAAGGGTTTTCAATGACAAAATCACGTTCTTTGCCATTGTGAGTTGACCCAACTCCTCTGCCTTCACGCTGTGTAGTAACAATGCGAAAAAAGGGAACCAGCGCAGAGTAGAAATACATTGTACAATTACCTACTTCAACGTTACTTTAAATAATACACTAGAATAAATAAACAAAGAGATCTAATTATTACTTTTTAAAAACTGCATGGACGAGCTAATTTACAATAAATTCAGAACATGGTAAGGTCACAGTAAATGTTTCAATTTAACCATTTCTTACTAGAATCTAAAATTAACGTGTTTTAAGCAGCGCCAAGGAGGTACAGAATAGAAGGAAAAAAAATAACTTAAAACAGAAAGAATATTCCATGCTTGAAAAACCAACAACATAGAGATCTGTAATTGACTTTTATCCATGCTACTATTAGGCGTTGTAAAAACTCGCAATTTCTAGCTTTTATTTCTTTTCGTGGTCCAATATCCACCAATTTAGCAAGCGTGCAAGAGGGTCTCTTAAGAACCTTACGCACAACAGATTAAAAAGGTTAGAAGGCAATACTCGAAAACCGAGAAAATACTAAAATCTAAGTATTATTACATCAGAAGATCTGACACTATAAGACTAATCTATCCCGCTTTTTACAATAAATGTCATCTGTATTAAAACATTCGATAACAGCGCAAAAAGTAGCGCAGCTACCGTCAACATTTTTCAAAGTCACGTTCTGGCGCATAAAATTACAAAATGGTCGACAGACTTGGCCAGAAAAAAATGGACGCTTTGTGCAACATTACATTAAAGGGGTGCAAATGAGAAAATGGCTACCCAGACATCGCGACTTCGGAAATACTTACGCACAACATCTCAAGGCTTCATACCCGAATAACCAGGGTGTAACATACGAATATTAAAAGCAAAAAAAAAAATAACGTTTCATGCAAATGTCTATCACACTTTAGCTTTAGAAAGACCACTGACACAACTAATAAAAGCACTACGGCCTAAATGACCCTGGGTACATGATCGCCGATTAATTAAAGATCGCCAAATTGGTGACTTTCGCTGCAATTTAAGTCGCCATTTTTGTTCTAGTTGCCATTGCCATCAAAAACTTACTTGGTTCGCTTAATAAGTCGGCAAGAGGATGCGCCTCTAATGGCGAGCGAAAATTCTTCGGGCGTTCAAGTTTTAAGCAAGAGACGAACTATAAAGAATTGAAATAGAACTTAAAGAATAGGATCAACTCAGGTTTCTGGGAAACTCCCCACCTACCCCTCCCCTAAGCCAACACTTTGCCCTAAGTGAGAAGTAAATGATAATGTTGGTTTAGGGGAGGGGTAGGTGGGCAGTTTCCCAGAAACCTAAATTGGTTCGAATATTTCATGTCAGACTTTATCGCGCCTTAGCTTTAGAAAGACCAATGACTCAACTAATTAAAGCACACTACCCTGAGTGCATGATCACCGATCGACATATTCGGGCAAAAGAGAAGCGTTCAAGTTGATAGTTAAGCATTTTTTAAACAAAAATATATGAAACCCACTTGAGCCATTTACCCAAATAAGCACATATAACTTGTCCCCATTGTCCCTCTGGGGCCCATATTCTTCCGAAGAAGGGACCTGGTAAGGACATTTTAGTGGCACATTTAACATTTTACCTCAAGTATATAGTTCGAAAGTTATTTCAAAGTGTTCGTTTTTATTAATGAACTCGACTGATCCACACGTTTGGTTTAAAAATGGTGTCTTTAAGACTGTTAACTTTTATTTTTATATGATTAATGATGATCAATGAAGACCAACAACATTAAGAACAGAATATTTCGTCTCAATAAATAATTTTCTGTCAAACAATTTGACAAATTCATTTCAGAATGTAGCGATAAAACGCTCGAAAAGAAATTCATGTCGATAAACTGTTTATATAATTTTACAGTATAAAATAATATTGACTACATAAAAAAAAGTAAGGAAAACTAAAAATGTGTATGTTATATTGTACCTATAGGGTAAAGAATAAAAGTTAAAAATATTTTAAGAGAAAACCACTTACTCTTCCTAAACAACAGAGGAAGTCGAAAGGCCAAATAAGACAAAGTTCGTGGTTTAAAGTCCCTTTTTGCAAAAGCGTTAGTGTTATATTATCCTCCAGATGGTGACCAAAATGGGGAGTACTGGTAACCACATCAGGTGAGATACGTGAGCAAAGCAGGTGACGTAAACAGTGTGTAGCCAATAGAAGGATTTGTTATAATGTGCTAAGTAGCCGAACACGTGAGATAATCAGTCGCAGCCAATAGGAGGAACTGTTATAAGGATCTATAAGGTACTAAGAAGCTGCTGTGCTTGGTCGTAAGATTCTTTGTCCTAATTTTGGGTTAAAAAAGAGAACCACCGTGATGTCAATTTTTCAGGTGAGAGACCGAAGAAAAGAAAGGAGGAGAAAGAAAGGGAAGTGGAAAGAAGTTCATCTGCAGTGTGACTAATATTTTGAGCTTCCTTTGGCCAAACCGAAAACAACTAAGGAAAATATTGGAAGGGGAAATAATCTCACAATCCTTGGCCAGACTGCCGTTTTTATTGCGCGGTTTTGTACCGTACCACAAGTGAAATTTGACGTCTTTAAACAGTCGAAACGCGAGGAAGAAAAATGGATATCGAACAAATTTTCGCTCTTTTATCAAGAAACCGTCTATGTAGGTTCAAACAGATTTTCAGTTGGTCCATCCTACATGATAGCAATAATAAACCGCCTAGTAAACTCTGTTTAGTAGAGGAATTTTTCTACTAAACGAGGCTTAGCTTAGCTTAGCTGTCTTAAAAGACAGCTACCTAATATATATTCCCTTCACTATAATGCATGTAAGAGTAATTTCACTCACATCTTCCGAGGTTACAGGGAGAGATATTGCTTTCTTCAGCCACTCTGATGCTTTTGCTACATCGCCATTTTGCTTGTAACACTACAAAAGAAAGCAAAAAACAAATCAAAGGCATGTCGTGGGCGACTACTATGTCGTACTCCCCACGATCATTATTTTATTGAAAAAAATCAGGAAATCCTGCTCTTAAAGTATCCCAGCAAGTTACTTGGGTTGCCTGTGCAAGTCGAGGCACTTACCTGTACGCACAACGATGTTCAGACTATTATCGATGCGAATAAATAGCCACTAGTCTGTCAAGCAGGGCGCATAAGAGCAACATATTGATGCAGCTTCAAGTTGCCAGACTTGACGAGTTTTCTTCACAAGTACGTGTAAGGCGAAGGTAACAAGTAAGCAAGAAACGGCTTTTAGTGATAAGAATAAAAATAAAGGAATAAAAAAGTAAAAATATTTACCCTTTAAATCCTAAGAATGGCCTAAGGAATTTAATAAACAAGATTTTTTAAACTCCTTTTTGTTAAATCCTAAGAAATAAATAGATAAAACGTCTGCCAAAGAGGTGTAATCTGATGGCTAACATCAGAGCATTTTGCTCACAGATTTTTACAAAGTTAGAGTGGCAAGTCGTCCCGCCATAACTTGGTTGAGGAGTGATGTACATGGTAGCCTGCGTAGCAGGCGCTTGGAAGTAGTGGGCACAAGAAAAAACGGGCGCGAGAGAAGGAGACACGCCCCTTGCGTGTCTCCCTCGCGCGCGCCCGTTCTCTCTTTCGCCCGCTACTTCCAAGCGCCTGCTACGCAGGCTATGTACATGGCGGAGTCGTCAATACTGAACAAGATAATAGTGAGCAATAGCACTTTTGAATGAATTTTGCCGTGGATTGACTGGTATCAGTCTTTGCAAAGTGCAATCTATCCTTCCTCTTACCTTTGCTATCCAGTATGAGTTTGAAAGCCAGAAGCCTGGTTTGATTTCCTCGGCCTGTAGGAACAAGTCACTTGGTCAGGGAAAAAAACTGTCCAGAACAATTCTTGTGGATAAAACTGGCGTGAAACCACTCATTTTTGTGTAGAAGTAATTAACAGTAAACTTGCAACAATTAAAACTTGGTCACGTGGTACAAATTCGCGTTTTCTGTTTGACGTGGACGTGATGCTTAACCTCTCTAGTGACGTCAAACGACGAACGGCAAATGTAACAGCCTCGTTCCCAGGGTTCTCTCTTCCTCCCTTCTCGAGGCAAGAGAGAACTCTGGGAAGGAGGTTGCAAACGTGAAAAATGGCGGGAAAAATTGATCACTAAGTCACCTAGTTTGCAACAAACGTTCTCTAATGTCAGCAACTATCTAACGATAAATTTGACGCCTTTCCTACCGTCGAAACTCCTCTCGTAAGCTACCATGGACCTTTCCAAAACAGCAGAATTTTTCCAACGAATTCACCGTAGTTGGAATTTCCATCGTTCATATAACCTCCTGTGCGCGACCACAAGACACATAATCTGAATATTTACAACTCAACTCTGACACAGGAGGGACTTCCTCGTTGAACAAGGATAGGTTTGACCGACCAATGATGAAAGAATTTAAAGTTCCCCATAGCAACTGAAATGAAAGGTTAACTTACCTTTAGAAAATTCTTTAGCGCTTCTTCTATTGTGGATGACGGTGGTGCTGCCACGAACGCTGAAGCAGCTTTCCTTTGCCACCACGAAAGCATAGAAATCTAAGTTTACCGAAACAATACATACGGACGAGTTACAAAGAAAGTTACTCCAACTGACCGTGAGAGACACAAAATCAGATATCACAATCTATCACAATCAAGGAAAATAACAGAATCTCAATGTTTCGTTTGAAAAACTGCAATAAAAAAAGGAACTACCAAATGAACAAACGAACAAAAAAAACATTTTCAATACCAACGAAGTTCAAGTTTTTTTACAGGCGAATTTACAAGCTGCTCTTCCTACAAATAGCAGGGCTAATCTAGGCAGGTAGGGCAAATCGGCTAGTTTTAATACATGATCAGATAGTTTTAGAACACGAAGTGACCGAGTTAGTTTGAAAATGGAATTGGTTCGTTATGCTCGCACAATTGACGGAAATTTTTTTCTATCCATCATTTCCAGAGTGGAGGGAGTACAACGCACAGCCTATTCTGCTCGAACTTGCGACGGAAATTTGCCGGAAAGTTTTTAACTACAGGAATTGACCATGTTCTACGGCGTAACGATCATCGAAAATGAGGTTTTGCAGCCCCATTGAGCACAATTTTCACCCGTACCTCATAGCACCACCTTCCTAGGAGATGATAGCTTGATGGATCATTCTCATCAAGGTTAATAGCTTGTTCAATGTGCTCCTGAGGCAGAAAAAAAGAGAGAAAGAAAGAAACACTGTGTAAAGGACTCGCTTTCTCAAGATTCAATTATCTTACAGAAAGAGTAAAAAGCTTACTAGAGACTGGTTATCCCCTCATGATCTTCAGGCTGACAGAAAAGACCATCAAAGAAACACAACTTTGAACACAATTCGGTAGGTGACTGGAGTACTCTATTGGGCCCCTTTTATGGAGAAAACGAGAAGGGTCACCCGTCTACCCATCCTGGGCAAGCCAACTTTTACTACAGCCATTTCCTTATAAAATACTTGACAAACCATTTACAGTGTTCATAAGAAACTAAAAGTTGTGGCCTAAGAGCGGTGGCCTGCATAGCCGGGACATAGCCAGGTCACCTTTTGTGACAATAGGGTCACCCTCTCAACTGGGTTAACTTTTCTCCAAATTCCCCATTTGCACATCTCCCAAAATACCCCTTGTTTGCCTCCTACCCCCCCCCCCCCAATTTTGCATAACCTTTGTTTTTTATTTCTCCTGGGTATTACAGCCATCCCAAGAGAAATTGAAATCAATGCTTATGCAAAAGTTTTTGGGGGCAAACAAGGTGCAATTTGGGAGATGCAAAAGTGGAGAATAAACACTTTGCTCGCCCAGCCAGCTCAACAATCAGAACATAAGCAAACTTTTTGGACAATCAGAGCATGTGCAAAAGCTGTTGGCTTGGGCAAAGGGGTCAACGTTTTTCTTATATAAACACCCGTAAATGACTAGGCTGGGGGGTGCCCCTTTTATTAGGTACAACTTTTGTCCGTACGTTCTAGAAGACGACGTAAGGGAGCTTTAGCAACGATGATGGTGATGGCAGCAAAAATGTCACTACTAATAATGGATTTGCATATTTTAAACTTCGTTCTGAAATTACAACTTTCCTGAAATGTCAAATGCACATGTAGGTAAATTTTCCTGGAGATGAATTTTTGGGACCACACCCAAGTTTAGGAAGAGAAAGAAACAGTTGCCGTCACGTGTTTAAGTCCTTCATACAACTTCGCAAAACGAAATTTCACATTGAGGTCGAGCAGAGACTGTAAAAAGATGTACCAATGAAAAAGTGTGCTGCATAAGCACTTCTTGCCAGCAGCGAGGAAAGATGGCTGTATTTGCTTGCCCCATGTAAGCTAATCCAGAATCCTGGGCTTTGGAATCTGGAATTCAGCTCAAGGAATCCAGAATTCCTTGAATGAATCTGGAATCTGGATTCCGGAATCCAAGTTCCACTTACAAGGAAATCAAATCCGGAATACACAGCGCGGACTGCTTAATTTAAGACTGTCTTGGATTACCTTACAGGGGTGAATTCACAGGCTAAAAGCTCCCTTACAGTTGAAGAAAGAATGACCCTGGGATTTTGCGGGCTACTTTAATTTGATGGTGCCATGGTCAAGAGAAAGTTTGGTACACCGTACCTTGTATTTAAATCCAAGCAGTATTTGATTTTGTAAACTTTCATAGTCCGTTGTACTTCCAAGAATTATAGCATACCTGTAAAATGGGAATAACTTGAAATTGTAACAAACTGTTATAGGAGACATTACTGTTGTTTTTGTTTTTCAAATTTGCCACTCGAGTGAAACACACAAATGCACTCCTGGTTGGTACATTCCCTTGCACAAGTTACCAGTAGGTGTCAAAGTTTTCTTTGAACTTTTAAACTGATGATGTCACAAGCGATACAAGGGGTGCCGATCCCCACGGGTGGTAACGGACAGTTCATAAGTGAATGGATTAAGTCACTTCTTTCTTTGGCAACACTTTTTATATTAAAACAATATACTTACCATTTATGTGCAATTGCACTATTTCTGTCCCATTCAATTGCTTTCTCTGCTTTTGCTACACCTACAAAAATTAATGGATTATTCACCATCATTAGTCTACATAACAAACAGATCCAAATACTAAAATGTATCAATATGAACTATCTGGTGTTATCGTTGTTAAGCCCAGTCCTCACTAGTGATACAAGTACAATTAACAAACATAAGACAGTATGAGAACAAGAGGCTTGTGTGCTAGTAAGACGGGCTTAACACAAAGAGGAATAATTTGAGCGCAAAGTTTTGATATTCTTGTTTTCATGCTTACACTGTTTACTTATGTTAAGGCCATCCTCACTGTCAAGTACATATTAAGCTTCTTATGCACATGCTTATGCTTACGCTTGCGTTATGCTTACTCCTATGCCTAGTGCTTGGGTTGATAGTGAGAATCAAGTGTAATAATAATAATAATAATAATAATAATAAAACCTGTGACCAACTACTACACTATCTAACCTACTAATCAACTCATCAAGTGTTACATGTAATACGTGATCATTTGGTGTTTCAAACATTTAATTGGTGCATGTGTTACTTTTGCTGAACTAGTAGTGTTGGGATTGCAAACTAACTTTACTGTATCTCGTAGAGTCCAAGAGCAGTACAGGAAGTTTTTTTTTTTAGGTTTCTAATCAGTACTGGTACTAGATCACAGAGATATACATGCCAATTTCTGGAGCTCTAAAATCTATAGCCTGTCGATTTTGCAGTAGTACCCCTTCCAGATACCCCTCCACCTGTTAGTACCCCCTCCATATCAAATACCCCTCCGTATCATTCTCCCTTCTGTTTTCACCAGAAGGGAGGGTACTTGATACAGAAGGCAAAAGAGGGAGTCACCATATTTTAGACCTGAATTTGTGTGTGCTGGTTAGCCATGTGCCACACGTTTTCTCAGTTATGTGTACTTTGTTATTATTAAGTGCATGTACAGCAGGTGTAACTAAAAAAATAAGAGAATATCTGTACATACTTTCTTTAGGTGAGTAAAAATTAATCCACATCCAATTCTGAATGAGCAGTGTATTTAGGGTACCTTCATATAATAAACTCTTTTTGCCCTCGGCATCTCCACTCTTTCCTTTCAACAAAGCAATGTCATAACATGATCGTGCATATCTCCAGGATAGCTCACAACTTTGTTGGTGCTGTGTTGTCAAAGAGTTTACAAATCAGTCACTCAGGAACATGAAGGTAATGAAGTGACAAATCACACAATGACCACATTCCAAGGGAGTGCACGAGTTTTAAACTCAAATAATAATATAAAATTATAGAAACTGTTTGGACCTTGAAATGCAGTGCAACCAGAATAACTGTGCAACGTATTAAAATGCTTACCATTTGTGATGATTCCTCTAAGATTTTATGTATTTTATACTTGTCTTCAGCATTATTACTTGAGTGAAGTCCATCCACTTCATCAATGACTTCTTTGAGCTGGTCGACTACTGGAGCACTAGTTAATAAACAAAAATTAATTATTATGAGCAAATATTTTAAACTCAGTCTGATATTTAATGGGAATTGGTTGATACCAATCGGCCACCAACTACATGTTAATTTATTTTAACTTGTCTCCGGCACTACCTTTGTCCTCAAACACGGCAATTTAGAAGGGACGAATTATTAGAGACTGTAACACTGCAAACTCTTGAAAAGCCACAAAAAAAAAAAAATAGAGAAAAAAGAGAAGGTACTGCAATAAATACCTTACTAAACTAGTCAGCCAAAAGTGAACACACCGTCATTCGTCTAGGGTGCAGCGCCACAAATTTCTCACAAACTACACTTCTGTTGATAATTCTGCATTTGCCTGCATGGTGATTACATGTATTTCTACCTTTTTTGGGACCCACGTATTTCCGTTTGTTTTTCTGTGTATTAACTTTTTTAGGTAGGCTGTCCTAAAGTGGAGTGTCTAGCCACCCAATCCTCCCCGACTGGATCTACCCCTGAGTATTGGTCAAGTATCAGCCGCTATGTTTGAAGTATCGACCAATCAATAGTCAACCCTCAGCCAAAATAGTACCGGTAGTGTGTTATGTATATCAGTGAACTGTCAGTCAAGTTGTTGCTGTATAGGTAGCCTGCGTGCAGACGATAACTAAACTCTGACGGAGTTAACCAGAGTTTAATTTCGTCTGCGCGCAGGCTAACACCCCCTTGAATCTTGAATTAAAAACCTCTGGCAATGTTCAGGAGTTGTTGGAAATCATTCGGAAATGCTAGTTATGTGGTTATGAAAATCTCACGCATTAAATTAAATATTTAAGAAAGAAAAGTCGGAAGGAATAGAATAGGTGAGTAATTTTTTCGGGGGGAAATGCACATGGCAAAATGGCTAAAAACTTAGAGTCTGGCCACTGATCAAAGCCTACTAACCTGTCTAGTGGTATTGAAGAAAAATCAAAACAAAAACATATTTTAATAGGGTTAAAATGATTAAACTTGAAACAGACCTTGATAAAGGTTCAGATTCTCCAGACATCTCATAAAACTCATCTTCTTCTGTCTCCTCTTCGTCACTTTGTCGAGCAGATAACTGGCCTTTCAGCGGAACTATTCGTGTTGTTGTAGTCTCAGTGAAGCAAACTTCAAGCCTCACCATAACGCCACGAAGTTCTTTGATCTCGTTGGTCAGCTCCGCAAAGTGAATCACAAGTTTTTGATCTTGTGTTTGCAAAGGGAACACTTTCCTTGACGCAGCTATTCCTGCACCTATTCCAATCCCTATACCTAATCCAATGGAGACTCCGACGAGCACATTTTTCCCCAAGGAAAAGGAGAAATCAAAAGATGACAACCAAGACGCCATCTTGGTTTCTTGCGTGACAAGAGAGTGGTCTGGGAACAAGATTGAAAACCGCTGGAATTGGAGGAAATCACGGGCGCATTAGAATAATTTTGCTTCTCTTCTGCTCTGAGTTTGTTTTGATCGGGAACTTCATTTCGAAAACAAGCTAAGGGCGATCAACATGCCGTACGTCTTAATTAGTGCGCAAATTAGGCTGGTAAGAACTTTCTTGGTGAACAAAATAGCCAGTGATTCGGCACGCAAATCACTAGAGTTAATCATGCTTTTTAAATTTATATACTGGCCTTTATTTTTGACGTATAGTAGTCACGTTCACTGCTTATATTTGTGTTGCCATTCAGGCCATTGGACCAACAATGTGTGGTGACGAATGGGCAGATCCAGAAGTGATGAAGTATTTGAACGCAGAGTTGATACACACTTTTGGGAATAATTTGTAAGTTTACGACCCTATGCGGCACGTTACCCTTACGTTACCCACAATGCACATAATACTCGAGATTTCTTCGCACGGGTCGGGGGAGGGTTGGAGGACGTTAGAAATTTTTCGGTTAGGATGTGCCGTTGTCGTGCTGCAGGTGAATTTTGCAATCCTATGCTGGACTGAACCCCCAAACAAATTGCTCCCCATCCCAGAGTGGCTTTTTTATAGAAACTTCCGAGGTTGACCCTTTCTTTGCTATTATTTTTTAGTTGTGTGTAATTTTGCCAATTTCATATTTTTGAGTGTGGACAAAACAATAATCTTGTTTTCTGCAGAGTTTGTATCCAAACTAGCCTGCAGAACAGGTGTTGTTATTGTTATTATTATTATCATTATTATTATTATTATTATTAATGGGGGGGGTCAGGCAAACGAAGGCAAGTGCCAAGCAAGTGAGAAGCACTAGCCATGTGCGACAGGGGAAGGTGCAGAAAAACTGTAGACCTGCCTTCCCCTGTTGTGTGTGTCTGGCACTCCTGGCTCACTTCACACCTGATTTTGTTCCTCTTAAAACCCGAAAAGAAAAATCCATGTTCTACAGGCTACATGGAAACAAGAGTTTAGTTCACAGCACGTGGAAACACTTTGTTCATTTGAACCAGCATGGTGGTTGAGACATCAGCTGAAAACTAGCAATATGTGCTCAGCTATTTGCTTGGCCTCACTTTTCCTTGTGCTCTAAATACCAAGGGTAAATAAAGATTTTATTCTTTTGTAGCAAAGAGTACATATGCTCAGATCCCCCTCGTGTTGTGCTTGACAAGATGGAAAAGATAGGCTATAAAGTCATTGCCAGCACTGGTGTTGGGCAGACAATTATCTGGACACTCTACAAACCAGATGGAGATGCTCAAAATGGTGAAACTGCATCTGACAGGTAAACAATATGGCTACAGAGCTGTAACTCCAATTGTGAATCAATACCATTGACTGCCACTTATAAACCCTGAGCTAGCTTATACATCTTCATAAGGGGTTTTAGAAGGGCTTTAATGAAGGGGCTTATATCTGTGGGGGTTAATGTAACCTGAATAGAAAATGCACTTTCAGATATAAGTATTAAATACATTTTGCATTTAGCGGTTTTTGTTTAAGCTTCAAAATGTCATAATAAATCAAATTCATCAGAATACAACCTAGACTAGAGGGGGCCTCATATCTGTTGGAGTTTTATAGCGGAGCTCCATGCACTCACGAAGTGGAGCAAAATTACTACATTACTAAGAAAAATTGGTAATCTATCCATCCGAGAAATTTTGGTTATGATGTCAGCATATAACCTCCCATCCTTACAGATGCTGGGGGAAGGCGAAGGGAGTCTGACATCAGCCCGACTGGAGGTAGCCTCTCACGCAGGCTTTTTTAGGGGAGCTCGAGGACGAGCTCCCCTAAAAACCTCTGTGTGGGAAGCTAGACTGGAGGAGGATATGTTGTATTTTCTTGGGGGGAAATTGTGTGATGCTTTTGGGCAATCTGCATTTTTCTATCTCCCCTAAAGTTAACTGATTTGTCCAGACTACATGTTTATGGTTTGATTTAAATTATGAATTTAGTAACAGGAGCTTTGCTTTTACCCCTGGCTAAATCTATATATTAATCAGATGTATTTTTTTGTATACAGGTAATGGAGCCTATAACTTGTGGGACTTATATAAGTGGCAGGTTACAGTATTTTCTTTTGTTGCCTACATTGTGTGTTCTGCACATACATAAGAAATTTTTTGTTACTTAACTATAAAAGTGACTTAATCACTGTTTTCTTCCTTTATCTGCAGATAAACAGAAGAATATGAGCAGATCAAGTGAATGGAACAAGAAAGTAATAATTATTGTATTTTCATAATAGTGACTTGTAACAGTATTTAAATGAATGACCTCAAATATTTATTATCACTTAAGCAAGGGAGGTCAAAGTCCATTCTAACTTATCTGCAGTATTGCTGGTTGTTAAAAAAATAAAGAAAGAAAAGGGAAAAGGACTTGTTGCCATTCACTTTGCTTACACTTGGCCATGTCACAAAAAAGCACATGAGTTTAAAGTTAATACCATTATTATCAGCACTTCCATGACACCAAGACTTTTGTCATGATGATCGCTTTTACTGCCAATAGATCATTAAATCACTACATACTGCAGCCGTACTGTACCTAAACCAAAACAACAGCTCTGATCATCACCTTTGTTACAGCTTAAAAAAAGAGGCGACGTTTCATCATGCCAACATTGGTTTCCCTGCGAAATGACATCTGATGAACTACTCAAGAAATTCCATACTGATGACATCTCACTCTGAGACCCCAAATCCTGGTAGCGCTTCTGATTAGGGTTGACTATTGGGTAAATTTAAATTATTGCATTATTATTGTCTTGCAATAGGTCGCATGGATATTGTGATAGTATTGGTATAGTGGAGGTACTACCGAGCTGATTGTGTACTCTGGATTTCAAGTGACAGGGATCATTGAATGGGGGCAAAAATCAAAACCAAAAAAATTCCCTAGGGCTTCAAACAAAACCCCCCAAAAATCCTCCAAACCCCAAAAAATCGGGCGAATTTCTGAGCCATATAAATTTATTCACGGAATTAAGCCACCGAGACATGTAGTAACTTTCACAAATCTTTAGATTGCTTTAAATACCCAAAAAATCCTACTTAAATCAAGCTACCCCAAAAAATATTGCCAAAGTTTTTCAACCCAAAAATATCCTGAAATTGAAAATTTCAAACCCACAAAAATCTTTTGATTATTCCTGTCACTTGAAATCCAGAAGCATGGTGGCATGACCAGTCAGAAGCACTACCCAGATGTGGGTAGTGACAGGTCATCAGTATGGAATTTCTGCGTTCATTTCTTAGCTGTCATTTCATGGAGAAACCAGGAGTGGCATTGCAGTGTCATCTCTTTTCTCAGGCTGCCATTGATACCATCAACAATATCACCATCCACCAGCATTGCGTTCATTGCCATCATCATCATCATCATCATCATCACCATTATAGCACCATCTCCAGCCACATTACGACACCACCATCATCATCATCTTGCCATCATTGGTGCCAATATCACCACCATTACCATTATACCATACACAGCTACAATAAAAAATGATCAACTTCATTCCCATTGTCTTGACCAAAAGCCCAGCCATCACCACCAACAACAACAGCAAAGCCATTATTACCATGATCATAAATAATATTACCCAGCACTGTGCCCTCCAACAACACCATTACATGGAAAAATTTTGCATTTTGACTGTCTTAGTTTCATCTTCATTAATTGAGTTACTTTTCTTCTGCACCACTGTCACTGTCATTATCACTGCTGCCCCAATCACCTTCCTCCCATGACTCCCATCATCATCACATACACAGCCCCCTTTAACCTTCCTCATCCCCTATGACATGCTCATTCATCTCAAGGTTTACATCCTCTGGACCAATGATGATTTTATTGTTTGGGAAACTCATATGATGCAGAAACCATGATTGAACTGCCGTCACAACCCTGAGACTAACATTCCAGCGTGTTAGCCAATCAGTTATTCAGTCCTTCTTCTTCCTGGCTCAGCTAGGTCAGCTGGCACACTTCACGAACAGCAAGGACAGCTGATGACTGTCAGTGGACCACTATCAGATGTTTGCTAATTACCAAAGCAATCTGTCTACAAACAGTGAAACTTTTCAGCTGTAGGACTATTAGATTTTTCTCCATAGCTTAACACCTTCTGGAGCCTTACGATTCATCTTCTTCCTGCATTTCTCTAATCAGTCTTTTTCTTTCTTCAAACTGTCGAAGTTTCATCAGCACAATACTTTCATAATCTTTGTCTGATATGGTGCTCTCTAATGGACAAGGTGACTCATTAAGCTGAAAGGTATGTGCAAAGTGCTGGTCAGTGACAGTTCAAAGAATAAGGGAAATAAAATCCCTATTAATTAAATATGTGTATTTTTTGAACCGGAAAAGTAGCCTGTTGCTTTCAGTTGGTGGTTATCTCAACTCTTGTCCACCTTCTGTAGAGGTGAGTGTCTGGGACAAAGGCCTTAGCTACATGTGGGTGGGCATTACCCAGGAGGTTTCCTTCCACATTTTTAGCATGTTTGAAGTTGTTCAGCCTTCAACTACCATAAAGTTCAAAAAAACAAAAAAACCCTCGTTACTTTCAGATTTAGCAGTCTTCTTCTATCACTACTTTTAGAGGGTCATTTCTTTCAGGTGGTCACTACTTTCAGATAGCTAAAAAGTGTACTGTACACGGGCCACACAAAGCTACATTAATAATATGGTGACAAATGTGAAAACATTCAAACTATGTCTTTTTATTGGAGAGTTCTATTTCATGTTACTGATCTTTAAATAAAAATTCGAAAGAGTTGTTTGATTATGGTATTCACCAACGAAAGGATGACATTTTGAAAAAACGATGTAACTTACAATGTACCTTAAAGAAGTTACAAAAAGAAATGTTTTCCATAAACATGATTTTAAATCATACTATTACCTATATATCTAATAGTTTACAGGGATTATAAATTTCACTGACATTAATGTTACACTGTACCTTAGATTCAACCATGGCTTCCTTTGCAGAATTTGATCCTTCAGGGACAGTTTCAGAGTTTGCTTTGTCAGTTGCTGATGTTGGAACCTCCAACCATGAGATTTTCAGAGGATTGTCAGAGGTGCCTTGCTCATTCTCCAATGCAACTTTCTGCAACAGATATTTCCACGTTATTGTCTGCCACAGGTTACAACACAGTGGCAGACCCAGGGGGGCCACCTCCCCCCCTTATTTTTAGACCAAACTAAGGCCAGAGGAGCTGAAAAAAATGTTTTTGGAGACTGTCCCCCCCACTTATCTCAGGGTCTGGATGACCTCCCCCCCCTCCCCCCACCTTACCTGAAGGCCTGGATCCACCACTGCAACATATACACCTGCATGTCATTGCGATTATATTTTGTCATTGAAAAAAAAACAACAACAACAACAACTACAAAGAAAGAAGCAAAATAGGAATTAATTTGCCACGCATATTCTTGAGATATGTAATTTTTGATAACCTGTGACAAAAAAGTAAACTATTGCAGTTTATAATACTCCAAATTTATTTGAGTAGAGAGATGGTAAATTGTCCCAAAATTGTAGATGTTTTCTGCTTCATTTTTTCTTCAGACCAGATCTGTGAATGTGGTGTGAGTGCCTAATTTATTTTTATCTAGCTTTATTCAATTCCCTCTCTTTTTCTGTCTTTTTTTCTATATTTTCCAATGACAACGTTTTTGCAATTAGGTGTAAATGGCAGATATCAAAATCATGTCTGTTTTTTTTTTCTGAGCACTAATTTTTTGCGCTTTCCTAGTAACGTTTGGATTGCGCCCTTTTCTTTATCCGTTTGGCCTGGGACCCAGCTCCATAGTGGGGGAAAAAGACGTGCAAAGCGAGCTGAGTGGTAGTCTAGGGAGGGAAAAGTTGGCACAGCCTTGACTCTGCAGCCCGACCATCCCCCTTTCCAGTCCATCACTTGGCTCGTTTTGCTCTCTGATCAATTTCTTTTTAGCTGTTTCACTAGGTTTTTTTGCATTTTTTACCCATTGCGTGCCTGGTCCCAGGCTAGGGACTTGAAATGTATATTTTCCTAAAGAAGAGATTGGAGGTTCAACTCCAGGGGAGACTATAGCTATAAAAGAATTGCATCAACTTACTGCACTGGAGAATGACTTGAATTCCACAATTGCACTTCCTTTCTTTTTAGATGAGACAATCACATAACTTACTTCACCATACTATCAAATTAACACAACGCAAACATGATTGTATTATTACATAAAAAAGTAATGTACATCTACTAGTTAGTTAATAATTAATTTTTGTGGTATATTATAGCTTTAAAGAGCTACACTATAGATGAATGTAAATATTGTATCAATGATGAACATTATACTGTTGGAGAAAAATGGGAAACCATAGACAGAAAAATAATAAATTAATAATTATTATTAATTTATGGTTAATGGAGGAGGTTAAATAAGCATTATAGCAAGAATTATTAAGGCTGGGGTTATAATAGATTTTTCTAATAATAATTATTATAATAAAAATTAAAATGCCAGAAATAAATGTTTCTATTTGAGGTCAAACGCCTGATCAGATCAGCACTGGAGATCAAATTCTTTGAACTGTCCTTCTTGCAATCTGTATTAGGTGGTCACCCTGTATTAAGCGGTCACTCAGCCATTCCCCAAGGGTGACCGCTTAATACAGGTTCAACCCTACATGTAGTGCCTGGCAGAATTGGCAGCCAGTCATAATTAAGATAGTAATGGTGCATAATAATAAACAATTATTGGATGAGGCTTTTGTGATAATTTATCCGGAATAATCAAGGTTGAAGTAAGCTTATCAGCAGTTGGGAAGGCCAAGGCTGATAACACCTACCAAGACCTTGATTATTCCGCATATCACAAAAACCGAATCTAATAATTGTTTTATTATACATTGTTTTGAAATAATTAAAGACAAATACACCATCACACAGAACTGATTTGACCTTGCTCTTGGAAATCATGTATTGCGTGTGCAACCTACAGATTATCAGTTATCTGCTAGCAGATAACTAACTAATCTGTAGGGTGTGCTGATTTCCAAAATTAACTGTAGGATCTTAGCTAATAAGAAGATAGATAGAGTGTACAATGCACAATAACGAAAATTATCAGTTATTTCAATTATCAGGTATTATTATATGACTGGCACCTTTTCAAACAATGACTGGAGAAGCTCTTGTGAGTATCCTCCGTTTAGAAGATCAGATTTCTTGCTTTTCCACCTCACCTAACAATAAGTCAATATTTATCGTCAGTGCTCACATTATTTGATAATTATTCTCACCATTTTAATTAACTATACTTAAAGTTATCATTTTCTATGATGGTCATAAAAACAGTAATTCTCATCTTCTTAGTGCTGTAAGTAGATGTACATTGTTGATTCAAATTAATACCATACACATTCTTTTATAGTAATAATTATCATATTTCATAAACATTGAATCATTCTTTCCAAATCAAGAATTTTGTCTGCTTTGACAAAATGACAAAAAAGTTCATATTATTCAAAATGAAGACTGTCGGATAAACTGTCTGAAATAGTATTTTTATTTTGCTATTTTTTTAAATATCAAATCAGACAAAATAACAAAATTAAAATGTAGTTACTACTAGGAACATGTAAGATGAACATGAGGGTCATGTACCTTCAATTTTGGGGCAACATCTTGATAGGAGGTCTTTTCTAAACTACCTTCCTTCTCTTTGTTTAACTGTTGTTTAAGAAGTTCTTGCTGTTCTTGTAGAAGCTTTGATCCCTCCTCTCTGAGCCTCTCAATCTAATGCAAATCAATAACATGAGTTGATTGACATTCCACATGTACACAGTGCTGTCAACTCTCCCAGATAATCCAGGAGACTCCAGATTTTGGACCATATCTCCAGTCTCCAGATTATGGTATGAAATTTCCCGGATAATCATCAAAGTTTGCCATTTCTTGTAGACTCAACATTCCGACTATAAAATTTCAAATATTTTGCATTATGTGAGTTATAATAATGTTATCATCGAAGTTTTCCTCATAAACTCTGGTATACTACTGTGGCATAATAATAATGTGACTGGTGGGAAGTAAACCAATCAGGTCAAATGTTACAGTGCCAGCAACATCTTTTTCACACATTTTGTGACAGTCACCGCAAATTCAGGACAATCAGAGTCAACAAGTACTTCTTGTACAAATGACACTATGTCCCGTGCGTTACGACATCGTCTATCATCCCTTCCCTACCAATTCTCAATATTTGAAGACGTAGGGGGTTGACAGCCCCGGTACAGGGCAAATGACAAAAAAGCAACATTCAAACATGTTGATACAGGTTGTAATAACTGAAAAAAAATAGGGGCATATGCCTGTTGTGGTTTACCCCATTAACTCATTATAATGCATAAAAAAATTGAACAAAGAACAAAATTGCATCACAATGCACTTATAAAACTGCACAAGTGTGAGTTGCAGTATCTACAACTGTAGGCATGTAATATTTTTACGCGTCTTACTACGCTGGAAATAATTTTGGGTTAAATTTTACCTTTAATAGGTAGATTCTCCATTTCCTAATGGTTGACCCTTTGTTTAGCAGACAAAGGAAACCGAGAATCCAACTACAATCATAGACAAAAGTGTTGAGACAGTTGTACAGTTCGAATGCTTTTTAACACACTCAAAATTGTATCCGCGCGCTACTAACACTGCACATTCCTACCCCCTACCCCCTACCCCCTACCCCCATCCCACAGACAGTGTTGAAACCATCAAGGCACAGTTCCTTTGATCTCTCAACATTGCATTGGGTGAGGAAGGGGCAGGGGACATGGACTTGTAAGATGACAGCACTGCTTTTTACGACATTACTTGAAGTTATGCTATGACCGTCCCAAGGACTTTTGTCCATGATTGTAGGTTTAAAATAATACTTTAACCTGAATTAATTACGACCCATAATAACATTAACCAGTGGTATACCAGTAATTTGTCATGGCCATGCCATTTAAAGTCTAAGTAGAATTCCAGGCCTCTTTTTTATAAGTTTAGCAAGTTCATTAGAAGCATAATTTCAGTGGAGAAGAGAAGTGTGTTATGGTTCCAGCACTATGCACGTATATCATTATTATTCAGCTCACCTCAGCCTGTAAATTTTTGGAAGCCATTTCATCATTTTCTTTATTAACTCTTGCAGCATCCTCTCTTTGTTCTAGATCTACAAAACACAAAACATTAAGTTTGTAAGAATGGTGTAGAAAACAAAAGTTATAAAAAATTAAAATAAAACTCTGGTTCATTTGCAGGGGGTGGGGAGATTGTCTGGATTCCACTATGTCCAGTATGTCCCTAGTCTGAAATTCAAATATGGGCGTTTCACATTTTGAGGAGTAGGCCATGTCTCTGTCGATATTTAACCCAACTTTATGTTGCCTTTTCATCTAGTCCTATGTTGCTGTTTCAAGACCATGTCAATTGTCAGAATTTTTTCCTAACAGGGCCTCATTTATCTATTCATTCATTTATGCTGGTCTAATACAAAAGATGTAATACTTTGTTTGAACTTCTTTCTCTTAGCACCGGCCTAGCACCTCATATAATTATCTATTTATTCATTTATGCTGGTCTTATGCAAAAGATGTAATACCCTGTTTCAACTTCTTTCTCTTAGCACCTAGCACCTCACTTATCTATTCATTCATTTAGCTGGTCTAATACAAAAGGTGTAATACCCTGCTTGAACTTCTTTCTCTTAGCATCTAGCGCCTGTGTGCGTAGTCTTGCTCGTTCTTTTGCCTTGAGAACAGCATCATAAGCAGCCTTAGCTTTTAGATCAGTGAGCACCTCCAAAGCCTTGGACAGTTCATGAAACAGTTCAACTGCTGCTGGATCATCTGGATTCTTATCCGGATGGCATTTTAAAGCCTTTTTGCGATAAGCTTTCGTGATCTGTACAAAAATACAAGAAAAAGTGAAATGAAGTGCAATAAATCCATTTTAGTGCCTTTTTCCGATAAGCTTTATGTATCGGTCAAATCGAAGCTTCAACATGCCCCCCCCGGTCATACCCCAGGCATTTGACACCTTTGCCGTCCCAGGGAGGAGGGAATTTGATTATCAGAGTCTTCCAGGGGGTGGGGAATTTGAACTGCACCCTCAATTTCATGTAAAATCTTTGGCGTGGCTAGATATCATGGGGGACGTGGCGTTAGAGAATTTTCGTGGAAAAGATTGTGCGTTTGTGGCCAATTGGTTGCGAGGAAAGGGCTTAAACAAGCTTTGCGCCGTATTTGAAGTATTTAAATTTTAAAATTTTTAATATTGGATTCAGGCTTTGAATGTATGAATGTATTTTATTGTTGTTTACAATGATTATGAAATACAATACCATATCGGCGATTCAATCAGCAACAACATAAATAAAATAAGATAAAAAGCTCAGGTCATCTACTTTGACCTACTGCAAGTATGTTAATTAATAAGGTGAACGATGATGCATGTCAGTGAAATGGTCATGATGTAGTAATCTCAGTAGGTGGGATCTTTTTCATAGAACGCTTTGTATGTTGCATGACGAAGAAAAGCTGAGCATTCAGTGACCTTGTAGCAGCGTTTTTCGCCGTTTTGCACGAGACTTTTGTTCATAGTAAATACACTAACAGTGTTTCTCAGTTTTTGTTATATTTATAAATAGTTCGTTCGGCAACTGAAGGTGTTTCCGCCGTCCTTCTGTCATTTTTGAGCCTGTGAAATGTCCCCGGGGTGGGAGCATTTGATCACCTGAATGGACCCTAGTGCAGGGCTCG
>BOPM01000563.1:262498-278868 GCA_022179025.1 Porites australiensis | reverse complement strand
AAGATTTGACATGCTTAATCTTGAAATTTCTAGATTTGGCATGCAGAAACTTGAAATTTCAAGAGTTGACATGCAGAATCTTGAAATTTCAAGATTTGACACGCAGAATCTTGAAATTTTAAAATTTGACATGCACAATCTTGAAAATATAAGATTTCGTCTGCTGAATCGAAAAATTTAAGATTTGACGTGCTGAATCTTCAAAATTCAAGATTTGACACCCAGAATCTTAAAATTTGACGTACAGAATCTTAAAAATTCAAGATTATACATGCAGAATCTTGAAATTTTAAGGTTTGACATGCAGAATCTCGAAATTTTGGGATTTGACGTGCAAAATCGTGAAAACTTAAGATTTGGTAATGCAGAATCTTAAAATTTCAAGATTTGACTTGCAGAATGTTCAAAATTCAAGATTTGCCATGCAGAATCTTGAAAGTTTAAGATTCTGCATACGAAATTTTGAATTCTCAAGATTCTGCATGTCAAATCTTGAAAATTCAAGATTCTGCACGTCAAATCTTAAAATTTCAAGATTCTGCAAGCCAAATCTTGAAATTTCAAGATTCTGCATGTCAGATCTTGAATTTTCAAGATTCTGCATATCCAATCTTGAATTTTCAAGATTCTGCACGTCAAATCTTTACTTTTCTTCGTGCCAGATTTTCCCGCCTGTTTAGAGTTTCCCTCGCCCCCTTTATCTGTCCCTGGGTCTCCGAGGATGGGGAAGAGGATGCGTGGGGCTATTCGTTCCCAGCCTCCATAGTCCCACTTTTGAGCGAACACGCGGAACACTAACAGGAAAAAACCACACATACTACTGGGGGCGTAGTGATGGCGTATGCTCGTTCGCTTTTCTGTTCCACTAACTGCGCCAGAACATTATTTCACCGTGGCTTGTTAAGAAGGTTAATTCTTCCGCGATGTATAATTGGAGCTGAGGGCCGACCTTTATTGCAGATTCCGGGTAAAGCGTCTCTTTCTTCGTGGAGTAGACATCGTGGGCAAATAATTCGTTGCTCTAGATTCTGTTCTTCTATAGCGGGCATTGTGCAAAGTAAATACACAGTTGACATACCAGAAGTTTCGCTCAGCGAGTTTATGTTAGATGATTTTCAGGAATATGGAGATGATTTGGCAATGGTAAGCTGAGTTTATGGCCATTAACTAGCTAATCAATTGTAAAGCACATAATTGTTTGTTGTTATTATGCAGCGAACAACAAACTGGAACGGAGTTCCGTAAAACAGGAGAATGCAAATGAAGTCTTTGTGTACTTTGAACCCTGTGACAAAATGTCCGACAACCGGATAGGATTTTGATTTTTATTAGGTTGTGTTTGTATTGCACATTTGTTCATGTACGTATAAATGTGGCCATTTTAATTATTTCAAGTTTAACTTAGACGACAACACTTTATGTTCGTAATTTGAATATGTAAACAAAGTGGTCTCTTGGTGGGCTTACAACCTTTCTGATTTGCATGACCTTTGTTCTTTAGTGAAGTCATGTGAAGTATCTTGTGATTGTATTAATGCACAGCTGATTGATTTCTACTGCTTAAATTGAGACTTTACACTGTACAATGTGGGTGATATATACCTTTTTCTTGAAAAAGATATTTATTACACTTAACATTATCTATAACATTTTGAAACAAAATCTGTGATGGACACCTAGCCATTTCATGTAATATTCACATTCCCTCTATATGAATTTTCTGAGGAAGTCTTGGATAGAAATTTCTGAGGGGAAAAATGCTGTGTCAGTACTTTCGTTTTGATATGGACCATTCCATGTAATATCCACCCCCTCTCCCCCACCATGATAAGATTTTCTTAGGGGGGTTTCAAAGTTATTTTTTCTTAGCGGTTTAAGAAAAAATGTGCTATTTCTGAAAGGGGGGCTGTGTTGGTACTTTTGACCCGTTTTTCTCTGAGGTATAGTCAACTTAAAAAAATGTACCCATAGGGGCGGGGTTGAAGTTGTTAATATGAAATGGCCCTTTCTCTTAATTTTCTGAGGCATTAGAAGGTATATCTCATCGACAAGGGGGGCACTATTAAATACAATGGCTCACCCTTTTTATTGATCTCTTCTCATTTTAATCTGATAGTTGCTTGGGGTTTTGCGGATAATTTCCTGTAAGAGGCTAATAAAATAAATTTTTCCTTGTTGAAGCTCCATGCATTGAGTAAAACATTAGACTTATTAAAATAGCTCTCAATCCACACAAAGCTGTGATCAGATTGTCAGACTACGATCGATGTTGCTAAACCTAATAGAACCACGTTCCTTTTCTTCGTTTATCATTTGGCTTGGTGCACGCTACTGGTGTACACTAGTGTAACACCGTGCCTGCGCATGATTTCAAGCTGAAGAGAAGGCACCATTTTTGTGCCAAAGCATGGAAAAAAACATGCATGGGGACAGCTTAGGCTGAGATTTTTAGCCATGTGTACACCAGTAGCATGTGCCAGGCCATTTATTTATTTTACTTTTTTGCTAGATTGATGGTGCTTCTGGGAAATCTTACAGTTACAATGAGCTCAATACCTCAATAAAAAAGTTGGGGTCAGCATTAACAAAAAGAGGTTTCAAGAAGGGTGACGTATTTGCTCTGTACCTACCCAACGTGCCAGAATATCCCATAGTATTCTTTGGAGTCATTGCTCTGGGTGGTATAGTGACAACGTTAAACCCAACTTTCACTGAAAAGGAGATTTCATACCAACTGAAAGATTCAGGAGCAAAATACATTCTTACGATACCTGCTATTGCTGACAAAGCAAAGATAGCTGCAGCAGAAAATGGAATAAATGAGGTTTTCGTAATTGGTGAGGCAGAGGGCTGTGAGCCTCTTGATTCTCTGTTGTTTGATGATGGCTCAGCTTTTCCAGACAATGTGCCAGTCAACCCAAAAGAAGATGTATGCGTTATGCCATACTCCAGTGGAACAACTGGCTTTCCAAAAGGTGTCATGCTTACGCATCAAAACATAGTGTCACAGGTATGCATGCTTTTACATGAAGCCTTCAGGTCTCATCCTTTCCGAGGAACTGTCCTGGGGCTTCTTCCCTTCTTTCACATCTTTGGCATGGTTGTCATCATGGCCCATTTTCTTAAACGTGGAGGAAAAATAGTCTGCATGCAACAATTTGATGGAGAGAACATGCTTGGACTCATTCAAAACTTCAAGGTACTGTTATATTATTGGTCCTTTTCTTCCTTCTTCCAGCTTGTAAATAGTTACCAAAATTGAACACTGCTTCCATTTCTGGTTGGAGGTGTGTCCACGGCATGCATATTTATATATTTGACCAGACACTCATAAGGGGTTGAAACGTGTAACTCGCGTTCAATGCTCGTGAATATTCAATTTTACCATATTTGGAAACCTTAGTGACAGATATCCATTTTAAACAAATGGCTGCCGCATGATCACCATGCAGATGTTTTAAGACAAGAGTTCTGCACTTAAAGGTTAAAAATACACCGTTAAAAGACAAAAAATGGAAAGAGAAAGTTCAAAAGGATGCTCAGCTTTCTTTTTGTGGAGGAAGGGAAGCTTTTCATCAAGAAATCGTCCTTTGAGGAATTCAACCTTGTTTTCTTCACGACGGAACGCACGGTCTGTTTTGAAATGACACCAAGGCAGTGAAGTTTTTGCTGAATTTTCAGGTACATTGCACTCTATGGCCAAGACAATTACATTTTTGAAAGGGAATTTATGTATTTTTAAATGTTTCATAGGTGTTTTATAAATTTTTCTCTTCGGCACTAAAGAAAAATTACAAAATGTGCCCCAATTTGAGATGAATTTTGTGTTGAATTTTGCCATGTGCTCGGTTGATTGGATCCACGATCCAGATAGTGTTTCCGGAATTGTTTTAAAGGATTAACTTTTTGGATTTTGAATAAAAATTTTCAAGAAACGGCTTCCCTGTCTATTTGTTTTGACTTTGTTCATTCATGAAATTAGCTCAAAACACGATCGTGACCACATCCAAGCTAGCTTAAAGTGAGAAGAAAGAGTTAAATCCTTCTCACATTACTTACACGCATCACTTTTTGCGAAGATGTCAGGTTCAGGTTTTGGACACTTTTGGATAGGCAGCTGATGAATTTTATGCAAAAAAAGTTTTTACTGTCTATTCTAGACTAGTAATATAAGAATTGCAGTATAAGTTTACTGTGCAAAGGGTCAATGGGGCAACGTTTTTTGAAGTGACAACTTCAACAAGTTGCGAGGACGTCAATGGGTTTCATAATGTTACGTTTGGCCCGGGTGGTAAGGCAATAATATCCTGCTCAGTAGTTCGGTAAGATTCCTGGTTTCAACCTTTGAAAGCTGTCTCAGCTTTCGGGAGTTTTTCCCCGGTTTGTCGGCCATTTTTTTAAGCGGGCGCGGGAAGGTAAAGTAAAATTACGTCACATTGTTTACGAAGTTTGATTGGTCAGCTATCTCTTGTTCTCGTTCCAAATATGGTACTTTATAGTTTTGAAAATGAATAATCACGAGCATCGGACAAAGCAAACATATGAGAGTTACCCGTTTCAACCCCTTATGAGTTTCTGATTTGACTGACTCTATTGTTTAGTTGAAAATGTGAGCATGGTTTGGTTAATGTGTTGACCCAGTTTTTGAATGAAAATGGATTAAAAAACTAGGTGAACATACTAACCAACTCATGCACATAATCATTTTCAATGAAAAACTCAGTCAGTGATACAACTAACATGTGTATGTGAATGTCTGTCTAACTGGAAGAGGATTTATTTGGCATTTTTTCCCTTACAAAAATGTGCCCTGTTAATAAATAAGTAATATTTAAACTGTGCTCACATTATAGCTATAGGTGGCTCTTCCTAAAATGTTCTAGGCTGACTAATAAAGTGGATCGTGAATCTTGATATAATAAACTCCTATTTAACAAAGTTCTTGGTATAAAGAATGATTTTGTCTACTCTAGCAATAGTATACAACTATCCCCCGAGGGGGAGGTGAATAGTGGTGGTGGATATATACTGAGATGCGAAACGTCGAGGTATATATCTAGCACTGTTCACCAATCCTGAGGGGATAGTTGTTTTAGTATTTACCAAATCAGTTGGATAAAAATGAAAAAAGTAACTTTTTTGTAAATTAAAAACATCACTTAGTGGGAAGTTTGTTTACAATTTACAAACATCTTGGGGATATTGTCAAGTGCATTTCTATGATTTTGTTGCAAATTCAGCAAGAAAATAATTTTCTACCTACCAGTAAACACCGACAAGCTGAACTTCATCACTTTCTTGGTATTTGTTTGTACAACTGCTTCATTTATCGCTCAAATTTCATCTTCCCAAAAATTTCTCAAAATGAGACGCCATCATCTAGTGGCTTCAGTCGTAAAACAGTGAATAGCCAAGGATATTCCATGGTACCCAATCAAAACACGTGGAAATTGCTATTCACTAATTTGGTAAATACTAATACAATATGAAAAAGAACCTCAAAATAATGAAACTTCATTATAGCAAACAAATTTTGCTGTGAGTTAATTGGCCCTTCTTTACATTGTGGTTCCAAAGGTATTAAAGATTAGCATGTACAATGTAGACCCAGTGAAATGTTATAACAGTGAGGTATTTCCAGGATCAGTACAAGATCCTCTATAGTCTGTCCCAATTTCCACAAAATTAATTGGTAGTGCTGCTTAATAAAGTGCTTTTGGTGATCAGACAGAAGCCAGACTTGTAACACTGAATAGTTTTCCAGACAGGAAAAAACAGGAGACAGAGAGAACGCGCCACAACAACTCTATTTTAAAATGGCATGGGCATAGAGTCAGTAGCATTTTGTAAGGACCGTGAAATCAACAAAGTTTTCAGTTTTGAGTGAATAATGATTGTTGTCTTTCAGATCCACTCCTTATATCTAGTGCCACCAGTTATCACATTTTTGAGCAAACATCCTTTGGTGGACAATTATGACCTTACAAGCGTAGATACCATCATCAGTGGTGCAGCTCCACTTGGAGAGCAACTCACTAATGCTTTATGGAAACGTCTTCCCTCTGTGGTAGCTATTGGGCAAGGTATACATTACCCAGTATAAACTAAAAAATAACAGCCATCAATAGTAAATTTGTAATGTCCAGCTTTTATTGCCTTTGTCAGACAGGAGACAGAGAGTGCAAGGGTATAAGGGTATTGAATGTGAGAGCTAAGTGACTCGTGTCTTAACTGATGTCAAATTCACCCTTCCATTGTGCCAGGTCTAAGGTACCGGTCACTGCTCCATGGATAATTTACCCAACCACACAGATTTCTCTCAATATAATAGAGCATTTTGTTAAGAGATGAGAGCCAGGAGACACTTTTAATGTTGTTCATTTATCTGTATCATGGTGACCTGTACTCTGACCTGTGGATAAGTGACCTGTATTTTAGCCCCTCTGCTTCCAAGGGACCCAATGCAAAAACGGCTGATGGATTGATATTCTTTTGTTTAAATTAAAAGTAGCCTAACTAGCTTCATTCTTTAGTACAAAATTCAAAGGAATACATTATCTCAGGCGAGGCTAGTCATGGTAATTTTAAGTTAATCCAGCAGCCATTTTTGAATTGGGTCCATGACTTAAGTATATGTACAAGGCAAATCTAGCAATTAATCTGGACTAAGAATTCACTAATCCATGGATCCAGGGCTATCACCAAGAGCCGGGGACTGAGGATTTTCCCCGGCTACTATGAGCATGAGCGCTGACTACTCTAGAACCTAAAGAACTTCCTAGCTTTACAATTCCCCTCATACTATTGCATATACCCGGCAACTTGAAATTTTAGCGCATGCATCCCTTAAATTCCAGTCATTAAGGTGATTGCCTATAGAAGCATTAAGCCTGTCCTAACTTTACTATCAGTAATTATTTATTAATAATATTAGTCTTCATGGTCTGTGTCTAAATAGTACAGAGACCTTAGTGATGCGTACACTTACAGGGTCTTCATTCATGACATAGCTTGTGTTTAACCAAAGCAAAAACTCGGAACCTTTAAGAAATTTTATTTATTGTTTTGTGTTGCTTTTACGTTTCTTTTAGCATTGACTTACAGCAGGAGTGTGTTTAGGAATGACGGGTACTGACAGTACCTGTACCTGTACACTCCTGACTCCATGATTTACATGTACATATTTGAAAACATGGTAAAAGAATTATAATTGGTAAAAGAGGAATCCACACCATTTTTTCAACTTATGTTTTTGTTAGCTGTTCACTTGTTTATTTTATAGGATATGGCCTGACAGAGACAAGTCCAGCGGCAATGGTTTGCCCCCGAAATAATTGCAAGCCTGGTGCAGTTGGAGTCATGTTGCCGAACCTTGAAGGAAAGGTAGAATCAGAATAGTTCAACTAACAGGGGAGGATTTGCAGGGAAGGAGGTTGTTGACTGCCCAGGCTCCCCACCCCCTTACACTTTCATCTACCCTCTTCTTATGTTTTACGTCATAACCAAAACAATCATATCATTATCTGTTGATCAAGAGTCTCCACAAATTGGTGGCAGATGAGCTGGGCAGACCAGTGTCCCCTGTTATTTTATAGACTGCCTGGAAGCTGTATAGAAACAGCTACACAGGATAATTGGGTATGAAAACAGTAAGCAAATGACAGAAACCATGGACCCTAACCTTGAACAGTACAGTTTCCTACCAGGAAGAACGAATGGAATTAGAAGATTCAAAGGAGAAAAGCAATAAAAAAGTATTGGTTCAAATTTTCAAGTGGTTTGAAAAATAGGTGGTACAATGATAATTTTATAATAGTGTTTGGATTTGGTGTGGTTTGAGAAATTGGGATTTCTAATGTTGTAGGAGTGTTTTTTTGCAAATGTAAGAGAGTAAGTGAGTGTAGTGATCACTTCTTTGGTAACTACATAATATGTACCCTACCATCTTAAATTTTTAGAATCTAGGCAGAAAGATATTTATTTGTTGGTCAACATATTAATAGATGATCATTTCTTTGTCTAGGTGGTTGATGTTAAAACAGGTGAAGCTCTTGGGCCAAATCAAAGTGGTGAGGTGTGCATTAGGGGACCATCAATAATGAAAGGTACTACATGTAACAGTAAATAATGTTTTCCTTATAGATCTATTCACCACAGTTCATCACTTGTTTATTAACCATGAAACATTAAGGCAACCAAAAAAAAAACGAAAAACAAAAAATAAAATAATAATAAAGGGCAAGATAAATTATAGTGGGATTGTTGACTTCTTGAACTTTCATGATATGATGTCTAGAACCAGCATAAAGAATGCATTATTATTACACAATTAAATTCTAAGAATCATCGTTGTTAACTCCATGCCCAAAAATATAAGGTTAGCATCTGTAAAAACAAAGACTTCCAGAACTTCCAAAGATGTTAATACAGGTGAAATCTCAATACAACAACAGCCTTCCTGAACGATAACGAACAATATTCTTCACCCCAGAAAAAGTAAAATAAAATATGGAAAAAACCTTGATAATATTAACATTCCAGATGAAAGCTTATGTTAATATAACATCTTGTTTGTTTGTTTGTTTGTTTTTGTTTCATGCATTTTTCCTTCTTGTTTTAGGCTACCTTAATAATGCTAAAGCTACTTCAGAATGTATTACCCCTGATGGATGGTTTCATAGTGGTGATACTGGATACTATGATGAAGAGGGACACTTCTACATTGTAGACAGACTTAAAGAACTCATTAAATACAAAGGATTTCAGGTAGCAATCTCACTATTTGTGTAAGTCTCATCACTCTTGCATGTTCAAACATTAATACCAATGGTTTTTTAAGCTTTTCATCTACAAAAATGTGAGAACTTGAAGTCACTAGTTGAAGGGATTAATCACTATTTACTATGATTGAATTGTTTTCACAGGTCCCACCAGCTGAATTAGAAGCTCTCATTCACACTCATCCAAATGTATTGGATGTTGCAGTGATTGGAGTTCCCTGTGAAGAAGCTGGAGAACTTCCTAAAGCATTCGTTGTTCCAAAAGGTGAAATAGATAAGAAAGAAATTACAGAGTTTGTGGCTGAGAGAGTGTCTCCTCATAAAAAGCTTCGTGGGGGTGTGGAGTTCATTGAGCAGATTCCCAAGACTGCAAGTGGAAAAATATTAAAGAGAGAGCTGCGAGACAAGTAAAGAACATTACAGCCGAGGAAAAGTGAACGATTATTACATAATGGCTGAGTATGATATGAAAAAGTTATCTGAAATTGAGGAGGATGTTAGAGCGGTTTTCACTTGACTGTCGCAAAACCAAAACCAAAGTAAATACACTAGCCAACCAAAGGGCGTAGTAAAACCAAAACCAAAACCAATCCCTTTCGACAGTCAAGTGAAAACCGCTCTATCTGCTAAGTGCAGAGGCCAAAAATAGATACCACCCCCTGTGGTCTGCTTAATTCTACATACACCTGAACCTCTCTGCAACAGCTACCTTGCAGGGGACAGAAGAAAGTGGCCATTATAACGAGGTGGACGTTGTAGAGAGTTTTCAAACAAGGGCCGATGTATGGATTTTTTGTCTGCCGGGACAAAAAAAAGTGGCTGTTGTAGAGAGGTGGCCGTTAGTGAAGGTTCAGCTGAAATTTATCATGATGTGTGAATGAATTTCATGCATGATTCTTAAAGCCTTCTGCCATTTTCTTGCCAGAACAGCTGAGCCACCATGATTTCCACTGGCAGAAGACATAAGTCTGTCCCTTTTTCAGTTTACTTTTTCATTATTGACCTCAAATATTGTAAAAATAACAGCTGCAAACATCGTGACATCCAAATTTAGTCAACTCTAGCTGGTCATTAACCAGGGGAACTACCGGGGTAAACCAGTCAGAAATAGAGAATTATTTATTTTGATTGAACTACAGTGGTGTACTGTATCTTTTGGATTATGTTTAAAATAATGATCAACTGAGGAACTGAAGATCCTCCTTTGAATAATTAGTGCAACTTATTTAAAAATATATATTTTGAGAAGTTTTGAGGTTCTTTGTTACTAAAAGCACCTTGAAATTACTTAATCTATTATGTAGACAAAGAAGAAAAATTCAATCTGAAACACAAAATGACACTTTTCAACATTTCATTATTATTTTTGCTGTGAAACTCACAAAACCATGAACACCAGAAATATTTGTGTAATGTTATTGTGTTGTAAGGAAATAGCCAATAAGATGCGACAAAACTAAACTGCCACAGCAACGATAATTAGTTTGTGGTTTTGAGGTTTGCTTGCGTGTCCTGAATTTTATGTGATAGGTCACTTGAAAGACTTCCTTACTTTAACAATATACTAACAGGGATGTAGCCGTTTCACAGTGTTAAATAATGTTTAATAGGTTAGAATTTCATATAAAGTACCTATGAATAATAATTTTAGTTGTCTTGACATTCGCACAATAGGTTGCATGAACTTGCACACATGTTGATATTTTTTTCTGTAACCAATAATGATAATAAAAAACTATTAAAAGTAACAAAAGATAAATTATAAGCAAGCCTTTTTATGTGGTTATATTATTACTTTTCAACCATCAAAAACATAAATCAACTGCAATTGACCACTCCAGAAATACCATAACATACCATAATGCTCTTTGTTTGTCTCTCCAAAATTTTGCATAAGCATTGTCTTCAATTTCTCAGCTCTTGGGAGTTAAAATGACCCCAAGAGAAACTGAAAACAATGCAAAATTTGGGGTGACAAACAAAGAACATTATGGTATGTTATGGTATTTTCTGGAGTGGTCAATTGAGTCTACTTTATTACAGCCATAAATTTGTGATGGAAATAATAGCAGGCTTCACTGATTGTACCCTGAAATATGTGCTGTAGGAATGTTGCAATATGTTGAGGGCATTTTGGCCAGGTTCCTTTGAAAAAAATAATTCTATGTCCCTGCACCAAAGGGGTAACAAGTCACAAGGGTGTGTCAATGTTGTTTCATGCGTAAACAACGAAATAAACAATTACCATCTAGAATATCTGACATTTGGGGCACATTTAGGAACAGGGAATACACAACCAGTTATCTTTCCTAGAAAGATGTTCTTAGAGGTAAGACAACTAACCAACAGTAAAAGTGTTTTTCAAAAACGGACATAGGCCTTTTGACAGCTGACATTTTGAGCCCTATCCCTTTGTCAGAGACAATATTGATGTGTTCTAAGGTAAACAAAATGGTTAATTCTAAGTGTTGCAGACGGATATAATCACCAAAAGACGTAATACAAACGATTGACATGACACTAAACAAAACCCACATCATGTGAACCAACAATGGTTTTTGCAACACCAAGAAACACCCACGTGCACTTAGCGGGTGTTAACATGACACTGGGGCAACGTATGCACCGGCGCAAGTTAACTCCGGTTCTCTCTTGTAGCTCTGTATTTGTTTACACGATACCACCCTGTTTGAGCAAAATGTCATGCTGGCACGAGTCACCCCGGTGTGAGTTGTGGTTGTTGTAGTAGAACAAGAATTTCACTCTGGTACAAAATTTTGCAACAATATCATGTAAACACGAACAACCACATCTTTCTGGTGTGAAATCGATCTGCTGGCGGACTGGAACTGGAAGTGCATGCATAGTTTTCATCATTTCAGAATGGCATTGTCATGTTGGTCATGGGATGAGGAAAAAACATGCAAACATATAAATGCAGCATGAAATCACGAAGTCATATCAGTATGAAACTCGAGCCAGTGCGTGTTTTCTCATGTAAACAACCCCTTAGCTGCTCTGGCTAGTCCACAGGTAGCCTCCCACGCAGATGTCTGTAGGGATTCTTCACGCATTCCTCTCCCACAGATGTCCATGGGGCGAATCCCTAAAGGTGTCTGCGTGGGAGGCTAGTTCAAAGGCACTCTGCTAAAATTTGAATAACACTTAGATATAGAAAGATTTGCAATTTTTAAATAATTCTATTGTAGTTCAAGGTTAACTTTGTGAATAATCTTTTAGAGTACTCTCATCCAAATGCGTGTTCAATTTCTTGAAATTTCGTTTTCTGTTCGGTTTTCTCTTTTGCTGGGTTTGCTGTGGCTTTCTTATCCCAGAGTCCTGCATGGTCGTGATTCCTGCATTGACCAGGTACTTCTCAATGTCATTTTCACCGATTCCTTCCACAGACACCCCACGCCAATGCTTTTGGAACTCTTCATCAACAGGGAGTTGGTGCTGATCGTTTTTGAAGAACAGGATGACTTTCTTATCTGTAGAACGTGTTATAAACGTGATCCTACGCCCGGCAGATTTTACTACCTGATCAGCGTCGGGCAAACTTTCACGAATATCGTCCAGTAATATCCCGCCCAGACCTTGTTCTTCGTGTCGTTCTAGCAATTTTAGAAGTTGTTTCTTGTCCTTGATACTAAATTTCGGCTTGAAGGCAAACTTTCCCTCTTTGTGAACAAGCTTAGAATTTTCTTTCAAGGCCTCGTTGCCTAGCCAAGCCTTATCGTTTTGACTAATATCAGTGTACTTGATTCGATCGAGGATTTCGTCGACACTCAAAGGCTCGAATTCTCGTTGAAGATGCCGCCTTCTCATGAAGTCTACAATGGCAGCAAGCACAGCAAACTTATGCTTACTTCTGAAAGTGGGAGCTTTGTAGTCCGCTGAAGGAGTAGCTTGTTTCTTTGGTTGCAATAATTCCTTAGGAAGGTAACTACTTTTCGGCACTTTAGGTTTTGACAGTGGTTTTGATTTTGGTTGATCGCTGCTTGTTGTTTTTGACTTCTTTGCTTCGACAGTTGGTTGTTTGATACTTCTTGCCTTGAAGTCTTTTAAGTCCTTAATTAGTGAAGGATCCATTTTTGAGTTTTTGATTCACTGTTTTGGTTTAAATCAGAAAAGCTTTGACTGCTAGAAAGTGAAATAATGTCGGCAGCAATTTCTCCAGTTCTGTGACTGAATAAGCTTAGTAACCGTGTAAAAATAGTAACCGCACAGTTCAACTTCCGAAAAATCCCCGATAGAGTTCCGACAAATTTCCGAAATTGTATTGACCAGTCAACGAGGTATCGGCGTTTGGCGCGAAATTCGCTTTTGTATGTTTTACTGTGGTTCATTCAGCGAAATAGAGAAGCGAAAATGGCTGTTGCCGTGGACATTCGCCAGGTAAAACTGTTTTCAACTTTTCCATCTACGCAGCAGATATCATGTGAATAATTTTGTGTGGTATTTTACAGCCATTTGTGAACAATGACTTGTTCGACACCGAGTATGGAGACAGCGATGGCGAACAAAATGGCGATCTAGAAGAAGACAATTCTCCTAAATCTCCGGCAGCCGAGTGGGTGGAAAAACCTGTTGAAAGTAATTCTGACAGGGAACCTCAAGACAGCAGGTTAGATGAGGTAACAAGTATTAAAACGGAGGACGAAAGACAGAAACAAGAGGCACTCGCAGAAAAGGTCAGGAAATACATCTGTACATGCAATTAAACACTTATTTTACTAGGCTAGACGATTAAAATAAGTTTAAGCTTACGTTTTAACGTAATTTTAGCGCCACATAAAAGAAAAAAGTTACTGGAAGAGTGTAAAAGAAAGATTTTTCTTGGTTTTTAAAATCTGTAATTACGTGTAGCAGCCACTACACTGAGATATTAATTTTACAAATATCTTAGGGCTGATTAATGATTACCTCACTATAATTTTCATTTTTTTTGGGCCACCCCAATATCTGCATCCCACCTCCGTTCAACCTTCTAAACTACTTTGGACTGGGATTGTAAGTAGTTATAGCTGCAGTTTGCAGTTACAGCTATAATGCATCAGTCAATTCCAACTGCGACCAGCCCCCCTACTACCCAGTACACTTTACCCTGTCCTAAAAGTATTTGGGGGGGAGGGGAGGGCCATTCGTGGCATCCAAACTGCTACAGAAGTGCATATGCTACATCTTCATGTTTGATATGTTAGGGATGTGGAACGAAGGTTTTCAATAACGATCCCAAGAATTTTTGTCCTCTGGCAATGTAGGTTCCTTTAAATAGGCTTCAGATCTGGCAGAGTAGGTGGAGGGTCCTCAAGCCTATACCACCACTTGAGAAAGCCTAAATATACATTTACCATAAAATAAAAATACCTTTTGAATTAAAATTCCGAAGCTGTCTATGAGTGATGATGCTGAGCTTTTAGAGAAAAGTGATGACAGGGAAGACAATGCAATAGAGGAGGAAAATAATGGTAAATCACCAGTAAAGGAAGATCAGACTGAAAATGAAAATCAGTCAAGTGAAGATGAAAATGACAGTTCTGATGAGGAGACTTTAAATGTCAAGAGACATAAACAGAACAATGAGGTTAAAAAGGTCAGTTCATGTTTGCTTTTGTAACTACAGACTTCATTATCCAAGTGTGTTTGCTCTCAAAAAATTTGTGTTATCATCCAGCGTACAAAGAAAGTCGTGTCTGATAGCCCGGGGCTAGTGGATTTTGGTTTCGGGCTAGTGAATTCTGTTCTTAACTTGCCCGATGGGCCAGTGAATGTTTTTGGGAAATTCAAATTACAGACGGATTGTAATCAGTCCTGCCAATCAAAAAAGGTTTTGGGGCTAGTTGAAGTGAGTCGTGGGCTAGTACATGCTAGATACAGCTTGCCCAAATGGCAGGCTATAAAACTGACTTTCTTTGCACCCTGTCATCATAATATTGTGTGCATGTATGCTTGAGTACTATGTTCAGTTTTGTAAGAGAACACTCCATTGCATGGCTGTCTGGACTGATGGCTGGGCATATTTCTTGGCTAATAGGAAATAAAAAGAAAATACATGTAGAACCAAAAGAACTTCTTACACTGTAGCTGATCAAATCCATGCCTTATGATTCCATTAAGATTTACATGTATCCCTCAACTTGAAATCTGACTTACAGCTCTGCCCTTGAAATACTGTACATGATCAAAGACCATTAAGCAAGATTTAGCAAGGCTCCAAAAAGAACAAAAAAAATCCAGTTTGTCCTTTGGGCAAGCAGCTCTCAAGGTTTCTAGCTTGCACCCTTGCCATTTGGACAAGTGAGCTTTAAGAGTTACCTTTCCAGCACTAGAATCTACTTTTACCCAGGCTTCAAGATGGGACTTTTTTCAAGCCCTGTTTAGTATTCATAGACAAGCAAGGACTTTTAAGATAAACTACCATGAAAGAAACATGGACATTTTTTGTAGGGCAACACCATCATTTCAGTCAAATTTTGTGAAAGATTTTGTTTTCTGAAATTGCTTCAGCCTTTTGAAAATGATGACTTATTTGATGCGGAGATTGGGGAGGATAGTGATGACAGAGAAAATGGCAACCTTTCTGATGATGATGATGATGATGACGATGCTCCCAAATCACCATCACATGGCCAAAGTCATTCAGGAGAAGAGGCAGCAATGATGAGTTCTGATGATGAATCCACTCGCAAAAATGTCAAAAAGCAGAAGAAACCAGAGGCTAAAAGGAAGGTAAAATCATAATATATCTTGACATAATGCAGTTATTTGAAATTAAAAGCCTTTAACAACAAAGAGCACCATCTTGTTGCGCCATACTTTAATCATACGAGATAGCAGATTCATCTCCACAGCTGGCCAATTTGCCCAGTGCCAGATGCCTGGCCTGAATCAAATTTTACCTTTTGGGAAAAGGATTCTAGAAACAGTCTTGCCAAATCAACTGGAGTGACTAAAAAGAGTAGAAAGAATGCATTGCCTTCAAACAACATCCTGTATATTGGAAAGCTTCCCAAAATTAATGGAATGGGCCGTGCCCATCATTTAATAATTTTTTGTTCAGTTGATATTTCTGGTTTCCCAATGTGAATGGTATTACCCTTTTTCTTGACAATTCGGCATAAGTATTTAACCTGGAGCTGCATCTACATCTCTGCATCTGCATCTCCATAACATGCTGCTGTACAGTGTGATTAAAACATGTACAGAGTTAATTGCACTATACAGTTTATGCCATGTACTATTAAAATAAAAAGCTTACTAAAAAGTCAAATCTGCATAAAGTGCAAAACAACTTAATTACATTTTGATGAATAAAATGCAAGTTTATCTTGGTTCATAGAGTTGTTTTATCTAGTTATTATTTTTTGTTTCAAGTCTTCAAAGCCTCGAAAAGCAAGAAAGGCAGAACTTTTCAACATGCATAGTGAGACACAAAGAATGGTTAGAGGTTTGTAATTTTATTGTTGTCTACATGCTGTACGCACTGTATCTTACAAGTCAAAATTAAATTCAGGTGAAAATTTTGTAACCTAGGTTGATTATCCCTTTAAGTCCCAATAGTGATCAACATCAATTTTCGCCTAAAGG
>BOPM01000563.1:234304-262488 GCA_022179025.1 Porites australiensis | reverse complement strand
CCTCAAGACAGCAGGTTAGATGAGGAAACAAGTATTAAAACGGAGGACGAAAGACAGAAACAAGAGGCACTCGCAGAAAAGGTCAGGAAATACATCTGTACATGCAATTAAACACTTTTATTTTACTAGGCTAGACGATTAAAATAAGTTTAAGCTTAAGTTTTAACATAATTTTAGCGCCACATAAAAGAAAAAAGTTACTGGAAGAGTGTAAAAGAAAGATTTTTCTTGGTTTTTAAAATCTGTAATTACGTGTAGCAGCCACTACACTGAGATATTAATTTTAAAAATATCTTAGGGGCTGATTAATGATTACCTCACTATAATTTTCATTTTTGTTGGCCCACCCCAATATCTGCATCCCACCTCCGTTCAACCTTCTAAACTACTTTGGACTGGGATTGTAAGTAGTTATAGCTGCAGTTTGCAGTTACAGCTATAATGCATCAGTCAATTCCAACTGTGCCCAGCCCCCCCCCCCCCCCAACTACCCAGTACACTTAACCCTGTCCTAAAAGTATTTGGGGGGGGAGGGGAGGGCCATTCGTGGCATCCAAACTGCTACAGAAGTGCATATGCTACATCTTCATCTTTGATATGTTAGGGATGTGGAAGGAAGGTTTTCAATAACGATCCCAAGAATTTTTGTCCTCTGGCAATGTAGGTTCCTTTAAATAGGCTTCAGATCTGGCAGAGTAGGTGGAGGGTCCTCAAGCCTCTACCACCACTTGAGAAAGCCTAATATACATTTACTATAAAATAAAAATACCTTTTGAATTAAAATTCCAAAGCTGTCTACGAGTAATGATGCTGAGCTTGTAGAGAAGAGTGATGACAAGGTAGACAATGCGACAGAGCAGGAAAATACTGGTACATCACCAGTAAAGGAAGATCAGACTGAAGAAGAAAATCAGTCAGGTGAAGATGAAGATGACAGTTCTGATGAGGAGACTTTAAATATCAAGAGACATAAACAGAACAATGAGGTTAAAAAGGTCAGTTCATGTTTGTTTTGTAACTACAGACTTGATTATCCAAGTGTGTTTGCTCTCAGAAAATTTGTCTTATCATCCAGCGTACAAAGAAAGTCATGTCTGATAGCCCGGGGCTTGTGGATTTTGGTTTCGGGCTAGTGAATTCTGTTCTTAACTTGCCCGATGGGCAAGTGAATTTTTTGGGGGAAATTCAAATTACAGACGGATTGTAATCAGTCCTGCCAATCAAAAAGGGTTTTGGGGCTAGTTGAAGTGACTCGTGGGCTAGTACATGCTAGCTACAGCTTGCCTGAATGGCAGGCTGTAAAACTGACTTTCTTTGCACCCTATCATCATAATATTGTGTGCATGTATGCTTCAGTACTATGTTCAGTTTTGTAAAAGAACCTCTTACACTGTAGCTGATCAAATCCATGCCTTATAATTCCATTAAGATTTACATGTATCCGTCAACTTGAAATCTGACTGACAGCTCTGCCCTTGAAATACTGTACATGATCAAAGATTTAGCAGGGCTCCAAAAAAAACAAAAAAATTCCAGTTTGTCCTTTGGGCAAGCAGCTCTCAAGGTTTCTAGCTTGTACCCTTGCCATTTGGACAAGTGAGCTTTAAGAGTTACCTTTCCAGCAAGAGAATCTACTTTTACCCAGGCTTCAAGATGGAACTTTTTTCAAGCCTTGTTTAGTATTCATAGACAAGCAAGGACTTTTAAGATAAACTACCATGAAAGAAACATGGACATTTTTTGTAGGGCAACACCATCATTTCAGATAAATTTTGTGAAAGATTTTGTTTTCTGAATTTGCTTCAGCCATTTGAAAATGATGACTTATTTGATGCGGAGATTGGCGAGGATAGTGATGACAGAGAAGATGGCAACCTTTCTAATGATGATTACGATGCTCCCAAATCACCATCACATGGCCAAAGTCATTCAGGAGAAGAGACAGCAACGATGAGTTCTGATGATGAATCCACTTGCAAAAATGTCAAAAAGCGGGAGAAACGAGAGGCTAAAAGGAAGGTAAAATCATAATATATCTTGACAAATGCAGTTATATGAAATTAAAAGCATTTAACAACAAAGAGCACCATCTTGTTGCGTCATACTTAAATCATATGAGATAGCAGATTAATCTCCACAGCTGGCCAATTTGCCCAGTGCCAGATGCCTGGCCTGAATCAAATTTTACCTTTTGGAAAGAGGATTCAGGAAACAGTCTTGCCAAATCAACTGGAGTGACTAAAAAGAGTAGAAAGAATGCATTGCCTTCAAACAAGGTCCTGTACATGCATATTGGAAAGCTTCCCAAAATTAATGGAGTTGGCTGTGCCAGTCATTTAATAATTTTTTGTCCAGTTGCTATTTCTGGTTTCCCAATGTGAATGGTATTCCCCTTTTTCTTGACAATTATTTGGCATAAGTATTTAACCTTGAGCTGCATCTACATCTGCATCTGTATCTCCACAACATGCAGCTGTACAGTGTGAGTTATATATGCAGTGCTCGACTTTCAGAAAAAATCTTGGGGCCAGCTGGTCCCTAAGTTTTCATTTTTTGTCGCCAGAACAAGTATTCTGGTCGCCAAAAATTATATTACTGGATTTAGTTTTGTGAAGGATAACAGATTATCGTTAGTGTACGTTTTCCCAAAGAAGAAAGTCACCTATCTTGGGGGCCAGGCGTGAAAATTTGGTCGCCACTAAGTAAAAGCTGGTCGCAACGTCGAGCCCTGATATGTACAGAGTTAAGTGCACTATGCCGTTTATGCTGTGTACTATTAAAATAAAAAGCTTACTAAAAAGTCAAATCTGCATAAAGTGCAAAACAACTTAATTACATTTTGATGAAGTAAATGCAAGTTTATCTTGGTTCATACAGTTGTTCTATCTAGTTATTATTTTTTGTTTCAAGTCTTCAAAGCCACGAAAAGCAAGAAAGGCAGAACTTTTCAACATGCATAGTGAGACACAAAGAATGGTTAGAGGTTTGTAATTTGATTGTTGTCTACATGCTGTATACACTGTATGTTACGGGTCAAAATTAAATTCAGGTGAAAATTTTGTAACTTAGGTTGATTATCCCTTTAAGTCCCAATAGTGATCAACATCAATTTTCGCCTAAAGGTATCCATACATTGGCAAGAGAAAAGGTTATGAGAGTTTATAAAATGATCACCAAAGAGAAAATACCTTGATCTTTTATCAAATTCTCTCCACTCATTCTTTAAGGAAGTGTATAGAGATCAATTTGGAGAATTTGTAAGTAGATATTGGGGCTTAAAGGGTTATCTGTTTCCTTTGTCCCCTACCCTAATTGTTCATGAATAAAGGCTAGGATACAAAGGAAAGAATCAACCCTCATGTCGGTTAAAAAATTTTAGCCTCAGTTGAATTCTGACCTGTAACAAATATTACTCTGTAAGTTATCATAATTATACTACTACATGAGAAATTTCTGCAATTTAATTGGCTTAGAGCAGTGGTATTTCAGCTTAATTTGAAATACCTACATGTGAAAATTGCAAAACTTTTGCAGGTAGTAGTATAGACAAATAATAGCATGATTTGTATATGATATTTAGCATAAATACCACTTGTGATGTTTCAAAGTTGTCTCAAATTTCACTCGCCTAGCGGCTCGTGAAATTACATACAACAATTTCGAAATATCACTCGTGGTATTTATGCCAAATATCACTACAAATCATGCTATTACCTCTACAAATTACACCATGTACAATGATTGTTTTGTGCAAACAATAGCTGGATATTTCAGTATGTAGTAGTTGCAAAAAATAAGTAGTTACTCACTGAAAAAAGTAATAGTGATTGTTTTAAACACAATGCACACTAGAATGGATGCAAACCCAAGATACAGAGTTCGAGTCCAACTTGCTGACAGCTCAGCCTTGGTTCCTTCACTTGGCTTAATGCAGCACCTGCTCAGCTATGAAAATACATCAAAATAATTTTTACATTATTACTTTTTTCTCCAAATGTTCTCAGAATCAACAGTCCAGTTACCTTACCACCAGCCGACAGTTCTTCCCATAACACACTTTCTGAAGAGAGTACCACTCACAGAAAAGAAAAAAGCTGAAAGGTAATTTTGACAAGGCATTGAAATTCATGTAATCATTGTTGCAAAAAGAGATATACCCTGTGTGAAAAATAAGGTTAGGAAAAATCTTACTGTTTGATTCAGTGAATGTACCAATTAACAATCAGGGCTGTCAATAAGGATTCAAGGTTCTGGGTTAATACAAGTAGAAAACGGCCAGGGATTTCTATTGGTTATATTTTCCTATGAAAGTAGTCAAGGGTCATACTCCTTGTTGTTGGGGAAATCCCTGACACCCGACCCTACAGTGTACATGTAAGTGGCAGCCCTGGATGATGTTAATGAGACATGTTAACCATATCACTTCTCAGTGATTTACTGTAATTCAGCAGCCTTTTTATACTAAAAGAGGTTAATGTACATGTTTACTTCTTTGATGCAACTTATATTGAAGAAAGTTTGGTACTAATTATTTGATGGCTTTGTATTTTGATTTAATTTATGGAAATTTACAGACTTCTTTCACAGTGTTCTTGCCGGAAAGTTGTAGCCTTAATCTGCCAGTGTTTAAGATATAAAATTGAATGTTTCTTGCTGACACTTAAATACCCTTTCAAATAGGACCACCACAAAGACAGTTGAAGAAGCTGTGAATACAGAAATTCTTCAATTGTCACCTGATGACAAAACTGTACCAGGCCAGGGTAGTGAAATAGAAGGGCCAGAAATGTCGAGCCCAACAGCCGGTGACACTGCAAGTCCCACAGGAGCTGTTCATGGAATGAACAGGTTCAAAGCTGTCACACCCAAACTGAGTGCTGCAACAGATCCCTTTTTCTTAGATATGGATTACACACCCTCATTATCAAAACCTATCAACAGTGGAGTGCAGGGCTTGAGAGAAAGGTAATCAGGATTTTTACAGGGTGGAATTTTGTAATGGCAAATTAGCACACTACGCGGTGCTGTTGGACTGATATAAAACTGGAAATAAGCTTTCTTAAATGAAAGGGTTTACCATAGTTATATGAGATGGGTTTAGAATAAAATGATTATTGTACATTTTCCGAAGTCCCATTTAGTTTCAACTCAAACCTTTTTATAAGTTTATGTGGAAAGTGTACTCCTTAGTTAGAATTTGACTACTTCTTGAGTTTCTGAGTCATTTTTTCTACAGTCATCTTTGTGCCATGACTGTCACCCAATATTATTTTGGATCAGGTTTTTTTATGCTGCAATCTACCACTCATACAACAGCTACATGTACTTAAGGGTGTGAAAAGACAGGCCAAAAAGTTGAGAAGTCTCCTCAGTTTACAGGCCTGACACTGTGTGGAGCAAACTCAAAATTTAGTCAACTTTTCTCCCAAAAAGCTGGCAAACTGTGCTTGCAAACTAGAGCAAGCCCAGTGGGTTTTGCCACTAGCACAGACTATCAGATAGCACATCAGCCACAGCCTGTCCTTGGAGGTCCCTTGTCAAAATACAGTGTTTTTCAGAAGCCCCATCAACTGGCAAAAATCACTGTGTAGTTGTCTCCAAAGCATAAGCTACATGTACTCACAGAGAAGCCTTTTTTTGTAAGGTAGATAGCAAATCCATCGTATTTGTCTCCCAACCCTCTTCTTGATAAAAGTAAACTTGATATAAAAAATAACGTACATTGTATGGGTAATTTAAGGTGCCATTCTCATGGTTAAAAACCTTTCCTCGGTCGCTCAAAAGATACTGGAATTAACTACAGTGGAACCTCGTTAATTAATACGGTCGCCAATGGCCCCCCAAAAATTGGTTGTATTAACGGGTGACTATATTAACAAGGTTTTTTTTTTTGCAAGAAAATGCATGGCCATTTTGCAAGGCGGCCAAAAAAGTGGCCATAACAATGAGGTGACCGTATTAACGAGGTGGCCGTAAGGCAGGGTTTCACTGTATTCAGGCTTACAAAATTAAACATTTAAGATGCCATGCTTAATCTTCTTTAAAATTTTCTGGAGACACTTGCAAAATATCACAAATGACAATCATGCTATGTTATTTTGTTAGGTTTTTAAAGCATACTTCAAAGCCTCAGGAGAAAACCCCAGTTCCAGTCAAACCTTTAAACAAAGAAAAAAGTAAACCAGATGAAGTGCTTTCAGAGGCCAGTGAAACCACACCCAAACCTACTGGAAATACATCTATAGTTTCTGAAGACAAGTTAAAAACAGCAACACCTGGTGAGTCATAAGGGAAATGTTTGAAAGTATTGTACAGAAGAGAAAAACTGGCGGTGTCTCCATGTAGCCACCCAGAAAAGATGGTCTCTCATTTGCATAGTCCACAATTTGCATGCACCTTGAAAGTCCTTGAAAATGCTTGAAATTTTAAATAAAAATTCAAGGCATTGAATGTCCTTGAAAATTGCAGTTGGTGCTGGAAAGTCCTTGAATTTCCTTGCTAACTTTATCCAACCCAGATTTTCAAGTACCTAATATATAAGATCTTCAGGATAAAACTGCTCATGTTTGTGGTCGAACCAAAAAGGGGTAAGACTCAAGGCTGTTTTTTGCACTGAATGGATTCCTTGAAAAATGGGAAATATGTCCTTGAAAGTCCTCAAATGTTTTGTTCCACAAAGGGTACGAACCCTGATAGTTCTCTCTAATCCCAATGAAAAAAGTATGGAATTTGAATACCCCGGTGCAGTTGACAATGCAATTTTCACGGGACATTTCATATTTCTATCTCTGTCCATCAGGCTCATCAGATGGGTGCTGTCTTGCACAACCCTTCTGCCCCAAGTCTAGCCTGTATTCAGCCATCCTCTTCCCACACAGGCTACCCCAAGTCAAGGAGGATCGTTGTGAAGTAACACCTGTTTTGACCACTCCCATCACTCCCATTACAACTACCCAGTAATCAATTAATTATATTTTGCGCAGTTTCATAAATTTCAATTTTCAAAAACTCTTGTCCCTATTTCAGACAAAATGAAGCAAGGGGAATGTTTTGATGCTGTTTTTTGACTGTTGTAAATCATGTTTTTACATTATTTTAAAGAATGTTTTCCAATTTTGTACAGTTTACAGCTGAAGTTGTAAAAGATTGATCTCACACATTCGTACTGTCATTCATCCCTCATTCGTCACCTTGGGTGACCAACTATCCTTCTACATATGTCAACATTTGCCTCCCCCCTCCCCACCCCTACGGTGTGACTTGGAACAAAGTTACATTTATAAACTAGAATAGACCACCATCTAGGATTTCACTGGTAAATAGATTTAGGGCAAAGCAAAGCAAAGCCCTGAATGGAGTTAAACATTATTTTTGGCTTGACAGGGCACACCCCTGCTCCTTCATACCTAACCGCATCTGAATTATGTTGTGATATGTCTCTCATTTCCAGGGACCAGACTTTTACTTCTCAAGGAACAGCTGCAAGCAAAAATGAAAGTTAATCGAGCTGAAAGAAGGAAAATACAAGAAAGCCAACGAAAGCTTGACAACGAAGAAGTTAGTGAGGAAGAGGAAGAAGAAGAAATGACTGAGGAGGAAGGTTTGGCATGAATCATCTTATTATCTCTGTCCTAGATTAAATTACACCTCATTTTATGGCTTATTAATCCGAGATTTTGGTAGAAGAGCGATACGTCGACTACACAAGAAAAAGTTAAATTTTGAGCTACTTTTTCCATTTGTTCGCGTACTTAAAAGTCTAGTAAAGTACATGATGTATCCCCGATGATCATAAAGGGTGCCTTTTTTACTCTAACTTTGCAAAACGCGTTTTATGGTATTGATAGTTTTCCCTTGATGCAGCTCAAACCAAAATTAACGTCTAGGAAGCAGGTTACTTTTCCTTGAATTCATAACATTTCCCTGCTTTCAGAAAGCAGAGTGTACGTTCGCAACATTTATTTCTCGTGCCACTAAACTCGGTAAGTACTGGGACAAATTCCTCCGTTCCTGCACCTTTCAAAATGACTAGTGTCTTTGAATTAAAGTCGTAGGGTCGAATACTTTCAGGTACCCTGTAATCTTGCCTCTTTTAGGCTAGCGAAGGCAAGCCTGTAGGCGGAAAAATAACTCTTGTTCCGTAGGCTAGTTGTAGCAGATTGCAATTTCACAGACTGGAATAGTACACATACACTGTAAGTGGTTATCATCATCATCATCATCATTACCATCATCATTACCATCATCATTATCGTCATCATTAATATATAGATTTAGCTAGGGTTAACAGCAAAGCTCTCGATAATATTTATAGTTTAATTTGCCCAAACAAAATATAAATCGAGTAATGCTAAGCGGCAAAGGCAACGAGAACGGTGAAAAAACAACAATAGGTGTGATTAGCAACAAAGCAACTTTGCACGCGCCGCAGATTTTTTTGTACATTTCTTTACCGTTGTTTTGCACGACTACGACGTGAAACTTCCTTGTTACACGGTTTATGGAGGGAAGTCGTACTTGTTTTTATTCACTATTTTTTTTTTCACTGCCGCCAATTTTACCTTGGTGGCCGCTAGCATTTCTCAGTTTCTCACCGCCGCTACAATATTTTCATGTTCTTCCAACAAAAAACGTCTCCATTCTTTTTTATCTCTTGCTGTGGCTGTCTGTCGCTCTTTTTCTCGTTGAGCTTCGCTGACCTGTTACCTATTTTCTCTTTTTCTCTGTCTTTCTCTTTCTCTAAATTCGAAATTTGTGGACATGAAAATTATTCTAAGCTTAATACTTTACACAACACGTATACAGAGACAATTTCCGCTTGTTGTTTTCATCTTTATTGACTCTCTGGTTGTCAAGACGCGGATGGCCATGCGATTTCCCGCCAAAATAACCTCGAGCTGCATTTGGGTTGCCATGCCTGTTGATTGAGTTATTTTACATTGGTATGCCTGTGGTGCGGACGGGCGGTTGGTCGGACGTACGGTCACGTGGTTACCAAAATTTCTCGAATGAGTAGATCACCACATTTTCCTAGGTATGGGGCTACGCTCGTGCGCGCTTTGAGCTCTGCTGTCATCATCTTATAATCATCATCCTCATCATCACTAGTAAATCATCATCATCATTATCATCATTATTATTCATTTGCGCTGCGAAGTTTTCAGTTTCTTCTCTTTAATTCTCTACTTTTTGCAGACGATTCTGATTATGAGCTTGACAAATGGAATGAAGACGATGAAAGAAAACAGGAAGAAGGAGAAAGCGATCTTGAGGATGAAGCAAAAGATAAAAATGCTTTCATAGATGATGAGGCGGATGAAAGCGATAATGACAGTGACATTGCTGGCCATGACATTGATTCTGGCTCAGAAGGGGACATCAGCGATGGAGACGAAAGCGACGACCACAGTGCGGAGGAGAAGACTGTATTTAGTGATGATGGTTTGTCGAAACCAACAGCAAAGCTGAAATCAAAAAAGAAGCATAATAAATCTAAGTTGCCAAACTTCAATGTAGATGATCAAACCATGGATCTTTTTGGAGATAGCAGATCTCGATCTGATGCTAAAGGGGAGAGCAATGATTCTATGCCAAAGATTAGCCATGCGGAAAGAGACAGTGAAGACAGCACAGCCAGCCTTTGTCTTCGTCTTGATAGTGTAGAAGATGGTGATGAGTCTAATTTCAATTTTCCTAGCCTCTCTATGTCTTCGAATACCAGGACTAAAATCCATTCCAAAGTTGACAAGTCGCTGACAAACATTTCCGAGGTGTCGCAGGAATCTAGTCAGTCAAGTTTTGGAGGATTGTTGGGTTCGGAATTTGGTGAGAGTGCCAATAGTCTTGAAGCGAGTAGCGACAGTAGCAGAATTCCTCCTGGGCAAGGGAGAAGTAATGCCCAGGGAAATAATGAGCTGCACTCCGGTAAGAAAACCCCGGAATTGTTTTCATCTTATTCAAGACTGAGGAACCTGATCGGCATGAATAGCGATGGCGTTTCAAATTCAGAAAAAAAGGTAAGCAGATATAACGGTTTGTGTTCTTGCATTTTTCCGCGCCTTTCGGTTTTTCTTCTCTCCTTTTAAATTTAAGGCCATTTAAGCTCTTGCAAATAATAACCACTGACACTTAATACTGTGACGTGGAGAACAAAACAGTGAGAAACAGAAAGGGAGCCCAGATGTAATGCTGGCGGAGCTAGATTGCAGAAAATGATAATACAACACAATGTACTTCTATCCGTGGCGTCTGGATTTGCCTTTGTGTGTTTTGTGCGCATAATTTCAGCCTGTTGATTAAATATTTATTACTACTTATTTTTTATATTATATTTGTTTATTTATTTATTTTTTCTTTCAGCCTGGTAAATTATCTCAGCTCACTCTTCCAATTGAGGATTCGCAGGTATTGTCTGTTGTGCGTAATTATATGAAACTGTCCGCACGGACAGCAACTTCGCAAATGCTAACGGGTGATAACAATATGTTCGAATAAAGCCTAACCCACTGTTAAAATGTAACCTAAGAGCTTAGAAGGGAAGGAAGAGTGTGAATAACATACTTATCATTTTAAACTCCGCATCCAATCAGAAGATTGCGCTGTTTATTCGAAGATTATAAGAAAAAATACAACAACCACAGTATCACCCAGTAATCAACACCATCTAAATAATTACGATTCTAGCTCAGCAAGAAAGCGAGACGTTGGAACTTTGAGCTTCTTTTTTATTTATTTTAGATAATATTTACAAGTGATTAAACATAATTTTTGTCAGGGATTTGAGATATAATATCATGGGTGTCGAATTACTCCTTACAGCGTTCGTACAGAGTCTTGAATTCTTGAAAAGTGCTGAAATTTGCGTTGCAATTTCGCAGACCTAGAAAAAGTCTGAAAAATCGAGACAAAGTCTGGAAAGAAAGAAAGTCTTGAGTCGTTTTTCAAGAAAAAGAATTGAAATGATTTTTTTTCCTTTTGGTAAAATCTTTGTAGCACCCCATAAAAAAACCTTCCTGCGTTTTTCAAGGTCTATATTGATCACCTATTTGATAACCTTGAGTCTGGAATAAGAAAAAGTTTGGAAAAAGTCTTCAATTCTGGAACCAAAAATCTGTACGAAGCCTGTCCATAATTTTGGCGCGAAATTTCAGCGTTAGTTTGTAATTACAAATTGCCATTGCCGAATTGCAACCTTCCGTACAAATGTACGTCTCAGTGCTAAGATGGCGACGAAGTTTCAAAATTATTTGAATGAAGATGTCAGGGCATTGAAAGACGCTTCAGAAAACCTAAACACACGGAAGAGTACATCAAAAGGATTTTAACAGGTATTTTGTCAAAAAAATTTTGAAGTTAAGCCACATTTAAGCTCTAAACATTTGAGATCGATACGATAAAACCAGGATAAACATGTCATAAATCCACGATTACGAACGTAATTCGTCACCCACGATATTAAGAGGTAATCAAATGGTATACTCGTGAAATTAGGGAATAATTTGACGCGCGTTTTTCCAAATCCTAATAATTTCCCGAGCCATTAAACTCGTCACCATTTGATTACACATACTAATACGCCGCCCTTCAATTAACACTGCATCGAAAGCGCTAAAAAATTAATACACTTGGATTCCTATAGGATCTCTTTGATGACGCTAGTGCCCGAACAGCAGAAGAGACCTCAAAACAGGACATAAATACAACAGACGCCACGTCCAGTGATTTTCACTTCACTCTCGACGAGGACACTCAATTTACGCAGATACTGAACACACAAGGGTAAGTAGCCCGTTCCAGGCTAAAAATGTAGTAATGCGTAGCTTTGTTCCCAGTCGTCCTCGACGATTTTGGACGCTACGTCACCTGTCAAGCTTGTCAGGAAATTCGCCGAGGTCGCGCTCGGTTCCAAGCCTCCTTTGCTCACTCGGATATAGCAATTGGTCTGGGTACGAGACTGAGTATTTGCAGAGAACGTGAAAACTAATGCGAAAAACGCGAGGAGGCTGCGAAGAGACAATGCGGTCTTTCTTTTCCCCCTGCCGCTCACCTTTCGGAATCATGCGCGTCTTTTTTTTCAATTGGCCTTATTTTTACGACGTCCTTACCATCTGAGAGCCTAGCATAGGCTGAAGGGTAAGGTGTAAGGAGGTTCAATAAGCTTAGATGCCTTGGAAGAGACTGGTGCTAAATACAGATGTGGAGAGGGGGGGTAAAATCCCATAAAAATGTTGGCAATTACAATTTTTTCAAATTAACGACACAAGAGAAACTCCCTCTAGAAAGGAAAAAAATTTACCGGCAGGTTCGGTAGCATTAAAGAGGCTTCAGAGTCACGCTATTTACTATCTTTTTATGAAAGCGTAAAAATGTGTCTTCGCATCAGTTGTCGCAAATTCCAAAATAATGGTCCAGTTTTCTTATTTAAGGCTATATTTAGGCATTAAAACTATTTCCTGTCGTCTGTTGATATGGATGGCAAGGGTGGACATGGATTGAAGTCGGCCAGTTTTTTCAAGTTTTTATGCTATGCGCTCAAAAGACCAAAACGTTATTATGATTAGTGCTTCCTGATGAAACGTGTTTGATATGTTCATCATAACTTTATAGGAGCAGTTCGTTTATGGGTAACTAATGACTATAGCACAGCATTGACCTAAAACAGCAATATCCTGTTGACATAACCCCTTTAACGTTGGGTTAGAGCGGCGATTTACACAAGGAATTTTCAAGTCTCTTCGCCAGTCCGGAAGGTGGCGTGTGGGATGAATTCATAGGAACAAACAGGTTTCCCCAGACCAACGAGTTATTACAAATGATGATGAAAGATCATCAATGTTCTTTTCCTTGTCAAAAATAACGCTGTGACCCTGAAAAGTAAAATTGGAGGCATGCGGCATTCCCCATCAGTACCATGGTATTTTGTCCTTTTAAAAGCCGAGATTATGATGCATTCTCCTTCATGGAAACCACATTGGATTAATGTTGCCTGATTGACTGTTAACATTAATCACCTTCATGCAATTTAACACCAACTTTCTCCCATTCAGCTTCATAAACTCCACGAAAAAGAGTAAAACTAAAACAAAGAGGCTCTTCGAAGGTGACGACGACGCGAACAGCAGCACCCAGCCGCACATGAAGGAACTGCTTGGTTTGTGTTCTGGAAGATTTAGCGACAATGAAGACACAGGAACATTAAAGGACAGTGACAGTAATACTGAAAGAAAGAAACAGGCGAAAAAGGCAATATTTGACACTCAAAAAACGAATGGGAATATGAACGAACTGTTGGATCTCTGCTCAGGAAGGTTTACTGACGACGAAAATGATCTTGGAGCTGATAATGTAGAGGAAAAGGAAAATGATTCTGAATCTGAGTTGGATGAAGAAGAGAACAAAGGTCCTAGTGATGTCGGTGATGAAAATGAAGACGATAAGATGGTAGAAAAAAGCGATGTAGAAGATGAGAGTGATCTTGAAGAATTGATGATAAAACGGAAATATGGGAAGAAATACGAGACAAAGAAGAAAAGGTAGGTGGAAAGATACATAGCTTTTTCGAACTGGATTGCTTTTTCTTAAAGAAAATGAAGATATGATCGTGGCACTGTAATAGCAATTTTAGCAACTGCAAATTAACCCGAAAAATATGTCGGGGTTTCATCGGGTTTTGAACCCATGGCCTTTTCTCGGGATAATTTTGTTGCTATTACACGTCGATGATCGTATCTTCGTGTAAATTTGTATTTCCGCAGTTCCCATCTTCTCTATTCTATACATTTCTTCTGATCTACAAAATCACCAAATTTGAGTAAAAGTAGAGTGAGAGATCCAACAGAAGATGATGGTGATGATGACGACGACACGACGACGATGACTATGACGATGATGATGATGATGGTGATGATGATGAATGTTCATTAGTTCACCCATTTTGCTGGCCGCTAAGATCCACGCGCTTCGCGCCGGACGAATTTTATAACCCCTGCCTCGCGAGGGATAAAAATGTACCTCCATGTTTCTTGTCAAGAGCTGAGATCAAGCTCTAATAGCAGTTTCCAATGAGAAAATTTCTGTTCTGTCTCTGACATTACACAATTTTCACCGCTTTTATAACCCTTATGAAGGCCGTTGAATGCAGCCGAAATATTGGTTCATCGTGTTCAGAAACATCTGGTGTCTTCATTTGTGATGAACATATTTTTTCATAGAGACTGCCGTCTTTGGTGATGCTTGTGGCTTGAGATTATACAATAATAAACAGCTTCCAATCAGTAACTCGTTTATAAAATCCCTTGTAGAAAAAGCCAGAATCGTATTTATGAGGCGTTGCGGATTTAATTTCCATTCATTGTTTGTAATTCACAGCATTTTCGACAAGAGGAACTTCCTGGAAGAAGAGGCAGAACTGTCAGGGAGTGATGTGGGCTCCGATGCAGATGAAGATATCGCTACTGATGATGACATGTTGGAAGAAGATTCTGATGCTGAGGAGTTGCCGTCAGACGAGGAACTTCAAAAACAGATCAACAAAGTTCACATGTAAGTGATAGTTCAAAAATACATTAATAATTAATAAAGAAAAAACAAAAGAAATTAATGTTTAATGAGTGTCTTTATATCTGATAAACTTTACGTCCAGGTTTTTCGAGCAAAATAACCCGAAGTCTAAATATTAGTGTAAAAATGAGTTGATCTATATCAGAGATTTTGAAGCCGTTCAAAAAACTCGCAGGAGTGTATTATCAGGTGTAAAAACTCTCGGCTTTCCCTCGAATTTTTAAACCTGTTAATACGCTCCTGCCTCGTTTTTTGAACAGTACATTAAATACCACTGGACCCTAATGATAAGAAAGAACGTTTAGTAATAACAAAAATTCGAACTTTCACTTACGACTGTGAGCCTAAAGCCTTTTCTGTTTGGAGTTTTCGTGTAATTTTTATCAAGCACGGCACGCAGTGTGTTATCTGATATCCAGATACCGAGGAGTGGCTTGACAAACGAGGCGTCGCTGAGATTTTAAAGACTGACCATGAGGTGTCTGCATATCGTAAGAAACACTCGGTGGAGTGGTTGTTACAGCTTTTTAATAATTCTTGAACAAATGCAAAGCTAGGCTTTGAATTTGGCTTTTGGCTTTCCTTCTCCACCTACTCCAAAGCTTTTGCCACATACTTAAAATCGTATCAAAAACCTTGCTTAACTATGTTTTATGTATCTTACTTTGTGGAGGCGTGTGTGGCCGCGGGGTTAACACCTCGAACTCTGGATCTGGAGGTCCGGGGTTCAAGCCTCGCCCGTCGCGTTGTTTCCTTAGACAAGGAACTTTACTCCACTTTGTGTCTCTTCACCCGGGTGTTTAAATCGGTACCGCCGACAAACTGCTGGGAGTAACCCTGCGATGGACTAGCATCCCGTCCAGGGGAGAGTAGCAATATTCCTAGGCATGCTTCAAGCTAAGGAAACCGGGATAAGCTCCGGCCGGGTGGGCCTTTGGCTCATGTGCGCCTTTACCTCTATGTATCTTACTTTACTAGGAAATCAATTCATGACCAGGACAATGCCGACCTGCGAGCGGTGAAAGAAATGTTCCTACCCGATGGAGACCTGTACACAGATGGACAGGGTCGCACGAGACATTTCCGGTGGCGAGGAATTGACGAAAATTCACAGTTCGGACTTTTTGGCAACAAAGATTTTTGGAACGATGAAGATGGCACAGCTGTAGAATTAAGTACTGATGAGGAAATCCAGCGACGAAAGGAAAGATACGAAAGAGAAGCTTTTCTCAGGGAGGAAAAGGTGTAAAGTAAAACCATGTTAATAGACCTTTTTATCGATACGGCGGCCATATTGAATTGATTAGATTTAAGGAGTATTATGGGATGCCCAGGGTTCATAAGCACGATCCGATATACTCGCATCAGTATTTACGCGCGCTTTTCGGGCCAATTGTTCTTTAAGTTTTCCTAGAAAAAGATTGTAATGGGAAAAAAAGATCGTTGTGCCGTGTTTAGATTTAATAATGATCGCGTTTTTCTCGAGAATTATACAATGAAGTTCTCTTTTTGCCCGAAAAGCGCGCGTAAATACTGAGCGAGTGCCCCCTGGACATCCCATAATTCTCCTTAAATCTAATAAATTCAATATGGCCGCCGTATCGGTAAAAAGGTCTATTTTAATGCACTTTTTCATTGTTTTGAACAGGATATTGTTGTAGTATTTTTCCAGTTTGCAGAGTGTATACTGTTTCGTGTTTAGACCACTAAGCCGTAGAGGTTTGCTTTTGATGAACGTTTGATTGCTCATTAACAAAATTGATTCCAATCTTACTTGAAATTGTTCCATTCATTGCCAATGGTTTCAGTGTTATTTTCTTCCTATTACTGGTGTGTCGTTTCCTCAACTCTCTATAAGCCGGATACCTCTTTAAGACGGACAGTCAGGGTCGGACCCGAGAGAGTTGACTTTATTACAAACTAGTAATAATCATTGATTATGGATCCGCGTTCGTCTTATTCTACGAGCATGACATCTGCACGAAAATGAGACTAACGGAAACGAAAACGAGTCCAGGTTCCTGCGGCCCAGATGCCCCTGATAAAATTAATAGGGGCGGCTAATCGGCAGTCGCTTGTGATGGCTTGAAAATTTTTGCCTTTGTGCCACAGGAACACCAGATTAGGATGCGATAATAACTTACCGTTCCACTTCAATGGCTACACTAATGACCCTGTTTCATATTCGCTGTTAAATGTCCATGTGCATCATCTGTGAATGATGTTCTGCAAGTGATTTGTCGTCGCCAAAACGGCTTGTAACATTGTGGTTTACAATTTTCCGGTTCCCTTTTTCAGTAAAGTTAAACTCGAAGTTTGTCTGTTTTTCAACAGGACAAGCAAAGGCCTGATGTACTGGACCTCGATGAAAGCAGCCAAAATATTCTGAGCAAAATTAAAGATACAAGCAGTCAGTTACCAGAAGGTAAGGGCAGTTAAATTATTTCAACCTATTTTGCTAACACAATCTCAATGTAATTTATTTTCGTTTGTGATCATAAAAATTGTTCTTATCCATTCAAACATTTCACCGTTTCGGATTGGCGTAAATCCCGCGGCTAATTCTTCATAACCAGCTGTGGCTGACCATAATTGGAAGATAATTGCCGATATCAGTGCGATTGACGTCAATCGTATTGATATCGACAAGAAATGGACGCACAGACTTTACGCACAGAAGCTGCGCGGTGGCTCACCTGTTTTTAGCATAGCAGAGCTGGAGAAAATGGCGTTAGATTTCACGCGGCGTTATGAGTAGACGAAATAGAAGAACTCCTTGAAAGGGATTGTTGTTTTAGTATTTACCCAATTATTTCAATAAAATGGAAAAGATTTTTCTTCATAAAAGACCTCACTTAGTAAGAGCTTGTTTACGTTTTTATTGACAGTGTTCACAAAGTGAATTTTTTAATATTCTGTCGCAAATTCAATAAGAAAATGTTTTCTCCTTACCAGTAGATACCGACAAGCCAAATTTCGTCTCTTTCTGGGTAAATGTTGATACACCTGCTTCATTTATCGCCAAGATTCCGCCTTCCGAAACTGTCCGGAAACGACTCAACATTTGGTTCCCAAACAACGAAGACCCGATGTATGTTTTGAAATTAAGGGAGCCAATCAAAACCTGCAAAATTGCCATCTAGTGATTTGGTGAATACTTTAAACAAATATACTACTAGACCGATTACGGTCATTGGTATCGGTGGATAACGCCTCTCTCTATCCTCTCTCTATCTACAAAATTAATATATTTGTAAATGATGAAGAAATGGTGAGTGTTTGACGCGGCATAGTCTCAACAGCTCTCAAAATTTTCTTTAAAACGTTACCCTAAGAATCTTTGTGAATGCAATGCGATGAGAACTGATTGGTCGGTCATTGCAAGTATAATTCCTTTTCTTTTCTATTTACCCGGTCTTGTCTTTCATATCAATTTCTCGTTTCCCCTGCAGCTCCAAGCAAGCCTCAGGCAATCGTCAATCCAAAGAACAGTGCAGCACCAGTGTTGAAGAAAAAGACGGTGAGTGGATTTGAAGGTCATGGCAGCTTAAACTACCAACATTCGACAAAAATACGTTGTTACCTAAGTTCACCGCTCGATAGCTTCTTTCGCTTGCTGGATTATTCGGTAATCGATAAAGACTCTTCATGACTCGAGTAAAATCGTTGTTGAGAATGTGTTTGTTGCTGGGATACAGTTTTGAACCCAGGCCTAATAGGTGTTCGCTTGGTACAGCGGGCTCAGTTACGATCATCGGTTTATCAGTAAACAGATGCTCGCACTCCGTAAACCAGTTTGACGAGAGAAAGCAAGATTGACTAGTCCAAAAGTTCGGGCTTCGGTGACTTCAAAGGATTGACGTGATTCGAGCAGAGCCACCCCTCCTTTTCTCCTTCTTACTAGACAAAAGGAGGCTCGCTCGCAGGGTCCTATATGAATGGCTACATCTTTCCCTCCAAAAGTTTGCATTTATTTCTGTCCCAAGAAAAATTGAAAACAATGCAAAATTTTGGAGGAAAAAAGCCACTTGGCTGAAAAATTCTCATTTACTGATTTGAATCTTAAGCCACGCAATGTGGATCTGATTCAATCATCCATTTATTCGATTCAGTCAGTAACTGTATTTATTCAGTTATTCATTCACTCATTTATTTTCTTTCAGTCGTTTAAAGGATCGTTCCTAAAGCATAACAAGACCACACTGTCACGCCTGTCTTCCCTAACGTCCAACACACCAAATACGTCAGGTACAACACGAGGATTTGTGTTCCAGACAGTTTCACCACAAGGCAAGACCAACTCAAACGCAAAGGTAAGAACCACCGGTGCAAAACAATTTTCCTTTCTGTAAAGAAATATTCCTGAAGTAGCGAGCTGTTAGGGATGTTAGGATTAAGAAACTATGCTCAAGTTCGACATCGGTATCAACTACAACAACAACAAAAGTGCAAAACAGCACTGAAAACTGCAAGTCGCGCTTTTTGGCGCATTTCTTTACCCTCACACTGCACGACTACCGCGTTAAATTTCCGGACACTATGAGCTATGACGACACAATTTTGCTATTTCTTATGAGGTCCTGCTGCAATTCAGCTTTTAAAAAAATCGAGCATTGTGATATTAAAGCAGCCCGCACATTCACTTTTTAAATCGAACGTGGCTTTGTGTTAATTCCGCATTTACTCAAGCAAGCTGGCAAAAAATGTCCCTACAGCTCCGTAATGAAGGATATTGAAATGACTCTCTTTTTTCTTTTTATGTTGAATGTCGTTAGCTAAGCTAATACCGGAACAAAGCTCACACCGGTTACAACCTTGTATGTAAACACGCGCTCAATTACAAGAGGTCCAAATCTTAGGTTTTAAAAAACGTCCTTATTTTTTTCCGCAGAAAATCCAGCGAACTAATTCCGGAATAGAACAGCCAGCATCCAAGAAACCTAGACTGGACAGAAGCTTAAGTGACTCCAACAGTGTATTTTCTATGCTTTGACACTTCGTTCACGAAGGTCTTTTCTTCATTTCAGTGCTATTTTTGTTTTATTTTTATTAAAGCATAATAACACCACATTGGATCAGAACTCAAAAATAGGGGCATATCCGTAAAAACCCGTAATACCCATAGAGATGTTCTGTTTAAATATATATAAAAAATAAGATCAAATTAATAAACCACAGTCTAGTCAAGGATTAAGCACTACCTGTGCTTTTATTGACTTTCTCATATCTCTGAAATCCGGCTCCACGTCTGACAGTCACTTCCCGCGTCAAAAAGTGGAGAACTGCAGCACTGCATTTCTCTTAATGGGGAAACCCCTCCCCCACCCCCTAAAACGTACTTGAATTAAGTGTACCCGTAGTGGGGTGGAGTTTAATGGGGATTTAGGCTATTTTTCTTTCGTTTGACTGTGGTCACATGAGGAACTTTTTGCGGTTAAGGAAACGAGTAAGGTGCCTCAAAGCCAAAATATGTTGTTTACAATGTTCAAACGTTGATGCTTCGCCAGCAACGCTTTTTAGTTTTTTTCACTGTCTTTCTTAACAAAAAAGAAAGAACAGAAAAACGTTGTCTTTTTTTCAAAACGGAAAAGCGGTCCCAGTGTTCTACAAAAAGAAACTCGTTATTCTTGATAAAATAAAAGAGAGAACGTGTTAATGTGCAGTAATTACTTATTTTATAAATTTTTCCTTGTTTTCCCCTTTATACTATACGTAATTGTACGTAATAGTAAGTGAGAACGCGTTAGAAATTTAGATCGCGGCTGGCCTTCGGTATTTTCTTAATGGGTTGTAAAATGGCACGATTCTCGGGGACCTATTGATATCCGTTTGCATCAAATTATATTGAGATCTACAATTACCTTTTGATGAGTTGTACATAGTTATTTATATTTCTTTGTGTAAAATAAAGTATATCGTTTGTGAAGGGAAGTCTGCAGAAAATTTAAACGATATATTATGTTCTACTAAAGTCTGACTTTCTCGCCGTTGTTCGACAAATAACCTCGTAAATATATTTTCCGTTTCCTCAAAAACAGGGGATGAGTGGATAGTGATGTAACTAATAATGGAAGGAAACAATTTAAGTATTTACAAAGTGATTGAAATATTCATGATTGAATTTCGAAGCCTATATCGAATATAAAGCACTTGAAGAGTGACCCATATTTTTATTATACTGGACCTTACGCTAATAAAGCCAAATTTTTTAATATTCTACTTCAATTGAGGCATCTCGTAAGCGCAAATGTTATCTGCGAAGACCCTCTAAAATGCATTAACTGTTTGTTGGCAGAGCACTTTGCACCTGCCAAGAAAGACGAAAAATAATCGGGTTCTGGTAGAACCTTTCTGTAAGAAGCGCCTGAGTGTAGAGGTTTTTCAAAGAATCACAGTGACATAAACTTCGCCTAAGCAAGTGTGACAATGAAAAAGCAGAAAGTTCGTTTTGAAGCTTTTCGCCACAGTGTCAAATGTCCTAAATGCGGTGAGAAAATACGTAAAGCTGACGAAGAGCATCATCTTACGTACGAGTGCACAAAACAGTTCGTCCAGTGTAGATTTTGCGAAATTGTGTTGCCAAGAGAAATTGCAAGTGATCATGAGAATTATTGCGGCTCGAAAACGGCTATTTGCAAGAGCTGTGGTGATCATGTGATTGTTAAAGATTTTGATTATCATAGAAAATTTTGTGAAGGCGATAATACTACTCTGCCATGCGAGTTTTGCAAAATGCTTGTGCCAGCTCCTGAGCTTGTTTGGCACCAGAGAAAGTGTCTTCAGCAAGGTAGCCTAGTTGATACAAATTTCATGCGTAAAGAATATAACGGCGAAGGTCTTCGACAATCCACAAACAATCCGAACGGAAACCGAGGGAGTGTTTTATTTGAAACACAAGAGAGAGATGAAATAAAAGAGGAAAGAGCGACGGAAAAATTCGACGAGGCAGATCAAAGGGTTGATCGAGTCAGCGAAACACGTGCCAAGGCAGTGAGAGAAAGCATCATCATTGTAGCGTTGCCTTGTGAGATATGCGGAGAACTCTGCCCTTCTGACAAACTAATGGATCATCAGATAGAATGTCAAAGGGAGAGGGAAATTACGATCGAAAACGACCCTGACGAGTCACTACACGCTTCGCCCAGGACATTTGATTCTGTGTTTACCAGACACGACTACGCAGAAAAATCGGGCGTGAGGTACTTTGAAGTTCGAAGAAGCTATAGCCCAACAATAGAATTTACAGAAGATGATGTATCATTAGAGAGTGATATTGGTTTTGGATCCGGCTCGAGGGACCAGCGAAACTCGACTAACTCTCCTCCGTCAAGGCAAGAGGGATTCGCCACTGGACGCAACTCTAGTGCGTCTGGTGTAAGCCTCATAGAATATCAGCGAGGTTATAGTCCTGAGATGAACTTTGAAGTGGAAACTGAACCCGAATTATTTATGCCTAATTTTCCGACATTTTGTCTCACTCTAGAGGAGTCACATTTGCACGAACGCGGTGATTCTTCAAGATTCAACCAAGTGGAGAGCCGTTTTAGGGAGGAAGAAAAGTGATGTTGGAATCGCTAGAGCATAACAGTTACGAAGACTATTATGTTTAGAAATCGCTGTTCAACATTTTTCCGCATGACCTCATCACAGTGAAGCCTGCGCAAAGGAATAGTTTACGAAAACCTTCAAGGTCTCTAATTTGAAGATGATGTTGATATCACTAGAGCGTAACAGTGACGCCAGAAGACTATTATGTTTCGACATCGCCGTTAAACATGTTTTCCGCAAGACCTCATTACAGTGAAGCCTGTGTTAACGAATAGTTGACGAAAAACTTTATCTTCTGACATTTGTAAGCTCGCATATGTATACGGACGAAGATGGACTGTTAGAAAATTGAAAGAGGAAATATTTAATGCTAAAATGAATGGTATCAGGGGGAAAATTCAATGTATTGTTAAAAAGTTGACCCTCGCGTTCCAACAAGTGCAAAGGTTTATGATTGTTTGTCAAAAAAAATTGCCAGTTTTCTGAAGCTTTTGAAAGCCACAACGCCGAACGTGAGGTAAACGGTTTAATCCCCCTCATCAATAAGTATTTACCCGCTGCCCTTTTAGACACTCGTATGCACGGATCTGCTATGTGTATGACAGCACAGCTGCCCTAGTAAACGTCTGATTCCTGTATCTTCTGGCATTTTATTTCTGGGTAACTCTTCTCCGTTATAACAGAAATATCTCACACCTTTAGCAAATTATGCGCATTTTACTGTTACTCAGAAAACAACAAGAGTACACTGCGAGCAGAGGTTTGTTGATCGTTCTTTGAACTTGTAACACGAAGCGATCTCCAAATATATGGAGCATGTGCTAGGGTTTAGACGACGTAATGTGGCGGTAATTTGTCCTTTGGGGCGCGTAATGCAGTTGGACTACTGACAAGGCGGGCTATCATTTAACCAATCATAGGCATACACATAGTTAAGACCCTTGCGCATGCTGAACAGGTTTGTATGGTTCATAGCAGAGGTTTCTCTCCGGTCTAGCTTAAAGAGCGGCGATGAAACTTCTGCTCGCAGGGTACATAAGGGGCATGAGAGTCGGTTTTTCGGCGCAATCTGTCGGTCCAACGCAGACACGCTAGCTTTTATAGAGCTAGTCTTCTATCATCCCGAACAAAGGATGCAAATAAAAATCAGGCTGATTGAATTTTCATCTGTTTGCCAGGCATATGTTCTCTTTACAAATATGCTCTTTCGAAAGATTTTCTCAATACCGAGGATACATAAAATAGGTAACATTCACGCGCGTGGCAGTATTGTTCCCCGTGAGCTTATTGTTTTCATGGTGTGATCAGCGAAGCAAACAAGGGTGTGTGAGGACGACAATGAGAACAAACAACTAACACTTTGTATGCGCAGAGCAAACCCCTTCGTGACTAAACGCTGCCGGATTTCTATTGTTCAGCAACTAGACAGGACATTAGGTAGACGTAGAGCGCACTCTAAGTTTGGAGGGTCTAAATGCTTTAATTTAATTTCTAATTTTATCACTAAAGAGCTATCAACACCTGACTTTGTGTCACATGTGTTTAGCTTAAAAATGACAGCGGTGTTTTTTTTTTTCAAAAACGTAAAGCCCTCGTGCAAACGGACGCAACGTTGTTGGATATTACATGTTGCGTCTGTTTGCACACCTTGTTGCGTGTTGTTGAGAGTTGTTGCGCAAAGTTTGAAACCGATCGGACTTTTAGCCACGTGCAAACGGACGCAACAACTCCCGACATCTTTGGGCCAAAAATGTTGGGAGTTGTTGCGTCCGTTTGCACACTACTGCCAACACGGACGTAACAACTCCCACTATTGTTGGCCCAACAATGTTGGGAGTTGTTGCGTTTGTTTGCACATAGCTTAGGGGTTTAATATAGGGATAACAAAAGATATGCGTAACTAGAAGGATCGCTGGAAAACCACAATAAAACGAGTAAATAAGGATTTCTTTCTCCCAGTTTTATTCTAATGGTCACCATTACAAGGGGAAATGTCTTCCAACTTTATAACTCAACAAAAAAATGATTCGGCTCAAAAGGCTACGGTACTGTGCGTTTTACTGTGCGGTATGTTCGATTTGCCGTAGATCTTGTTATCCCACGAAATGAAAAAAAAAAGTTATAGTAATAGATATGCTTCATTCAGCCCTTTCCTCCTCTCTCCCCTCCCCTTTTGACACCCAAAACCCTATTTTCCTCTCCCCTTCCTTCACTTGCATCCAAACAATTTGTTACTTCGACAGCTTGTTAGAATAAAGGAGATCACTCTAGCTCTAAAGTAACATTTTTGTCCCTCATACGTGAACTGAGATGTAAACACTGAATCGAAAATAGGTTTTAAAAAGATGGAGCAAAAAAATACAAAATTGAAATAGCTGTGGGAAAAATTGAACATTAACATTATTAACATTAAAATGAATCTATGATCATTGATGCACCAAAATCTGATATCTTTCATTTGATCTAAATCATACTTCTTAGTTCGATGAGTAAAAGTTTCCCGGAGATATGAAAGCTAAAATACTCACAGGCGCAGAATCCACAAGTCTTTGCACACTTTGAGTATATAGCAGAATGCCAGCAAGATGTCACACTTCCCAAGCAAGAAGCTGTAGGTACTTCATCTTTGCTTTCTAAAATAGATTTTTAAATAGGTAATAAGATGTTGATGATATAACGCGTGTCCAGTCGATTGGTCATCTTCAATATCTTGAAACGTTTTTGTTGTAAATTTTGTAACGTGGAATGAAATGGTATTTTTCAAATTCTCATCCCATTTCGACTTTTCAAGCAAAGATGTAATTTCCAGGGCCCACGTCTTCCTCCTCGAGAAGGTATCCAGCGAACCTGGGAACGAGGTTAGTAAAGCCATCCACTACTTTCACATAGACCATAATGCACCTTGTTTACCCCCCTCCCCCCCTGAAAATTTTCATAACCGGTTTCCAATTTCTCCTGGGTATTACAGTCGTCTCAAGAGAAATCCAAGACACTGGTTATGGATTTTTTTTTTTGGGGGGGGGGGGGGGGTAAAGAAAGTGCATTATGGTCTATGTTAAAATCGTGAATTGTGGCAGATGGCTGCTATTCAGAATAATGACGTAAATTCAAGCCAAGTCAGTCACTACGAGTACTTGTCACATGAACTACTCAGTTTGTTTCACTGTGCATTGTAGGGTTCTGTTTGCACTGTCATCTTCCTGAAAACAAGGTTTTCCTTAGCATCCTTGATCATTTAAGCAACATAAACTATGGAATTTGAAAGTTAATTTCATTACCTTTTCCATAATTTCCATCACCGGCACCTGCGCACAGAACAAAGTGATTCTACGTTAAACGTAAGAATACTTTAAGGGCGCTGCATATTTGAATTAATCCATGTTGTTTGTTCCCATCGTAACGACCAGTTGCCACTCCTTTTTCATACAATAATGAGGACCCATCCACCGTGACGAATCTGGCCATTTTTGAAACCGCATATTTTTTACCTTGATCCGTGTGGACAGGGCCTTAAACCTCTTTGTAGTGCGATTTCAAAAAGATGCAGTTTTGTGAGCGGATTCACTGGTTACGTGTGAACGGAGGGTCTATTTGAGTGAAAGAAAAATGTAGTTTCAAAAATATCTGGATTCGTGTGGATGGGAACTAAATCTATACCATTAGGCAAGTGGTTAAACAATTGAAAGGTCGCCTTTGCTGGTTACTGTTTTAATCCTCCTCTTTCTCCTTACGCTGTCTCAGTCATACTTAGTTCCGGATGAATTTTGAAGGATACGTATTTTATCAGAGGAGTTGGTTCTCCCGAATGATAGTGTCTTTATTCTGAGAGAGACGATTTGCCCGAAATTTTTGGGCAAAACAACTACCCTGCCCTGTTGACTCGCGTCGCTCAAAAACGCGTTCGCTTAAGCTCCCCAGTTTCGCGTAATCTTCTCTCTATCTTACATTCCATGTGATGAGGGTAGGGGTCATTATACGTTTCCGGGAAACTGCCCACCTATTCCTCCCCTAAGCTAACATTAACACTTGCTTCTCACTTAGGGCAAAATGTTGGCTTAGGGGAGGGGGTGGGTGGGCAGTTTCTCAGAAAGGTATTATCTGATCACCCAAAAAAATAGGAATGCGACCCTAAGGCCCAGTTCAGACGCCGTACTAGTTCGCATGAGCCGAATCGAATTCAATGAATTAAGTTCTTGTGAAGTACGGCGTCTATATCAGTTCGAAACGGCTAATTGAATTTGGATCGGCTTAGCCGTTTTTCATATCTGGCTCTGTCGGGAATAACCGCTGTGCACCGGCGTTTATTCCGACCCTCATATGAGCCGAAAGAAATAGCTACAAATGAACCAACCTGAGAGCATACGCAGGAATAAAGTTTAGCGTCTGAATCAGTTGAGCCAACCTAAAAAAAAACCGGGCGTAACGCCATGAAACACTTTCATTTTAGATGATTATATGCCTCCAAGAAATTTAGCCTATTCCATTTTTTGGTCTAAGGCCAGCAATACTTGGTTCACTCGAGAGCCCGCTCTGTTCTATTTTCACAACGTTTAGCAACAGCCACCCCGTTGAACAGCCATTTTCAACATTCAATATAGTTTGATACCCAACTTGTACCTTGTAACACTGGCTTAATGCCTAGACTCACTTGTAATCTGATTCTCAATCCAAGAGATGTAGAAGCTGACACGAGTGTACACGCTGTAGTGATCGGTTTTGCACTTCTCGTGGCCCCACGAAGTGACACCTCGGAGAATCCAACTGCCCTTCTCTTCACACACAAGAGGTCCACCGCTAATAAACAAAAAAATAAATTCGAGTCACTTTTAGGATCTGTAAGAATATTTAAATAGAGGATATCACATGACCTCGCGAAAATACGAAATTTCATCACCTGAAGAGAAATTCCATACCTCCAAGCGGCCATGTAATGACCTATTTATTATATAAAAACTAATCACTGTAATATGCGAAGGGCGCTATATATTATGTAGCCACAACAACTGTGACCCTTTCCAATATTTCATTGGTTTTAATGTAACAAGAAGCCAATATGATACCACCAGTCAGTTTGTTGGCGGGTTGTGAATCCAGCTATCGTCATTGTTTGTGCCTTGTATTCGTTGATTTCTTCATTGCAAATTCGAGTCACGTAACCTGACCAAGACTGAAGGATGCGGTGTCCTTCATAAAGTTCCCCTTTTTCTCTTATTAATAGAATGTCTTATTGGTTTTCCTAGTTTTTGTTTCACAATCTGTTTCGTCCTTCTTTGCCACCTCTTCTATATAATGCCTCGAATCTTTATGAGAGAAAATAACCAACTAAAACCCCCAGTTTTCCACGCTGACGAAAGAGATATCAGATATGGATTTTCTTTACCAGTCAAAAGACGATTATGTTGAGGTCCCCGTCTTATAAAAATGTTAAAAAATTATCCTAGTCTCTATTCAATCGTGCTGTTATTTACTTACTTTGCTTTATGTTATTTTATTGTTTATTGTTTTGCAAGTGACCACATTGTTATTTAGTCCATCTACTCGAACCATGTAATGTATACGCATGCGCACAACCATATCACCGCGGTAGTGGTTAGTGGTGGCAGCCATGGACAGCTGTTTCGCCCCTATTTGGGCTCATCAGCATGGCCTGGGGCTATGCCATGCTGATGAGTCCTATCACTACCGGGGTGATTTGGTTGTGCGCGTGCGTAAGGTACTGGCCATACCGAGGAGTTGGTACTTGTGTTTCAGTGCTTAAATTGGTATTACTTAAACAATTATCTCGATACCTATCACCATGACAAGCTCCTTTTCCAGCTCCGCCCACACAAACCATTGTAGGGTCGTGCGCCCCATCTCCAGCTTTTTTCTTGCAAGTATTGTTATCAACCACTGGTACATAAGCTTGCTGGAGGTGGGTCGGGGGCTTTGCTGAGCCCCAGAAGTTGAAGCGCTCTGTACCCCAACCTAAGTTGAATAATTCGATAATTTATATAGTGCTCCTACTACAAAGTATACAACATCGCTTTACAATATCAGAAATTTAAAATAGGCAACTTAAAACACTGTTAATTAAC
>BOPM01000563.1:204043-217410 GCA_022179025.1 Porites australiensis | reverse complement strand
CAGAAATTATGTTATCATTACTTAGATTAGAGCGCAAACCAAAAAAATGTTCAAACCCATTTGGAATTCGCATGTTTCTCTTTCTTTCTTACTCATTTGGAATTGAAACGATAAATAAGTTCATACCCTCCGTAGTTCCCTCGAAAGCGATACCCGATTCCATACCAAAATGGGCAAAGTGTATACCCGTTTGCAGACCAAAACGGCGCAAAAACCCCACAATGGGACGGCACATACCTATATAGCTTATATAAGGGAGTACCCCCCCCCCCCCGGGTATTTGAGGGCCTCTGACCTTGGTTATCTCGGTTGTTTGATCTGTCTGAGACTCACGGGCTTTTATTTGTGATGAGCATCAATCGTACCACAATTGTTTAAAGCGGGTAAGTTCCAATGGCATTTGACAAGTTGATTCGGTTTTTAGCAAGGAACCATTCACTGTAATTCATGATGACTTCCTTTCTCGTCACTCATTTAGAACTAACCCTGCTTGTCACGTCGCTTGTCGATCAAATCACATTATTACTTTAAAAAGCATGACGTCAATGTTAGCTGTAACCAATAAGGAAAGACTACCCGATCACGTGATCTATATAATAGACAGCGCGATCACGGGATGAGTCATTATTGCGTCTTTAGGCAGAGCTTCGCAATATTGGAAAATTCTATCGCATTCCTCGATCAAAAGATCAAAGAAGTCGACTCCATCCGTTTTTCATCATTAATCGAAAAAGCTGGCAAGAGAAGCCTTAGTCATCATGATGAACGAAGTGGTTAACGTAGCTATACTTGTTATTGCGACCATGGTGTTGGTCTGTTTGATCTGTTTGCTGGCCGTGGTGACAATCGATCGCGTATCCCTTCGAATTCTAATTCGCGAACAGGTGGCACATGCACAGGACAGAGCTGAGGTAGTAGAACGTGAGAGAATGGCAAGGAGACGTGCCGTAATACACGACGAAAGGCTGTGATGATAAAGTAAGAAATCTGTTTCTTTCTTACGAATGTTGAACAATTTTGGCCCTCTGCCAGGTTAAAGATTGGCACGACGAGCGCTAGAAAATTGATCCCCGTGATAGGAAGTTTGCTCTACGGTTCTCTGCTTTCATTCCCGAAATATCACCGCTGCCACCACCCATGTCTAGTCTACGACCTGGGGTACGTAAAGGAGACGGCATGTGCACTTTTGTCACAAAAATAACCACAAAGGGGTGCAGATCACGAGTATGCCCAGAAAAAGTTCCTACAATAAGCAACGATTTTATATGAATGTTGATATTTATATCATTACTCGAGGGCCATTTTTTGCCTTTTAGTGTTTTGTTTTCATTCTTCTTCTTTTCTTTTCCCTGCTATCATTTAATAAGCCCAAGCACGAGCCTATTGGCTCATGGCATGAAATATAAATTTGCATTATAACTCAGGAAGACCTTTTAACTCACATATGCATACGTAGCGATGTTTGGAGTACCGGTGACGGAAATAGGGTCATAACCCTATTAGCTACAAATAATCAGCATAGGAAATAAGAAATGTTTGCAGACAAAGGCACTGGTGTAAAAAAGGACATACTAATACAGTCCTCGCGAAGATACCGTTTGGATCATGCTTAGTATGGTCAGAGATCACTTCCTCATGAAAATTATTACCGGGTTTAATTTAAAAAGCACTTAATTGTTAAGTGAATTCTTAATGTCGTTTAATAATCTGCTTGAATGTATAAACAGAAAAGCAGCCGATATGAATGCGTTTCAAGCAAAAACATTAGCGTGGGACGAGGTTTAAAAACTACCGGCCCTTTTTATTGCGATGTATTATGTCGACTTTAATTGCATGATATGTACAGTTTTAGTCGTGATCAGCAAACCGGCTTTTGTTCTCAGTTCTTTGAGACCGTTAAGACTTTTAATTTATCTATTGTTTTTTTAGGTCAGTTTTTAGATGATCTGGATTGATGTCAAACTGATGTGAAAGGCGAACTATTCCTGGCTAAAGATGTATCAAGTAGTCTAAAGTTTATCACAAGAAATTAAATAAAGGCAAAAAGAGATGAACTGAACTGTTATGTGGTGATGAGATAGACTCATCATGAAAGTCATTTATTGATGTAATTCGTTGGATCTCTTCCAGAAAGAAAGTGATCCATATTAGATCCTTTAAGTACGAGTCGTGGTATTTTCTCTAATAGTTCAAATCAAACAAGGCACCAAGGGTATGTGAAAAAAGCTTTTTGTTGGTTTTTGTGCTGAGTAGGCGCTTAAATGTTGGCGGTAAACATGGAAAGCCTGTTAGCTAGGTCTGTCTACATGTGTAGTTTTGAAATTTGAAAAGGAGCGACTATAAATTATGTACTCTTTACTTGCAGTTTTCATTATTAACATAAACATAAGAATTATTACTTTTTCATTTACAAACCTGTCTCCCGCTGAATTTGGTAATTTTGACGATTTTAATTTCGAAAATGGCCATTTTGAATAAACGGAGCTAGATCTTGCAGTAACGCCTTCCCGGGGGGAGGAACTCCCGACGGCACTCCCGACTTATTGGCCTTACGTGCCGCTGAACAGGGTATGGTTGCCCCTGCCACGCAGGTCTGTCTGATCCCGCTTCCGGTTTTAGGCGCGATTTTGATTGACAGTTAAATAAACACGTGACAAAGAGGAATGGACTCGCCGAGAACAGTTGAGTTGATATTTCTGTGTTTTATCGTGTTGATTTGGCGTTCGCGTTTAACAGTCGACTCCTTGACACTCTGGGTCTTGTGACTCTTGTGTCCCAAATTTAGCTTCTTGTGCAAGGTATCTTTTGGAAACCTTTAAAAGACTGTGAAGGCTATTGATGAGTGGACTACATTTCAGATGAACGCCAACATTTTTTAAAAAAAAAATCTATTTCCATGATGTTAGCTTGCTTTATTCTGTATGAAAGACGAAACTAATCAGGGTCATGAAATTCGGTCTCTTGTCTCCCGCCAGGTAAAACGCTTGAAATGGGCCAAGAAAGGAAATTCGATGTGGATCGATCCATATGGAGCCAAAACGACCAAAGGGGTATTCGAAGGGTTAAGTAAAAACGGTATTTTATCTGCATTGTCAAGCGCCGATTTAACTTCAAATTATGCTTTCGCTTAGTCTAGGCTGCTACACGTGCACAGCCGTTTTTAGTGTCGTCACGCAACGCTCCTCTCCACTTAGTAGCAGACTAGCTTTCGCTTTGATGGCGCATTGCTCATCATGGATCACACTCGAGAAGACGAAAACATAGCTTGCGCACAGGAGACACATTTCCGGTCGTCGCTTCTCTCCCTTCGAAAAATAACTTTCCTGCAAGGAACCAGAAAGGAATAGACGCAACAAACGTCATTAGGACATTTATCGTTTCGAATATGATCAAAACAAGTAGGTGTGACAAATAGGCAAATAGATAAAAAAATGTCCTCTAATCTTTTCTTCAATATGAATCCTCTTGATGCTTATTTCATCAATCAGTTCCACAATCCTGGCAAATTAACTTTCGTAAAAGCGTCGTTCTGAGGAAAAAGGGCGGCTTTTCACAAGCTACGTCGTCCTTTCAATTTCAACTTGTAAACGTATCCACCGCGCGCGATCTTGCGAGAAGTCTCGCAAGTTAGCTCCTTGATTTTAAGAGCTGAACCATGATTGGCTAAAAAGGTTTTACGCCACGGAAACCGTTTTGCCGCTCGGGTTCGCAGACGCTATTTTCGGAGGGCGACGACCGGAAATGCGTCTGCTATTGAACAAGGCTTATGCACCGTTTTTTGGGGGAGGTGGGCAGGGGAGGGGGGGATGGGGGGGCTTAAACAAGTATCGTGGAAAATGTGAAAGTGGCTATCCCAGCTTTATCGGTCTTCATTACAATCAGATCAGCCAGTAAAAAAGATCATTTGTTTATTGAAATCATTTCCATGTATTTGGGAATTAAAATATATGGCTTTTTAGTGTTCTGGTCAAATATGTCCTTTGGGTTAAAAATACTTGACTATTCGAATGTTTCAAACATATATCGGACACCCTGCCGAGCAAAATTAAAGTTATTACAAATTATATGGAATACACAAAGTCAGAACATGTACCACCACCCTAAAAGGAATCACCTCTTGTGACCCTCCCTGGGGATCCTCCTTGGCGGCTGTCGCCCACCTGAGATCTTTTTATGTGTTGACAAACAAGACCATTATAGTCCTCATAATGTTGAATGGCCACATTCTGTCTCCGTGGTCGCTTAACACTCTTTGCTGAATAACGCTTTCAAAGACACGAGGTATTCCTTCGGAAAAGAGTCCATCGGAATAGTCCTCCACTCCCCTGTATGGATGACTGTCAAACCGGAAGTTCAATTCCCGAGGTTCTTCCTGGTTTTCATCATCTTTACTCTCTCGTCCGCATCCTTCTTGATGTTTCATTAACCGATCAGAAGGACAGAGTTCTCGGCAGATTTCACAGGGCAAAGCAACAATGCTGTTGTCTGAATTACCTTCTTTAGCAATGGTTTCGACGTTGGAGTGAGTGGAGAGTCATTTCCGCTTCCGGCTCTGTCATGGCTGCTCGTCGCTTTTAGACCGTTACAATCTCGCGAAATAAACCATCTTCACCCCCCACAAGGAGAGGTATATCACCTCGCAAAGTTTGGCTTTCGGTCATACTCTGGAGTTGATGGGAATCAAGTCGATCATACGAGATCAGCGCCCCGCAAAATTCAGAAGAAAGAACAGTGTGGTCAAGGCAAGATGTCTCGTGCTTGTTTAAGTCTTTCATCATGACATACCGGTTACATTTCTCACACAGCTCCGTTCTGGATCCACAGAAATCTTGATGTTCCAACATTTTCTCCCTTGGCAGTAAAATATGGCAGTAGTGGCATGGAATCAGCGTTTTGGCACATTCCTTCGCTAGATGATTTTCCTCGTCGATTCTCGTGGTCTTCTGTCCACATCAAGAGAGGATAAAGGGGACAGAGAAGGCATCCCCCATACACAGCCTATTCCATAGGTAATTCGTCTCGAGTTATTTTTAAGACCACAGTTTCCGAGGGGGAGTAGACAACAGCCAATCACATAGCGCGAATGTGTTCCGCGTGGATGACCCACGCTCAGAGCCATGCGTCCTTCACGAATTGACTCTGAAAAAAAATGGCGGAAGACCCGGAGAGCGATATTGCAATTTTTTTTTGTCGACGAAAACGACTCAAGAGAGATTTCTGCTAAAGCTGTGTCAGCGAAACGGAATTCTCTTGTATAGAGCCAGGAGCCCATAATAGAGCTAACAGCTAGTACAGCAGGGAAATCCTTAACAGACTGAATATTCTCTCAGGATCATTTATAATTTACAGTTTGAAGAGAGCAATTTCTGGTTTGATATTTATTCTTTTATTAGTCTTTTATTATTCAACAAAAATAACACTTGGCGTCCTACTTGCTTTATTATACAAACGACCGGTTTCAATAGACCGGCGAAATTTCTCATTTTATTAAAGCACTGAGGTTACGACAACTTCGAGTTCACGGGTTGCCAAAGAGTCCAGCGATTCCCTTTCCCAGGTGAGCGCCGACTCATTTCTCTTCAATATTCAGGAATGCTCTCGATCTCTCTACGCTTTCATTGCCTTTCGCCCGACATGTTTTGCGCGGCGTTTGGTCATGCCAAACCTCCACGAAACATCCACGCAGCGCGCGAGGTAACTCGAGACGAATTCAGCCTATGGAATAGGGTGTGCATGGGGGATGTCTTCTCTGTCCCCTTTATCCTCTCTTCGTCCACATTGAACACAGTAGATTTTTTCGTGGTATTCTTGCAAGTGTTCTTTCGCGTCTTTATGGGATACTGCTTGCCCGCACAAAGGACATAACTGAATGTTGCTTTTGCAGTGTGCCGAATGCATCAGATAATTTTCGGCAGGAACTTCTTTTTTGCAATGTTCGCAGAATTCTGTCTCCACACTATAAGCACAAGTATCACTCGTGGCCGTGTATCGATCGGCTGAGAGCACTACTATTGTACTACGTGTTTACGTCACTCTCTAATCTGCCTTGATCATGTCCTTTCAAAAACGAAAGAATGTTCCAGAACGTATTAGTAAATTCTGACTTCCGGTGACTGGCATCTTTTTATCGGAATCGACATACAGTGGAATCCCGATTTCTCGAACCCTAGGTCAGGCCCGAACCTCCCGATATCTCGAACCAAACCTTGTTTCCCTTGGATTTGCTTCACTCAACCTCTATAATTTCACCCCCGATTTCTCGAACCCTCGATTTCTCGAAACTCCCGATAACTCAAACAAATGTTGGCTCGGGTGGGACAAATTGACCCTCGATAACTCAAACCTGCGAAAATTTCGCCATGCAATCGGTGTGCTTAACACATTCAGCCTTTCTGCTGATGATGCGCACCTCGATAATCTGCGCAAAAAGTACCAGGAACATTTCTCAAATCATAGACCAGAGTTTCTCGGTCGCAAAGTGGCAACAATTTATTACAAATTATTTCAGCTAAATTGAGGGAGCGATATATGCAGACCCTATACGACATGTGTTATGTTCCGTTTTTGTTTTTTAAGTACAGTACGTTTTGTTTGTGAATAAAAGTCAAGATCTACATTAAAAAGGATGTATTTTTGTTAAAATTTGAACACTTACTCATAATCACACAATACGCGGCCAATTAAGCGCAATTTGATGCCACTTTCGATTTCTCGAACTCCCGATTTCTCGAACCAATTTGCGTTTCCCCTGGAGGTTCGAGAAATCGGTATTCCACTGTAGTTATGTATCGGTCAAATCGAAGCTTCAACATCCCCCCCGGGTAACCTCCCGGTCATTTGACTTGTTCGAAAATTATTGTTCAAATTCCCCCCTACCCGAGCCAAAATGCCGTTCAAATGCCCCAATGCACCCACCCCGAGGACATTTCACATGAGGCACGTAAATGACAGAATGACGGGGAGGGGGAGGGGCTTATACATGGAGGGGCTTATTTTCGGAATTTTACGGTACCTCGGGAAATTGTCTTCTTTTTAAAAATTTTGGAAAGGGCTGTGCCATTCACCACTGGAAGTTACCGAAAATTCAAACCGGACTTTTTGGTTGAATGGAAAACGCCCATTGTTTCTGAATTGAGCTACTAACTAGTTGTTTTTTGATAATTCTCTTTTTAAGGGGTTGCTGTATTGTGGGCGTGATTTTTACCAATACAGCAACCTCTCAGCACCAATTTAAAATTAAAAGGCGTCAAGTCATCCAACTATAAGATTTACGGTTTCATAAACGAACTCCTCGAAAGTCATTTTTGAGGGAAATATATCTCAACACGTCCTGTGCTACCCTTCGGAACGGGAGAAAGTGCTCTCCGACAGGAATTCGGCTTCATAAGAACGTGACTTGCTCAATCAATAAAAAACCGATATCGGAAAACCGTTCGATAAATCGATAACTATCGATAATTCAAATTTAAACGTTATCGATTTTATCGATCAATCGATAGAAATCGATACTCACAACCATCGCTGCTCTTTTTTAAAGGTATTGAATTTATCGATTTATCGATTTTATCGTTTTCATTAAGGAACGTGTATTTGTTGACACTTGTAAATGTGTATTACCGCATACCGGTGCTTCCGAGACAGGGTTTAAAGGGCTCACTGTAGTTTGCGAAGGAGCTGTGTCACGAAATTCAGCCCAAAATGCCCGTAAAATTAAGAGAAACATAAAAATAACCGCTTAAAACTTTAAAGGAAGGTTAAAAATAACACAACAGAAACAACAGATGTCACGGATAGGCAAAACTGAAGAAGATTGAAACGGATTGAAATCAGGGTTTTTGAAAACTGTACAGCCTAACAGTTTTTCAAAGTCGACCCCTGCTGCTTGCAACTTCAAGAATAATGCTCAGGAGGCATATTTGTTTGTCTCGGGTCTCTGATTTTGTCATTTACATGTAATTTCTTTGCTTACTTTAAGTTCCATGGTGATTGAGGGCGAGAAATTGGCAAAATTAAACAAAATGAACTGGACTGCCGTGACACAGCCCCTTTAAAAAACAAGCTGTGTTTTGGCCGATGCGTTTAATAAGGGGCTTACATCTCTTTTATCTGGGTGTATTATTTAAGACCTTCTCGCTCGCTCACAGCCCGGAATTGTACGTCCACTGTACTACCGTCGTACAATGTCTTAACGGTGTTTAACTTGAATAGTTTCTAAGTAAAATGCAAGAAGAAGTTGTTACGTTTTGTTTCTCCGCTGAATCATGTGAAGTATAATACCGATCATGTTACCCCGGCATAGTAAATCGAACGTTCAAAAATCGAACTCAATCGAACTCAATCGAACTCAATCCGTGGATTGAGTGATTGAGTTCGGCAATCGAACGAAATCGAACACCACACTTACAGTGAGTTCGATTTCCGAACAAATCGAATTCAATCGAACAAATCGAACTCAATCGAACTCAATCCGCCTGATTGTGTTCGATTGAGTTCGGAAACCGAACTCAATCGAACACAATTAAATGGATTTCGTTCGATTGGCTCTGGTGAACCTATGCAAAGCAAGCCCAAATCAAGCCCGTCAAAGCAAGTTTTTCTTGCGCTTTTTTTACTATTTATTTAATAACACACATTTATATATATTCGCGAATCCCTTACAAACATCTTCACTTACCAAGTTATCGAAGCATTTACAGGCCACAGGGAAGCAACCAGTTCACGTTGAAGGTGACCTAATTGTCCGCGCTCGTTTGCAATTCGGAAGGCACGGCCTTTGTCGCCTATTTTCTTTAAAACCCTGAAAACTTCGCCATCCTTGACGTCAAAGCGGCATTCCTGGTAGCCTTTGACTATACATTTGAAGCTTACGATCCACAACGCATCTGAAGCCATTTCTGCGGAATTTCTTCGTTTACGAAAAACACGTGCGCTACACTCAGGGCTAAAGTAACTCGAGCTTCTAAGATCCGGTAATGGATTTTCAACGTCTGTTTTATATAAATCACGAGTTCGAAAATCGAACGTTCGATTGGGTTCGATTGATTTTTTTTCTTTTCGGTGAGTTCGATTTCGTTCGATTGCCGAACTCAATCGAACTCAATCCACCGATTGAGTTCGATTGAGTTCGATTGAAATTTAGTTCGATTGGGTTCGATTTACTATGCCGGGTGTTACGTATTTGTTCAATATGTGATTTGTGAAATAAATCTTTAAACTTATCTTACGAGAGTAATCATGTTTTTTATGTTCTGGATGATTTTTCATTTTGCTTGGGCAAATGTTATTTTTGATCATAAAGCCGTCGTGTTTCCTGTATTAAAATTCCTGTGTATTAACTCCTGTGGTTATTATTATTATTTTCTATGACAATTTGACCTCTGCAGCAGAAAGCTGGAGTCACTCAGGCTTCGCCTTTTATGTTGCCTCATGCCTAACAACGGCTAAATAATTAGTTCGCTGTAATGTCCAGAACTAGGAACAATACGTAATCTCTGTGTATTCAAATTATTTCGCCGCTCTGATTAATAGCTGCGTTCGATTGGACTTTCCCAGAAATAGAGGTCACCCAAAGGTCAAACACGGAAAGGCTCACCAGACTACTAACAAAGGAGTATTTGGCGCGTGTGCTTGATTTCGCCCATGTCCCGGGGGGCGGGGGGACTCCGCATATGAAAGGGGTGGGGATCCTCGTCGTCTCGCTTAGGGGTGTAAATTTTGGATTTTGGTCTCACTTAGGGTGTTCTGGGCAAAACGCCACCATATTTAGCCGTGAAGGTCTCGTTTAGGGTTGCACGTGAAAAAGTATAAAAATATGTGTTTTGACTGTGTTTTAACATGGTCTCTTTTAGGGGTTTAATTCAAAATTTCCGACGAGCATCCCCATCCCCTTCAATATGCGGAGTCTTCCCCGGGGGCCCTCAACAACATTACCCTGCGAGCAGAGGCTACAATTTCGCTGTGTGATCTGGCGTGCGAAAAGTAGCCTCTGCCTCCTGAAACAAAGTAAAAAAACGGGTTTTTTCCTGTTCTTGACCCGTTTTAATTCCCGCTAAACTCGCGCCATTTGACAACAGTTTTATCGCGTGACGAATTTCGAGGTTACTCTTCGCTCGACAGCTCACACAGCGGAAATGTAGCCTCTGCTCGCAGGGTACAATAACATAACAAAGTGCTGCAAAGAAATCGCAAGTTCAGTTCTATGAGTTTTCATCCGTTGGTTTCTCGTGCAGTGCATTTTGATCCTTGTACAAATCACCAAATAAATCTAGCCTGATTTCATCCGATTACTTCGAGTCGTTATTACTCCCTCAGTTGTTGAGAGGAGAAAACGACTCGAAGCTATCGGATGAATTTCAGGCTACAAATCATCACGTTGTTGCTTCACTGAATAGCTGGCGTGTTTCCTGTACTTTAAATTCCTGTGTATACACTCCTGTGGTTTTTATCATTATTTTCTATCAGAATTTGACCTCTGAAGACTGGAGTCACACTTCTTTTATGTTGCCCTAACAACGGCTGAATAATCCTATTACCCCCATGTCCAAAACTGGAACAATATGTAATAGCCTTATGTTCAAATTATTCCGCCTCTCCTGATATATATATATTTAAACTGCGTTCGATGGGGGTTTACCAGAAATAGAGGTCACTGAAACGCGCGCCTGACTATTAACAGGCCCTTAACGAAGGAGTATTTGGCACGTGTGCTTGATTTCGCCCATGTACACTAGAGTCAATATTAAACACAAGTACTGCAAAGAAATCGCAAGTTCAAATCTATGATTTTCCGTTGGTTTTTCGTAAGTCACTCATTAGATAATTTTATACCGCGTTGTTGCTTCACTGGACACGGAACAAAACACAGACAGCCAAGTTAAAGATGACGGTCGAACTGGTGTTTAGCGATGCCTCATTTATCGTGATGCTCGTTGTACTGTACTGTGTGATCAAGATCTACCTGGCTCCGACTGTATGCTGTCGCCTAAGAGCCTCTGACCCCTCGGAGGGTGCAGCGACGGAAGAACAGCCGACAGCGAACAGAGAACTGACAGAACCGATAGATCCAGTAGCGAATCGGGATTGGAGGATTAATATAATGAATCGAAATGTAGGAACACACAGGCCAAGAGGGTTCGTCCGTCGCCGTCAGCCAGAACAACACGATGAACGACTGTGTTAGGTAAGAAATAAAATAAATTTTTTATTTTATTGAGTTTTATTGAAGAACGGCCCTCGTCACTTTCTTGGGCGGACATCGTAATGAAATTGTGATGGTTGTGGCAATATTACACATGGTGTATTTTGGAACCAGACAACAGGGAACTGTGCGTAAAATTTAAAGACCGTTTCCAGGGTCAGAATAGGCGTCCACGCCGACAGTTCTAGTCTGCGAAACAGTTGACTCCCGATCGATAACTCGAACTCTCAGTAACTCGAACCTCGCGCTAACCCGAACCAAATCGATTTCTCCTGGATTTTCTTCATACATTCACTGTAATTTTACCCTCGGTAACTCGAACTCTCGATAACTCGAATCTCCCGCTAACTCGAAGTAATTTTTGTTTCCCCTCAGATCATGTCCATATAATTTTACCCCCGATTACTCTAACCATGTTTTGAGCGCTTAAAAAGTTGGGAAAAAATAGTGTTCTGTTCGAAACACTGCTTTGAAGTCCCACTAGTGACGTGTTGAAGACATAAAGCTAGTGTAGGCTGATGTCGTTTGTCTGAAATCTAACGTTAAACAGCTTTACTTCTCAAAAGAGTAAAATGCATGCTCTATTTTGGCTATGTTTTGTTACGTTACGTTCTGATGTATGATCTAAAAGTATCTTTCAATTTTCACTTAACATTTCTACAATAAAATGTCATGAAAATGTTCACTGTACAGTAAAAGCTGTTTTTAACCTTTCTTCTGGCTATTTTCCTCCAGCTCCCGATAACTCGAATTTCCGATATCTCGAACTTTCTTCGATTTCTCTTGAAGGTTGGAGTTATCGGGAGCCAACCGTATTTGTCGCTTCTTTTTGAGCCAGAGTCTAGGCTCTCGCGAACCACATGTCTATCACTGTCTCACGGTTATAGAAATTCAAGAGCAAACCTCGAAAACCACCGCCGTAGCCAGTATGAGGCGAACCGAGACACTCGCCTCGGTAAAATTTTATCAAATACTGTCGATTTTTATTTTTTTTATCAGACTGATAATATTAGAAGATTTCATACGGCTGATTTCGTACAACGGACCGTGTGTTCGCCTCGGTTGTAGTTTCTTCCTGGCTACGGCCCTGAAAACTGATAAATAACACAGGCCTATCAGGACTTATGAAACATTTCCTCTTAATGAGGCTTCAAAAATACCAGCAATAAAATTTTGCAGTTAATAAAATAAAACGCGCCGTGAAGGGCTCAAAATGTAAGGAATCTAGCGGTAGACCGCATCGCGAATCTCACAACCTATTTTCTTCAAAAAGAAATTCATTCTTAACATTATAGTTTGGGTGTTATGTTTAGATACCCACAATAGAGCTTTTATTTGTAAAACACTGCCCTTTAAAGTAACGCCTTCTTGACAAGGAAGTGAGTTTAATTCTTAATATATTTCTGTTGTAGGGGACATGCTTAGATGGTTACGATTGAACTTGGCCTGCCATGAAACACTTCGCCGAAGAAGTTACCATTAGTGTTGTATATTGATATTGAACATGGAAAATGCATACAGTATAAACTAAGGCATGCTTTAATTGAAATATATAAGGCACTATGATCCAATTTTTTCAGGATAAGAAAAACTGATGTCGCTTGTCGATATCTTTTTCGTTTTGATAGATAGCCCATATACCGTGAGTTGTAAATTCGCAAAGAAACGTATACACTAGCATTATTTTACACTGATTTTTTTATTAAGAGCTTTTTCTTACAAAATAAACTTGCACTAAACCTAGCCTCTGACAAAACTTCCCATGTTTGCCCTCCCTCTGGGTTAAACGCTTAAAACGAAAGCTAAATTGGCCCGGGAAGGAAAATGTGCATCGATCCCGCCCGCCCCCGCACTACGAGCCTCAGCGCTCCGGAAGTTAAAAAATGCGTATCCAGTTGAGTATCCATCACCGTAACACTTTTGCGGTCAACTACCGCAGCACTCGTAAAGTACTTTAATTAAAACCGTGTTCAAAAGCCTGTAGGAAGTCTGTTTATTTTTGAGTCGATTAATGCACTTCTGACTTTCACGAGGTCACTTTTGCATAAATTATCAAACATTATGTTAAGTGGGAAATCTACCTATGGTTCGCGGGAGAAGCAACTTCTATAGCGGCGCAAGACAAATGTTTCGAGAGTCGAGGATGTGCTCACAAACTATTCACTATGCG
>BOPM01000563.1:184162-198697 GCA_022179025.1 Porites australiensis | reverse complement strand
AAAAGAAGATATATCTGGAGTGACACTCTTTATTTCTCGACACCAAGCAAAACATTAATTATTTAATTTAATTTAACTGCAATACTTGACAAGCACATGCAAAGAAGAAAAATTATCTACATCATCAACAAACTTCACTTAAACTAAGCAGAAGCAAACAATATTAATACATTCCATTATTTCTATGTTTTTTTTGAGTTAGGCTATACATATTTTTTCAGATATGATTATTCAATTATTTCTATGTTTTATGAGTTAGGCTATACATATTTTCCTCAGATATGATTATTCAATTATTTCTATGTTTTATGAGTTAGGCTATACATATTTTCCTCAGATATGATTATTCAATAACAGTACCAAAAATAAATAAGTTTCTCTTTATGTCAGTATGTGTATATGTGAGAGCTCAAGTAAACAGTATAGTGTACAATAACCCTTTGTAAACTTTCAGCAACTTGACCACACTACCATTATGGCAACAAGAGTCAAAGAAAGCTGTGGTCAAAAATTAAAAAAAAAACACTAATAGAACCACATTTTGTTATCCTTCGTGACACATGCCCATTGAGGTTTATTTTTAAATGGCGGAATTCTTTCTCTGAGTCCAATAAACACTCGTAATATTTTGGTCATAATAACTTTCACGAGGGCATCCCTGTTAATTGTAAGATCTTTCTAACAACTTTTAATGCTAAGTTTAACTAGTTTACACTATCATTAACCATACTTTATTTCACAATACGTTTTACTCAAATAATTATGATGTGTTTGGGTAAAGAATACAATAACTTCTGAGGAAATCTGCATCACTTGATGACTAAGATGCTGGTCTTCAGCATTTATGCTCCGCGCACCCCAGGCAAAAATACTTTTCACATCGTTCATCATAGCTGAAAAGGATAATGAAATAAAATGCTCTCAATAACCATGAGATCGTCAATAGACAGCAATACAGCCATATTTTTGCAGTGGTTGAGAATGTGAACACTCACCAAACAAAAGGTGAGGGTAAAAAAAAAAACAGAAAGTGAGAATAAAGAGAGATGCTCAAACAACTTTTCTCTGTCACCTCACTAGGTTTACTGGTTGTTTTCAATACAAGGCCGTCAGTACAAGTTGATTCAGTCAAGGCGTAAATAGTTTCATGTACTCGGCCTAAATAACAGAAAAATAGTTATTCACATCAAATATTATTTTTTCTTGTTCATGAGCAAACTGTACTTGAAGTGATCAAAATTGTTGTGCAGTTTCCCTGCTGAAGTTCATATTGAAACAACTTTTATGGAAACGACTTTGCATTAAAATGACTGAATTCCCTCACAAGCCTGTGAAGAGAGTGAGGTTTGTGCAGTTGTGGCAGGTCTGTCACCCTAAAGCGCAATGCCTCCCAAACAGTATTGTTTAAGCATTTTGCAGTCCATTTTTTTTCGTGTAATTACTGTCAATGGCTAAGTTGTTTATGAGTGTTTCTCGTCAACAGTGGATCTAGGGGAGGGTCCCCGTATTTCTGCATGATTTTAGTGGTTATTCATACACTGTATGCAAGTCTTTTTGCTTTCCCCTAGCAATTAATAGCACAACTTGTCATGACTTGTCAGTTGTCTTATTTGATAGCGTGACTTTTGTTTGATTCCGTGACTGGCTAGTCATTGACTGATTGATTCATTGTTTGAATGACCGGCTAACTACTGCAAAGCACGTGCGCTGAAGATCTCTTTTGCTTCATGTACATTGCTTTACCTTCAAATGAGAAACAACTGTTTAATCCACTTACTTGGCAATGGAACACAAATTGCAGAAACTTTCTGCACACGTCGAGCACTGATGACTGCAATCGACACACAATTGCCTTTCACAGAACACGCAACTGATACCAAAACGCTTGAACTGAAGACAGCTAAGGCACTTGACAGCTTGGTCTGTCTGAACATTGGTGTTCCTCTTCTTCTCCGCCTCTTCTTGCTGCATGCGTTTTGATCCTTTTTGCATCAATTCGCGAGTCCTTTCTGTTAGGATTTACAGAGTAAAGAACGCTTCAATCTGATGCAAGCATAAGAACATCATTACACAAGCACTCTGTACTATGAAATACCAAGCACAAAAATATCACTAAGAGGCAAAAATTCCGCTTGAGAAACGGTCTTACAACGTTCACAATAACTTTTTAGCAAGAGAGGCTTATTTTGCAAACGTAAAAAATAGAAAACACTAATAAATAACCTCTACTGACTTAATGGCATTCCGCAGACGACACTGTCATGCGCCAAACTCACCGTAGATTTTATCCATATCATTTAATTTCTCAAAGTAAAATGCATTGATGTGAGTCTTGAGCTGCAGCGGAGAGGTTCCATCGAAAGGAAAGTTTCGTTTAGGCATTTTTGACCTCAATTTTCTTGCCCGAAAAGCGACTCGAAACAAACGAAATTTATAGTATATTTTGAACGAATAACAAAGAAGCCATTGAATTGCAACCTCTGATTGGTTAACCTTTCCCGCCAAAGTGCACGGTGTTCTGCTTTGTGCATTCCCGGATCTTGCGCACGACAAGTGAAGGCGGCCGATTTGAAATGGCGAGAAAACATGGCTGCCATTTTGGGCAAAATTTTAAACGGAGAAGTAACATTGCAGGATTTAGATTTTCCGCTGAAAGTTGATGGCAAAGAGGTAAGCTACACGCATAGCGATTAGCATTCTGGGAGGTCGAATTTTGCGTAGTTAAGCTGAGTTTAGCAAATAGCTAACCCTCTGAACCGAGCTTCACGGGAGGAGTCGCTATTGAACTGACCTTGTTTTGCAAAAACGGAATAATTGCGTCCTCTCTGTCCTAAACAGGGTATATAATTTCGCACGAGTCCTAAACAGGGTACACAATTTCGCGCAAGTCTGTCCAAAACAGTGTGCATGATTTGTGCTAGTCTGTTCTAGTAATAATTGAGGGAGTTGTCCTAAACAGGGTACTAAAATTGAGGGTGTTGTCCTAAACAGGGTATATATTTTAAGATTTTTTGTCCTAAACAGGGTCAGGGTTTCAAACCCTCAGCGGCTCACCTATACCCAGATATTTGTCGAGTACCCCCCCGGGAATCCGACAACACAAAAAGTACACATAATGTATGGAAGAAGTCAAATTGTCTAAAAAGTAACAAAGGATTGCTGTGCACTTCACATTTAGTGTATAGTTTCTTTAAGTTCATTAGTTAAGGTTTGCAAAGAGAAAATGATGAATATATATTCAATTAGGAAGAATTAGTTGAAATTGAATTCCCATACAAACTTTTGACTACCCATCAGCTTGTCCTGATTACCCAGCATGGCCTCACAACCGTGAAGGGGTCTATTCACTTTTGTCCCGCTTAATGTCAACCAGATGTTTAGGTCAGCTCTCCTCCCTTTCCCCTCCTTAATGTCCACTTGAAATTTTGCTGCCCCCAAAAGTCACTGCAATCCAGAAGGAATACTGACATGCACTTTCATAAAAGATCCAAGGGTAAAATGTACAATTTGCCAGTAGTTAAGAACAGAGTTTAAAAGATCACAATTTACACTCACTGTTTAATTGGTCGTGCTTTCTCTTAATGTCAAACTCAGAAAAACATGAACACCTGAAAAGCTTCAGTAATGTTGATTGTGTAGTGGCTGTCACAATAAAGTTCAGGATACGCAAGCAAACCTCAAAACCACAAATTAAGTACTGTTGCTGTTTGCAGTTTAGTTATATCATGTATCTCGCGCCTAATTGGCTTATTCCTTGCAACATAATAACGTTCCGTAAATATTTCTGGTGTTCACGGTTTTGTAAGTTTCACAGTAAATGATGTCACGAGCACTGTTCCTCACATGATGCAAAATTTATCAAAGTGCATCAGTTTGCTTTTGTCCAAAAAATTAATGCCCCACACTAACGTGCACTGCCTTACCCCCTCTCCCCCTAAACATGCAGTTGATGTTAAGTGGGGGAATAGCATGTTGACAGCCCCTTAGTATGCATGATTAATTAAAATGGCTTCTTTATTGTTTGTAGCATATGCTCATTCAGGCCACCATGGTTGTCTGTTTCTAATCTAATCGCTTGTCTGCATCGTGCTTGTTGCAGGATGTCAAAGGAGAAAACAAAAATCTCAAGAAACAAAGTATTGCTGAATTGGCACCCTTCCTTCTCAACTATCTCAGAGAAAAGACCTCCCATCATTTAACGCCACGCCAAAATGCCACATCAACACCCAAGAAGACGCCCATTTTGCAATCCAAAGGTGTCAAAAGTACAAATGATCAATCACGCATTAACAAGAATTCCTCCAAAGGAACTTTATTTCTTTCACAAAAGACTCCTTCACCATCCCCTGTGACACCATTGTCACAGAGTCGACGTGAAAAGCTACAGGAGCATCATGCATCACCTTGTTCTTCACCGCGCCTCAGAAAGAAATCTCCCAAAGTTCAAGGAAATGACAGATATCAGCAAAAATTAAATATTGATGATCCAAATGATTTTCCTCCCATGGGGACTAGCAGGTGATCCAATTATGTACTGTTTTTTATTTCAGGTGTACACTTGTACAATAATACAGTAACTACTTACTTGTGGCAATTCTCCAAAATAATAGAACAATTCAAGGGGAATAGAGTTGAGGTGGCCTGTGAACTGCAGACGTATTTTGGGTCGTTGCTTCTCTCCCGCCGAAAAACATTGTTATTTTTCGGAGGGAGAGAAGCGACTACTGGAAATATGTCTGCAGTTCACAGGCTAGAGTTGAGGAGACTCAGAGAGACCCTTGGCCTGGGTTAGGCCAGGACTTAAGTTTCTTTTAATTAATTATTTTGAATGATATATTTTTTAATATTTTAATTATAAAAATATTAAAAACTATCTTTCAAACTAATTAATTAAAGAAACGTTAGCCCTTGCTTTCATGTATAATGTACAATACTTAGAAGTTTTGTAAAGTGCTTTTGAATTCTTAGAAACAGCGCTATATAAGCTTGTATTATTATTATTCTTTTGTATTAATTTTATTGGTTGTAGCTCATAATAGTAGCCAATGCATACAGTCTGTAGGTCAAATAAAACTCTGAATGCAGAAAATAATTAGAGCAAAATTTCTTGGAACAGATGCTGCATCTTATAAGGAATACAATTGCATGTAAATTTCTATGCATTTTACTGAAGCATCCTCTGGTTGTAGTAGGTATTATTAAACTGTCTTGCTTCTATAACATATTATAACAGCTTTTACGTTGGACCAGTGTTTCAGCTTTGCTGTACATGTAGATAGAAAAAAAGTTTTGTGGTCGGTCTGTAGGCACATGCTCTGAAGATTTTTTACACTTTTCACATGACTTACATTATGTATTATTTTGGGCTGTGTGAGGGGTTTCTTGAAGTTGCAGTCAAGTAAGTCTTAATTTTAATCTGACAATGTTTTTCTTTCTTTCACAGCAAGAAGGTGACTCCATCCAGAAGAATAACCCCAACACAGCTGAAAAGTGATGGAAGGAAAGGCAAATGGTCACCTGCATTCTCATCCTCATCACTTACACTAGAAAGTAATGGCAGCCCTGCTTCTCTTCAAGAAGAAAGGAAAATGTTAAAGCTGATGAAAGCTAAAAAGCAAAATAAAGGGGATTCCCCTTGGGGAAACAGAACTAGTCCCAGTCCTCAGGCAGGTGTCAGATCCCCGCCACTTCATGTGTTGGGAGATTTTATTGTAACACCACCCAAACAAACAGTTGTAACTAATGCCTCGCAGCACAAGCACTCAACAGCAAACAGTTTGCTTTCAACACCTTCGCCTTATAAAGATCATAATGGGAATAACTCTCTAGATATTTCTGCTACAAGTGATTCAAATTTTCAGCATTCTGAAGAGGAGGCACTCAAAGACAAGATGCAATTTATACAAGTGGATAAAGAGAAAGTTAATTTCCATGACAAACTTGATGCTCTTGCTAAAATTTATTCCAAGTGTATTACAGGTAAGTGCACAATAAATTTTGTTACTTACATGTATACACCCTAATAAAGTCAAAAAAATTGTTTGACTACTACATTGTATCATTGATCAGAGACATAAACCAATGTAAAAGCAATTAAAATAGAGGTAAAATTTGTGTTAGCATGACATGTACCATTGCTTATACAAGTCATGTGTACTCAGTTGTTATAAGAGGTATGAAACACATTGATATCCTGCTTGCTAGACATCCCCATGTTACTAAAAAAAATAATTATCTTCCAGGTAACTTTACAGTACATTATTCTATATAATACTGTTCATGCACCTCTACTGATGTTATGTGTGTACAGTCTATTTGAGAACACAAAGCAGTTGACCACGCAATGTTTTTTCACAGGTAATCTAGTTCCCAATGTGATAGCCGAAGTCTATTTTGTGGTGCAGCTTTTGACAGCAAGAGGTATCGCGCTGGCCTTAAAACCCACTCAAGGTACATACATGTACAGTTGGTAGGCATGACTGGAGAGTCAGTGTTTTTAATGTAGCAGAGTTGTCATCAAGGTTCATAACTAGCAAGAGCCATTACAGCTGAACTCACATGATTTACAGCTGTACAGGTGAATTTTCCTTGCTATGGCTGCTTTAAAACTTAGTGACAGCCCAATGCTGTAGTATACAGTTGAAGCTTTCCACAGTAGCCACCTGTGGGATGCAGGTACAATGTAAGTGGCCTTTGTAAAGAGGTGGCCAATATGGGGCGGTAAGGGTGTTATACATGTGTGACACCTAATTTGCTACATTGTTCTTGTTCTTGATGGCCAGGAAAGACTTTTCTTTGAGTGGCCTTAATAAAGACTTTTGTTTCCCATGAATAATTTTTTTTCACTTTTTTGCCTACTTGCATGCTGGTGCACACTGCCATGTGCAACATGTGTGTTAGTATGTAATCAGGCACCTTAGCTTATTTAACAAACTTTTTAATGGTCTATAGTTTTGTACCCTGAAAAAAGGCAGCATTGCCGAAACGATCTTCTAACAGCATCGATTTCATAATTTTCAAATGAACATTGGGACTTTTTTCCAAAAATACCTTGAGTAGTTTCCCTTTGGTACAGTTAAGACCACTGCTTTTAAAAGTCAAAGTTAAACGTCATGAGTGAAAAGAAAATAATCTCCAAAGAGAAAATTAATATTAAAGTTGTGGTTCATTTCAAACGATTATAATAAAATGACCTTGTAGAACCCCTACTTCTTTTTTTAACAATTCCTCCCATAGAGCTGCATTCATTTAAGATATGTTTGTGCATGAAAATAATTAAGAATGCTACTTGCAATGTACCTGTAAATGCAGTTCTTGTTTTTTTTTAACATTTCTACTATTACATGGAATAATAAAATTTATTTAATATATTTTCACTTCACATGAAACTTCTTTTTTTTCTAGAAGACAATGTGGATGACCAAAATATTCTTGACTCAATTCACAATTGTACCTTCTTCTCTGTGGCAGTTCTCCATAATATCCGAAGGTGTGAAACTGTTATTTTTGTTTACAGTCAAGCCAGGTCAAGTGTACCCCCCAAGACTCCAATAATGAATTTACCATATTCATTTGATTAACCGCCACCCTCTACATGGATTAAACACTGCAGATGGAAGCAAAATTACTAATAAACGGTGCCCTTGAATAAACACTGCACCCAATTGAAAGGGTGCGGTGTTTATTCAAGGATAATAAGAAAAAACTTGGTAATTTACACCATACAGCCCGTTACAATTTTATCTCAGCAAAATAAGAGATACATATTTTGGGACCTTTAAAATACATAATATTATAATACAAGAGATTTACAGTAACTGCTGTCAGTGATTTAAGAGAAATGATTTCGAAATAAACGCCACCCTCAAAAATAAATGCCGCCCTTGACTAAACACTGCATCAGAAACAATGGAAATTTACTAAAAGGCTATGACAGTTAATCAAATAAATACAGTATTATTCAAAAGTTGAATTTGTTGGTAGTTGTACAGCTGTAGAATTTTTATTATTTCTTGCATTCTTGAATACACACGCGAAGCAGTTATGAAATTTCTACTAGCTCTGTTTCCTCAAATTTGATTTAAATGCCTTCAAAGCAATGTTTTTGACGATTCAGAGATTAGTAATTTGATCAAACAGAGATAAGTTATTGTAAAATATTCACTGCTCATCATGCATGCAGGAATGCAGATTGGAATTTGACAGTAGTTATGGGGTTGAGTAGTGAACTCATTTTTATATAATCAATTCGTTAATAGAATCTTGGAGAGGGGGACCTGGCTTGACTGCAATTTTTGTTGATTCTCTTGCATGTACATCACATTTCACTATACGTAGAATGCTTAGCATAATCCCCTGTCTATTACTTTTTCCCACTCTAGTTAAGGTTTATACTTTGTCATCTGCAAGTACAGCATTAACAAAGAGTTTTATTCTTTTTCCATCTTCAAGGCTGCGCTCTGTGCTCTCTCCCCTGGCCCCCCTTTTTTTTCTCCTGGCCGAGACTTGAAAATCTAAGTTTTACATAATATTATGTATCATACAAATCATATGACAGGAACCGTGGATTTCACAGATTTAGAGTGCTGCACTCCCTTCAATTTTTCCTAGAATCCAGCCTTGATCTCTGCATTGATTTGGATGACTACAGCATTCCTTACTGCTTGATCATTAAGGAAGCATGACTGATTACACTTTATTTTCCATAGATTGATATTCCTACTTGACAAAGACACACTCCGTTTATTGGCTGATAATCCAAGGGTAAGTATTCACAAACGTGCTCTAATGGTTTCTTTACTTGTAATAAAAATCACTACCGGTAATCACTGATTAAAGTTTTGGGAATCCTTTAATGATTCTATTATAACTACACTTGATGTGTTTTTAAAACAAGATGTCCACACAGAATAATAAGGAGCTTAACCTATTCACCCCTGAACCGTCCAAAACCACCTGTGCAGATCTACATCCCTTCTACTGCCTGTAAACATCAGTTTTAATGGCCAAGGACATTTTTGTCCCCTAACTTGTGCAGGGTGAAGAGATCTTTCAAACCCTACCAGAAGGAGACTGGAGAAAAAAAGGCAAAAAACCATAACATACCCAAGAATTTCGAATCCATGAAAATCTTCTTTCACTACCCACCTACTTTTCCTTTCATCTAATCCTAAGATCCTTAAAGCTTTCTCAAGGACTGTTCCCACCAAAATGATTCCTGCTAAAGGCCAAGCAAAAGAAACAAATGAGGCAAGTAAAGCAAAAGAGTAGGTAGACTAAGGGGAGGAAAGAAAGCGAAATAAATAGTTAAATTTTGCCTTCGGCACATGCTCGAATTTTTAAGTTGTATGCATCTGGATCAGAAGGCCATGAAATGCATGACCTGCAAACAGCTTTATGGTATTAGTTTTAGCTCTTTATTTGCAGACAATGACTAGAAATCTGCTTGAACAGCTTCAAAATGTGTTTTCCGGCAAAATTCCCAGGGGTGAATGGGTTAAGCAACCATGACGATGACAACAACAATAACGTGAAAAGCTATTGGTGTTTTGAGCAAGTACATTCCTTTGATGTCCAGTGTATGACTACAATGGGAAACCATCTAATGCCATGTTTTATACAGGACAGAAACATACAAAGAAAAAATTTCTTTTCTCTTTTTGAAAGGACGCATTTAGTGACATTTTCAAGGAATAAAGTTTGAAATGACATCATTTTTTTTAGTGATATTTTCACTGTAATTGTTGTTACTCTTATGCTGCCTAATGCAGACGCAGTGGCATGTCCTACACATGCAGTTGCCCCTGGGGCAATTTATAATTCTAACAGTACCACCTGTGTCAATTCAGCAAAAAAACTTTTCGTCAGTAATTTACCTAATTGTAATTAATATTGCAAGTGTAGCCATTTTTGCAAACTTTTAAAACAATATTAAGATACACTGAAACATATCAGTTGTAAATTACACCTATAATAGAGTTTTTTTCGGACTGACCCAAAATCTCTATAATGGTGTTGCTTTCATAAATTTGAGAGTGTTATTTTTCAAAAAATTCAATAGGCCCTGTTCAAAAATACTGTGATACTCTTTGTTTTCACTTCAAAGCTTTGCAGTTTGAAGCATTGTTTTCAATTCTCTTGGGAAGATTGTTTAGTAAGTCACAAATCAAAAGTATTATGGTATTATTGAATAAGGCCTACATACAGCATATATATACAATGTATGCATTATGTTGCATACTGTGTATATCTAAAATAATTATTGACTCCTTAGATTGCAGACTTCTCTCCAAGCCTCAAAGAGACATTTCTTGAAAAGTACAAATCTCACTCTGCTGTTAAGGTTGGTATACTTGTTCTAATCATGACTTTTTTGTTTTTTCATTAATTTTGAAATCTTTCTGTGAGGAAAATGAAGTAGTAATATTAAAATGGCTGTATGCGCGTAACCATTCCATACAATGTGCCTGTACTTCGCTGATCAGTCTTCCTCTTTTTAAGGTTTCAGAGCAGAGTTTTATCAAGTCCCCCTTGGGTGGGGTCCCATTCAGTGTAGAGAGAGACAACAAACAGAATTTTCCATCAGACAGAGCTTTCCACAACTTCAGAAAGCAAAGGTAATTCATTGCTGGATTTTACTTTCCATAACTATGTAATAATGGGCACAGACAATAGTTAAGAAAAGTGAACAGAATTAATAAAAAATTAATAATAGGAAAAGATTTATTTGTAAACATACATTGTCATGATTTTGGTTACACACAGCTGGAAGAGTACCCATGTGCACTGTGTTTCCCTAACGGAGTACTGTATGTCATTGTACACTGTACCAAACAAAGGTCAGGGTTATATTTACTGTTACAGGGATGTATTCTATGAGCTTGTGCGAGAATGGGAAGACTGCAACTCAGTGGCTGGCTGGAACATAGAGGAACACATGGGAGATAGAATAAGGTACAGTAATTCAATAATGTGATAAGTCAAGTGATGTTTACATGTACTTTTGCTAGTAGTCTAAATTCATGATGCCTGTGGTATAAAAAGAGTGAATCAGACATTCCAAAGTCAGAATGACCTGAGTCAAATGCAGCGAAAATCCACAAATAATTATTACTGAAAGCAAAAAACAAACCAAACAAAGAACACATTTTTTGCAAAACACATTGTGCTGTGTGAAAACACTACTATAAAAATAGAGTTACTTTTTGAATAGTCAAATAATAGCTCTTTTGTCCAGATGCACCAAAACTTATAAGTGGGTGGGGCTGGAAGGGGTAAAAGACCAGCAAAGAGGGCTCCCCCACCTCTTATCCAGGTGCTACTTCCTTTCAATGCCTGGAACAGCAGCCACAATGTAAGAACATGAGATAGGCAAATGGCATGAAAGAGTTTCTACTACTACTACTACTACTACTACTACTACTACTACTACTACGATGGCGACGGCGATTGCGATGGCGACGGCAACAACGACGAGGATAGTACTACTACCACTACCACTACCACTACCACTACTACCACCACCACCACTTTTTGATTTAACAACAACAAGCAATAATAATTTTATTGATAACAATGCTAACTATTAAAATCCTATTTACAATAATTAATTCGCTTAAACGCATTCTTACTGAGAAAATTACTAAAAAGAAGAAAAACAACAGCGCATGCCTAAATTACTAACAAATATTTGCATGTCCTTTGTCAATAATAATAATAATAATAATAATAATAATAATAATAATAGCAGTAATTGTAATGATAACAAAATGCTTTTACTATCACCTTGCAGGGCCTTAGTGAATCAAAAACCAGAGCTGGCAAACTATTCTCACTTTGCACGCCTCTTCAAGTCGCAGCTGTTGCAGGTAGAATTTGTGAATCCATTCCTCCCTTCTCCACACTTTCACTATGTTTTTCTCCCCTCCTTTGAGCTGTCTCTCATTCCTTGCATCCCTTTCCTTGCTCTTCACCTTCTCTCTTCCTGATCAGGCCTCCCTCTTGTTTCTACCTTTAAACCCTCCTGACCTCTTTCATGTTGTTCGTTTTTAATCGTTTTGTGTATTTTGCTTGGCCTTCTCTTTCTCTTTCTTTCCTCTCTTTATTCTTTTCTTGCCTTACTGTCTGGCTCAATACCTCCTAATCTACTTTTCATTATTTTTCTGTTTCTCTCTCTTATCTTTCCATTTTTTATTCCTTCCCTTCTCTTTATGTTCTTTCTTTCCCCCTCCTCCTCTCTTCTATGTCCCAGACTCCCTTCTCCCCAGATTCTCCTTTGCTTCTCTCTCTTTTTCTTCCTTTCCTTGTACAAACATCTAAGAAAATTCCTACCCAGCTATGGTACAAAATGTTATTGTAGATGTGTGAAGAAGAAAGGACTGGAAGTGACTTCCGTAACTCAAGTATGCTGAGTAATCTACAAAAATCAAACCCGGAAAAATTTCAAAGGTATAACATAGACAAATTTTAATCTTACATGGATTGATAAATGTCCTGCCAAGTGTATTGGTTATTGACTGAGCAGCACTATTTTACATGCTTAATGTAAATGTTTTAGTACACTAAGTTTATGTACTTGTACCCAGCTAAAGTTTATTACACTTAATGTGTCCGTTTCAAAGTAATTTCTTAGTGCAGTGTTTGCAGGTTTTCAAAGTGCAGGTCAATCATCTCTGAAACTAAGATTTTGAACAGTTTATAAAATGTGGACCTCTCTCTTTTGTCTTGTCAATCAGTAAAAGTACCTGTCAGTCAATATCTGCAACATGGATTATTGAACTTTTAACAATTATCAACCATCAGAAAATTAGCAAAACCCTTAAGATCTCGATTTGGGGCCAACAGGATTAGATTGAGAAAGGGGATAAAGTAAAAAGTCACTTTTATTTGAAAGTTGTCATAATTACCATTATTATAGTACTACATTAGAAATTTCTGCTATTTGACTGGCATAGAGTGGTTGTATTTCAGCTTAACTTAAAATACCTACAAGTGAAAATTACAAACCTTTTGCAGGTAGTAGTTTAAACAAATGATAGCATGATTTGTACGTGATATTTGGCATAAATACCACTCCTGACATTTCAAAATTGTCTCAAATTTCACTTGTGTAACATTCTAGAAGTATCACTGGTGGTATTTATGCCAAATATCACGACAAATCATGCTATTACCTATACTAATTGAATAACATCGAACATTTTTTACCGAGAGCATTGTGCATGTTACATGTATTTCCATATAGTTGTATTATATTAAATTATCATTTTCATTTGTTTGTTTTTTATTGTCCAGGTTGCAGGAACGCTTTGTGACTCCTTCTTCCTCTGGTGGAATTTACCCTTCCCCAAGTTTTTCAAATGTGCAGGAATTCTTCAAAGGATTCATACAGTCAGCATCATGGTATTCTGTGTATTCAAGAATAATAATTATATTACAGACAATTAGATTCGAGAAAGAGAACTACTGCCAGGACAAGATATAACAAAAGGTTTTTTCACATCATGTCAAAAAATGTACAGTGCGAAAAGCTCCAAAATACATTTTTTCACGAGAAAAGTTTGCACAGTTACTTGTATTAAAGGACGTTAATCCCTCGCACTATTGCAAAAATGGTGAAACTCCTAGCATATAATAACTTCTCTACAAAACTTCATGTCACCTTCATGTCACACAAGACACCCTAGTAACTTAAGTAACAGTAACATAAGTCATCTCAGTCACCCAAGTCACCAAAGTCACCCTAGTCAACCAAGCCACCCAAATCACCCAAGCCATCCTAGTTGCCCATGACACCCCAGTCACCCATGTGACCCTAGTCACCGGAGTCACCCTAGTCCTCCTAGTCACCAAGGTTACCCAGGTCACCCTAGTCACCCAAGTCACCCAAGTCACCCTGGTCCTCCTAGTCACCCAAGTCACCCTAGTCACCCTAGACACCCAGGTCACCCAAGTCACCCTATATTCACCCAAGACAACATAGTCACCCTTGTTACCCAAAACACCCTTGTCACCCAAGTCACCCTGGTCACCTTAGTAATCCTTGTCACCCCAGTCACCCAAATCACCCAAGACACCCAAGTCACCCTTGTCACCCCAGTCACCTTAGTCACCCTAGTCAACCAAGTCACCCTAGTCACCCTACACACCCTAATCATCCTTGTCACCTTAGTCACCCAAGTCACACTAGTTACTCTTCTCACCCTAGTCACCCAAGTCACCCTAATCACCCTTGTCACCCTAGTCACCTACATCACCCTAGTCACCCTTCTCACCCTAGACATCCTTGTCACTCAAGTCACCCTAATTGCAGAAGTCACCCTAGTAACCCTACTTACCCTTGTCATCCAAGTCACTCTGTCACCCAAGTCACCCATGTCACCCTAGTCACCCACAAGGGTGACTAGGGTGACTTGGGTGACTTGGATGAAAAGGGTGACTAGGGTGATTTGGGTTACTAGGGTGACTTGGGTGACTAGGGTGACTTGGGGGACTAGGGTGACTAGGGTGACTTGGGTGACTTGGATGAAAAGGGTG
>BOPM01000563.1:157566-183526 GCA_022179025.1 Porites australiensis | reverse complement strand
AAGCGTATACGATCAATCTTGCTCAACGTCGGATCCAAAAAGATCGTGATCAGTCAAAATAGATCAAATTGAAAACGTTATAGTCAAGAAGACTTTTGGAGGGAGTGATCGAGCAAAGTGAAATAGAGTTAAGTTGCGATATTTTTGTTTTTTAAATGTTGTTTCCTTGATAGCAAACGTGCCCTTAGCAGTATCACTCGAATAGTTTCCAACTCACTGTGACTGCAATTTCCCCGAGCCGAAGACCTAAGACCTGATTCGTATAGATAATAGCATGATTTGTAGAGATAGTTGGCATAAATACCACGAGTGATATTTCGAATTTGTTATACGTAATTTCACGAGCCAGGAGGCGAGTGAAATTTGAGACAATTTTGAAATATCACAAGTGGTATTTATGCCAAATATCACGTACAAATCATGCTATTATTTGTTTATACTACTACCCACAAAAGGTTTTTAATGTTCTCATGTAGGTATTTCAAATTAAGCTGAAATACCACTACTCTGAGCCAATCAAATCGCAGAAATTTCTCATGTAGTAGTATAATGAGTAGAATCCTTAAATAATAATGACCGAGACCAGTGTTTTATGAGCCCGCGAGACTGAGCACGTCACCCAAACCTTGGTTTTTACCAAAAAACCGCTGGACGCCAACCTGGTTAAGGTCATTGTTATCTAAGGTCTTCCGTTCCTGAGAAGTAATCAACACCAGTAATTGCGTTCATATTTTTCTTCTTGTTTCAGATTCCCGTTTACTTTGATGTTCTTAGCTATCTCAAGAAAGCATCTTGCCATGGGAGACTGGTGCTTACCGTTCCATGGGCTGTAGAGTATCTCAGTATGATGGACCCTCTGGCTCCTCTGTTGGACTACTTCTCTATGGTCCTTCGTTGGCTCAGTAGGAAATACAGGTGAATACGCTTTCCCGGTGGTGTTTTTGGTTTCTTTGTTGCCGTTTTTTTGTGTGTCTGTCGAAAGAAAAATAGTCCTCTACATTTCAAGAGGAAGGTTGCTTTATTTACAACCTTTTATTTCGAGAAAATTAACTTAACTTGCTCGAAAGTAATCTTTGAAAAATGCTTTAGTTTTAATGAACGCGAGAAAATTATATCAACTGTATGTTATTGTATAACTATTTACTATAAATCTCTTGTTTTAGAGAGTTAGCTGAATGTTCCCTGCAAGAATTGAATCACAGCAAGTTACTTCTTGTATCTTGTCTTGGATGGCTTTTTGAGGTGAGTAGAGAACATTGAAATGTGACCCCTGTTCAGTTTTGATTAGATAGCCTCCGTCGCAGACGTAATCAAACCCAGGTTGGTAACGTCTGAGAAACAGCGCCAGAATCCTTGTTTTAGGCCCCTATCTGTGTACCAGGATTTGAATACGCGCCATGATTGGCCTGTGAAAGAAACCATTGTTGATTTGCCAATCAGGTTGGAAGGAAACTGGAAACACACTTCCGGTAATCATTGAGTCCGTTGGAGGCCAAGAGCAAGGACCTCAGGCCAGCAGTTGTTCCTTTCGTAGACGGTCGCTGCCATTTTTAAGACACTTAGGAAATCTTTGGCCTGTTAGTTGAAGAGTTTCTATCAAAAAGAAAGAAAATCGCAACCAAGGGTCGAACCTGGACCTCGAACCCGGACGTTTCGTATCCTAATCTCTCTCCCTTACCACTACACTACCATTCCGACCCAGAAAAATTCCGCAAAAAAAAGTACATACACTAGCAAACTGTTTTTCTTAACTGCTGCATCAATAACAGGTGACCCTACCCCTTTCCATAATTTTAACGTCGATTCAACTTTGGCTTCTACTTCGTTCTTTCTAAGACTATTCAAAACCGTATTATTTGCCTTATTGTAACTTAATCAAGGGAATATATTACATCCACATGGTTACCAATGGTGGCAACGACCGTTTGCCAAAGGGAAATAGGCCTCGGCGCTGCTTCGTAGACGTTACTAACCGGGGTTTGATTCCGTCTGCGACACAGGCTATGATTGGACTATGTAATAAAAAAATCCCAATTCGATTGTTATCACCACACTCACTGGCTCTAGTTAACATTGCTGATCCTAGCAGTGCAGTAAACGCGAATCTTTGCGGACTTCTAAGCCAGGTAGCCGCGTAACCGCGTAGCCACCTCCCCGTAGAGCTTCGTTGCCTATAGGCACATAGCCGTGTAGCCATGTAATCAAGGAGCCCCGAAGCGGCGTATTTACGTTGCTGCTTAGCCACTAGCCATGGTGCTTCATGTCCACAAAATCTCGCAACCACGTAGCTGCTTAGCCCTGTGGCCAGTTAGCCATCCAGCAGTGTAGGTGTTGTGGTTCAATTTTATCCTTGGCTTAAATAGTATTTTCTTTTGTTTCAAACTCATTATCATACATTACCATACCCCGAAACAAAGAAAATAAAATTTAAACCAAGGATAAAATAATTGAACCACAACATAGGCACGTAGCCATGTAGCTTTGTTTTACGGGTACAGTCTTGGATTATCAATTGTTTTAGGTCCAACTGGCATCGAACTACATTACTTATTTTTATGTGGTTAAAATGAACAGTAAATGCTAAGTTAATGGAAAGCTGTTGGCGTGGTACAAATTTCCATTTGCGCTAAACGACTTTTTCAGCTTTTGTTAAATTTTTAGATTCCAGTTATTCCTGCGCCCTTCTTCTTTAAAAGCCTAGCAGAGGAAACCGTATCAGCTGACTGTGAACTTCCGTTGAGGAATTCTGGATCAAAAATCACTTTGGTATGCGGAATAAGTCTATAGAATATTATCTTTAGGCCCTTTTATATGGAAAAACGTTGTCCAGTGTAGAAGAGACACTTGCCTACGCGAGCTTTCTTGAGCGAGCTAACTTTTCATACATTTTCTTTCAAAACGTGGAGAATCGTTTTGTGATGGTAGAGTCACCCTTCAAGCTGAGCTAACCTTTCTTCTTATAATCACTTTGGCTCGCTCTGGATCAACCGGTCAAAGTACGTGAGACAATCAGAGCGTACGCTAACGCTTTTGGCTCGGGCAAAGGGAACATTTTTTTCTCAAAAAAGTTCCTAAAGTTGACTCGCCTGGGAGGTTAATCCTTCTACGGGGTACAGGATAGGGCTTTAGCGCAAATAACAGTTAATTGCAAGAAAAAGTAGAGACTTCGTATCGTGGAAACTCTGTAAACACAGTAGAAGATATAAAAAGGTGTTTCAGCTCTTCGGGTGATCTTTCGTACTCGTAGTTATCCCAGCATGTTGTAGTAATTCCTTCAAGTTTTTTAAGTTGCTCTGCTAGGGGACAATGCTGAGAGCAAAGTCTTGTAAATGATTCAAAAGGCTCTGTTGTACCCACCCACGTTTGCTGTATTAACCTACTTGCCTCTTGTGAAATGAAACTTTGTTAGGACATGGTTTCCCTCTGTCTATACTTGCAACAGAGTGTTAACAGAGTGTCCTTTCTCCTCATAATTATAGGGAGAGAGCTTAAGCGCAGGCCTCAATTTTCTGTAGCCACCAAGCTCCCAGAAACCATCATTTTAATTGGCTTTTGAAATCATTCTTGCCATTTGCCATTTTAGAAACATGAAGGAAACTTGGCCGAGTGAACTTTCGCAAAGACTTCTGAGATCGTCACTGGTGACGCCATTTTAAGTCAATGTTTTCCCCCTTTTCCCAGTAACAGTTTCCTTTTGTTTGGGTCATTTGTGTGTTTTCTTGATAGCTTATTTAACAACTCGTCCTGACAACTTTATGTTCTCCCCTGAAGCTGTCTGAGTGAATATCTCATGACAGACGTTATGAGCTTTACTAACTACTACTTAGTACTGAATACGACCTGTCAATGATCAAAAAGTCATAGAAAAAGATTTCATTTATATTTCCAAACCTTTATTTTTCTCTTCATGTATTATTTTTGAATGGTTTTAAGAAGGTTGGATATGTTGTGGTTTGAGTTTATAGTTATATTTTTTTTTGGTTTCAAGGTCATTTTCATACATTGCCATACGTAAATTATTAAACTACAACAGATACTATGTAGTTAAATCTTTTTCAAGGATAAAATCTCAAATTTGGAGCCACTATCTTACTATCTTTTGCTTAGGGCTCGTGACCTAATCCCTTGTCTGCTTTGCTTGTTTCTTCCTTTACCCTGCAGGATTCAAGTGGGCTGGTGGATCAAACTAGTCTGTATTCTTGTTGTCCGTATCTTGGTATGCATTTTTTTTGTTATTTACAATCATTTTAATTCCAAAAGTAATTACCTACAGAAAGCAGTCTTGCCTCTGAGACTCATTCATCATCACTTTGTTCAGCAAAGTGTTGGATTATGTGAAAGACATGGTAGAGCATGCACAGGAAACGACCGAAGTTATCACAGGGTTCGCACAGAGTGTTGAAGTTTGCAAACCCGTTTTTCCTCCAGAGCTGGAAAATAGAGATAAAGATAAAGTTCTGGCGCCGGTTGTTTAAACGTTGGATAGCGCTATCCACCTGATAAATCACTATCCAGTGGATAAGTATTTGGGAAACCATTTGCGTTATACACTGGATAGATTTTTATCCGGTGGATAGCGCTATCCAACGTTTGAACAACCAGGCCTGGAGGTCTTATTTTTCACTTAAAATCTTGTATTAAATATTATTTAACCTCACCTGTAACCAAACCGTTTAGCCGCGTAATGAAAAGTTTCAGAACTCTTTTAAGTCCGCTTTGCAGTGCGATAACTTTACTTAATCAGCGCGTCATGGGAAGAGCGTGGATCCTGCTCTTTTAAGGTTCCTGTCGATCGCTTATTTGAGTCCAGGAAAAGAAATATTGTTTTGAAAAACGTCTCGAATTTTGCTTTCAAAAATCTGCACAAACCCTTTTGTCAGGTTAGTGAATAAGAGTGTTGGCTCATCAGCATCCTCGGAGACCCAGGGGCAGTCAGTCGGGTCGGGAGAACTCACGAAAAGAACTCAGGAGAAACTGTTCGCCGATTGGGCACAATAATACAAAGCATTTTTTGTGCCCAATCAGGAGCCGGCATCCGCTTGAATTTTTTGGAAATAGTTCGGTGAGAGTCGGTACCCAGGGGCTCTTTTGCCCATACTTGAAAACTTTCGTCCCGCCTTTTCTCCCAACCCGACTGACTGCCCCTGGGTCTCCGCGAGAAAGATACATCAGGTGATAGATACTGGTTACTAATTCCATGCATTTTTTGTTTGATTTCATTTATGATAAGGAGAAACGTAAGGGTGGGGGTGGATTAAGATGTTCCCGAGAGTAGCGATTCCTTTACCTACCTTCACGTGTAGAATTCTCCGCACTAGTTTAAATTGCTCTCCAGTTTCACAAAACTATTTTTCGGTATGTTCCAAAAGGTTTCCTAAAACAATGAGATAATGATGAAGTATCCGAAAAGAGAGTCAGGGAAAGCTTGGTTCTTGAAAAATTGTCGATCGTTAGACGTGAGTTGATGTCGTTTGAACGGTCTGACGTAATATATATGTTTTTTTCGCTTTTGACACTCGCCCCAAATCGAAAAGTTAGGGTTACATGTTGTGGCCTGTTTGACTATCATGTTACCTTTTTTTAACAGGTGAAATTAGATCCGTTCTTGTGGAAGCAGCTGCCGGATTGTCTGGCAGAACAGGTAGCTTATTTTTTGTGTCATAAAATAGTTTTGGTTGTCCGTTTACAAGCATTAGTAAAAAATTAATGTCACCTTTCACTAAAGGCCGATACACACGAGGGGTTTTGCTCCCGGAGCATGCTACAGGGGCTGAAGCATGCTCCTGGAGCAAAGCTCCTCCTTGTGTACCAACGATTCCATGGGTATACATCATCCTCGGGAGCAAAATTGCCACCCCGCAAAATGCTTCACGATATTTAACCAGTTAAATATTTGGGAGCAAGATCCCGGGGCAAATTGAGCGAAGTTGAAAACGCTCCCTCATGTGTACTGACACTTTTTGTTGCGCGTGGATTAATACGGCAAACGTAAAACATTAACCAATCAAATTAGCTAATATTTTCATCCACAATTCCTTTAGAACAAATGACTCGTGCTCAAAATTCAACATGGCGTCGACTGAAAGTGTAGAAGTTGATGAGCTCCAATTTTGCGTATGGAGTTCTCATGTATTCACAAAATCCGTCTGAATCTTCCTCGGACAGTTGTCGAAAAATAGTATAAAAAGCCCCTTTCTCCTGTCTTCTCAGAAGCCACAGGCGAGCCCATTTTTTCCTGGCAACCTTTTTACTAACTAATGACTCATCTTCAAGCATCATCATCATCATCAAAAGAATCAACCTTTTCTGTTTTGATCTGGACCAGAAGGAGGTCGCCATGCTTAGTTTTGAACTAGTTCCCAAACCCTCATCTGGTGAATATCAGCTATCCCACACCAAGTTTCTTTCGTTTGCGCCCTCGTGTGTACCATAACATGGAGCAAGCTCCCGCAGTATGAACCCTCGTGTGAACTGGCCTTGCAAAATGAGCCTGGAGCATGCTCCGGGAGAAAAACCCCTCGTGTGTATCGGCCTTAAATGTCGCATGCGCAAAGTATGCAGATGCTTAAGTTTAAGGAGAAATGATAATGCGCCACTATTTGTTTATACCAAGTGTGGTTTTGTTATTTTTCTAGGCCCAGTAAAAAAGATCACACCAGTTTCTGCAGGTGAACCCACCAGGATTTCTTCATCGCACAAACAACTGCAAGTAAGTTGAAAATAACAACATTCGCACAATTATTGATGCCTGATCAAACATCGTAAGGATGTTGCTAAATGCTGCTCTAAAAATTGCGTAATTTGATCTGAATGGTGTGGTAAATTAGATGCGTTTTGGCTGTGCGGTAGCAAAAAGGAAAACCCGCGGACTTTGTAGAAGAAAGAAACGTAGAACAATCGTGCTTAAAGTGAGTATTCATCAGAAAAAAGATAACAAACACACATAGAAACACGTGAAGGTACTTTGGAAGATTCGTATGGTCAGTCACACTGTGGTATGTCTGACACAGACTAAACAAACCTGCTGATGAGGTTTTATTTGAGGGGTTTTACCATAGAATCTTGTCCATTGAGTCAAAAATTAGGCCCTGTCTATATGGAAAAAACTTGTCCCGCCGAGCTTCCCTGGATGAGCCACCTTTTTCTACATTCCTTACAAACTTGGCGAACCGTTTACTTGAAGAAAAAAGTTGGCTCGCCTAAAAGCTGACCCGCTTAGCTGGGTCACCCTTTTTCGATGGTAGGGTCACCCTCCTAATCGTGTCAACTTTTCTCCTTATCAACACTGTAGCTCGGCCTGCCGAGTCAACTCGGTCAAGGTGAAGCAATAGAGAATTCGCGAGCTTTTGGCTCGGGCAAAGTTGTCAATTGTATTTCTCTTATAAACGCTCGCCAAAGTTGACTCGGCTAAGGGAGGGGAGCCTCTTTCCCTGGACAGCTTTTTCCGATATAAATGGGGCCTAAAAATATCTATCGAATGCTTCAATAATTGACTTCAGTGGTAATTTTGTTTGCTGGCCTCTCCCTACAGCTTCAACTGGAAGAGAACTTCTTCAGAATTCAACCTGATTTCGTGAAAAGGCTGTCTGACTTCACAGTAGAAAGGCAAGATTAAAAGTATTCTTTGAATGCGATTATTGATCGATTAACACTAATTTAACTAACAAACAGACGACGATAACACCTGCCACAACGTTCTTATTACCTTATTGTACACGACCTTTACTGTAAACAGATCGATACCCAGTTATGGAGAGTAGGGCACCATTACGATTTACTGTTACTGTTCTTGCTACTGCTGGTCAGTCACTTTGGCTTAACCATCTAACAATGCGGTCGGAAAAAAATGCCTTTAAACATAAGAAAAAGAAACCGGGATTAAAATTTAACCCTGGGTTAGCGCTAATCGGCCTTCGAACACTGAAATAGGCCCTGATTTACACCTGAAGTCTTTTTATGGGAGAAATCCCTAAGATCCCCGACGGTTTCTGAAGACGGTACCCCGAGCTGGAGACCACCAAAGATACGAAAATTTCTGCATGCGATCCGAAGCATTAGGAAAACTACTCTGATGGGGGAATGAATGCCAACAACACTAAATCCTTGTCGGTTTAATGACCGAACCAACATAGACGCTCACAAACTAGTCTGTTAATTATGAGGAGGTAAATCAATCTCAAAACACAGATATTAAACCCAGTTGAAACCGGAATTTTTATTTGTCTCAATCAGATTGTGCAGCAACATAATGTCGTCCTTAAAAGGCAGCGTCGTTCCATCTCTGATCGAAGCAGGAGTCCAGAGAATTCAACAGTTCATGAATAGTGAATTATCAAGCAATGGCAACACTGATCAGGCGAAGGTTAGTTGGACATATTACATTTCACCAAAATTTCCAACCAAAGGTATTCTTTATCAGCCCTTCGGTTAAATAAGCCACTTGTTTTTGTTATGGTGGACTGCGTAATGGGGTTTGCCACACCTTTTTTATAACTAAGCTTTTAATTAGCAAGAAAAAGAAAGCCTTCGTTCAGAAAAGCAGAAACAGCAGTTCGACCGCTATCGAATTATCAGGCAGCAACAACAAATAGGCGGCAGCTGACGATTATATCATTGTGAGCATGTGCAAATGATCGCGTACGTAAATGATCATGTTCAGGGGTTCCTACATTCAAAGGGTCCTTTACCTAAGAACCGCTAGATGTTAAAACTCCTGAATAGAGAACACCTGGATGTATGAACACCCCATCGCAAGAACCCCTAAAGGTAGCAACTAAGAAACGTAACAACCCCTGAACGTAAGAACCCTGAACATAAGAAAACCCCGAAAGTAAGAACCCTTGGAAAAGAGCCCCTGGATATAAAAACCCCTGAAGGTAAGAAACCCCGCATGTAAAAACGTCTGAACGTAAGACCCTAAAACGTAAGAACCCCTGGATATAAGAAAACCTCAACGTTAGAATCCCTGGATGTAAGACCTCTGGTCGTAAGACCCGTGATCGTACGATTCCTCAACGTAAGACCCCTGGATGTAAGACTTCTGGATGCAAAACCCCTGGTCGTAAGTCCTCTGGATGTAAGAGCCTTGAGAGTCAGATCCCTCGATGTGAGACCCCTGGATGTAAGACCCCTTGATGCAAAACCCCTGGTCGTAAATCCCCTGGATGTAAGAGCCCTGAACGTCAGATCCCTTGATGTGAGACCCCTGGCTGTAAGACCCCTTGTTGTAAGAAGACTTGATGGAAGAGCCCTGGTCGTAAGTCCCTGGACTTAAGAACCTTGAACGTCAGATTTCTCGATGACCCCAGAACGTAAGAGCCCTGGGCCCAGTTGTTCGAAGGCCGATTAGCGCTTAATCCGGGGTTAAATTTAACCCGGATTTCTTTTTCTTGTGTTCAAAAGCATTTTCTCGGTTAATTTTTTCTGTTACTTTTAGAGCTTCTAATCATCAACGTGTAGACAAAAAGAATTAAAACTGAAATGCTTTTTAAGCTTTCAAATCTGAATTCAAATCTCGCACTAACCCTGGGTTATCTTAACCCAGCTTTGAACAACTCGGCCCTGGAGGTAAGACCTTTGAGCGTAATAACCCTGATCGTAAGATTCCTGAAAGTAAGACCTGGTTGTAAGACCCCGTGTCGTAAGACTTCTTGTTCTAAGACCCCCTGGTCATACGAACCCTGATCGTAAGCCCCTTGAATGTAATATCCTGGTCATAAGACCCCTGGATGTAATACTCCTTGATGAAAGACCCCTGGACCAAAGACCCCTGGATGTAACAACGGATGTAAGAACCCCTGGATATCAGAACCCCTTAATGTAAGAACCCCTGGATTTACGAACCCCGGAGTGTAAGAATTTAGGAACATATGAACCCCTGAACGTATGAACTCAAAAACGTAAGAACTCTTGGACGTAAGAACCTCTGAACGTAAGAACCCCTGGATGTAATTACCCTGAACGTAAGACCTTTTTGATGTAAAAATCCTTGAACTTAAGAACCCCTGGATGTAAGAATTCCTAAACGTGAGAAGCCTAGCATGCAAGGACCCCTGAACGTAAATAAGAACATCTGATTGTAAGACCCCTTTGTAACACTCCTTGAACTTCAGAACTCCTGAACGTAAGTTGTGCAGTGTGCACACTGTTAGCCAAAATATGCACTAAACAGTATTCATGTATGAATGCTCAAAGCACTTGCGTTTATATGCGTTATGAAAGTGTTGGAGTGGGAGGAATAACACCGGAGACAAATGCAAAGGGTGCTTATTAGGCTGATTTAGCAACAGGACGGGAACGTCATTTGACGACGGGTAAGCGCGCGGAAAGGACTAAACTCGACTTCCGGTACCCAATTTGCCGCTCAGCCATTGGTCAATCCAGTTGTTTGATTTGCGAGCGCAGTCGTCATCAGAGGTTCCCGTTCTGTTGCTAAATCAGCCCATTATAAGGTCAGAACTGGCCGGTGAGCCCATGGTCAGACTTGTACAGTCATTAAGAGAATTGCATTGTTGATCAGGACTGCCTTTCCACATTGGTCTATTTATTCGCAAAATGACTCTCCCGACCGCCAGCAGCCCTGACTCAGTTTTGTAAGCGCCCATACATACAAAACTGGTATGGTTTTTGAGTGAATAAATTAAATTTTAATGAATAACTTTTCAACTAGGCGGAGCTTCTCCATTTAAGATCTTTTAGATTATCTACAAAGTATAGTAGTTTGTGCATATGTTTTGTCCTTTAGGAAAAGTGCCGACCTCAAGTTCTGAAGATAATTCATTCTGTGACAGATAATGGAGTGAAGAAGGCCATGGAGATAGTCGAGTTAGTACGACCTTTAGTGAAACAGCCTTTCACACTTCTATTGCAGATTTGTTCAGATCGGCTATTAGATCACTTGTCTAATGATGTGCTTTACTTTGACCTATATTTAGCATAATACCTTGGGTCTGTGCGCGCTCGATCATTATTTTTAAGAAGGCCTAGGAGCGAGGGCATTATCCGATTCAACGCACTTTTCCATTGTTAGAGCACCAGGTCGTTATTGTGGCCACTGAAGTGGAACAGTAGGTTATTATTCGTAATAATGACCTCTTGTTCTACTTCTATCAGTGACCTTATCTTCCATTCTCCCCCTCCCCCGCTGCATTGTTTGGCTCTCGTTCCATTTTTCGCGCGGCCAAAACCGAAAATCCCGTTCCTCGTCGTTCTTCGGTCTTTCTTTGCTCCGAAACCACACGGAAACGCTTGCTACGCAGGCTACTTAGGGCACGTTTCATTTGTTCCTTAGAACTGGCCAGACGGGTCCAGATTTAAAGAGATCCCATTATTAAACACGACTATTCATCCAGATAAGTCTATTTACAAATGTCATGACCAGCAGTGGTCGGTTTTAGGTAAGGTTCAAGAAAAAACGTCTACATCATTTTTCAAATGACCAGTGCGGCCGGCTAGTTGTGAGCTTTAGAAAGCGCCCTTAGTTTAAGCGTTAATGCAAACCCTTGATATAAAGAAAAATGTCTCCCAAACTCGCCACCTGTTTTAACATTACAGATGGGCCCTTGCGGTTGCAGTATACGGTCACATTGTACGAAAAAAACACCTTGCTGTATGGCAAACGACGCAGAGGGGTAAGAAAAACAAAGAGATTACCTTGTCCAAAAGGCAAATATCCTTTCTTTTCAAGGTGCCACTGCTTCGTCTGCCATCCAGCAAAGTGTTTATTGTACCATGTGACCACATTTGCAAAGGGTCCATTGACATTGCCTTGACCTTCTGGTTTGTTTGGTTTGTTGGTTCCTTCACTCTGTTATTCCTAACTGTGTGTGTGTGTGTCATTGTAGGTCTTCGAAGAAGAAATGCGTGAATGCATTTGAGAGCCTTTGCCCTGAGGAAATGGACCCTAAGGTAAGACTGTAGGCGCTAAAATCCCAAGGCTGTGCTCTAAAGAAAATTGAAGGGAGCCCAGTCCTCTGAAACTGTAACTTAGATCGGTTAATTTCTTCGCATGTCGGCTGCCTCAGAAAAAGTAAACTCACGCTACGCGATTGGTCCTCATTTTTAAGAATGCCTGGGAGATCAGGTGTTATCCTTTATAGAAGGAAATTATTAGCATTTGCTGCACACATTTTGTAAGGTATTTGTTATTCCGCTACATTCCACGTCTCGAGAATAGCAATAGTTTCTGTACCAGCTGATTAACTGGCTCGACATGGCTCTTTGGAGGAAATGTTAGCGCGTTCAGATTAAATCATTCAATATTGTCGAGCCTGCCATCAAGTTCACCCACTCTCTGCTCACTGAAGAGTGAACAGATGTTCGATATTCTGCAATATTATCCTAAGTCAACTTCATGCAAAATTGATTTAAAAAGATAAGTACGTGTAACATGTAGAATGTTATAAGTGTATATCAATAAGAGCAACTTTTTGTAATATATCAGGAGTAAAGAAACAATTTTATTTTCTTAATGCTTCTCAAATCCGACCACTTACGTTCTCTACTTCGTCCTTCCATTTCTTACAGAACGATGTGATTTGGCGCCTTGCATTACACATGAATCTCTTGTTGATGTTTTTGTTGCTTACTAAATTTGTTTTTGAAATTTGCTGTGTCTTTATGCTTTTATCTCTCCTTCATTTTGTTTTTAAAGGTAGTCATGACAGCAGCTAATATCACAAAAAGACTTGTTAAAGAGAAAACTATGGACTGGGTGAACACAACATTTCCAAGTAAGCTGATGGGGTGAATTGTTATGACTATAATGCTAGTCTTAAAAAATTGTTCGGACAATCTTCGTTTTAAACCTTATTTATTTAGCTTTTTATTTATTCAGTTGGTGAGTGGTTTACATAAGTTTTGAAGTCAGGCCTGTCAATGCCTGTGGTTTCTTAGTGCTTTTAGGGATTTCATTCCAGTTGTTTATAGCCTGATTTAAACCCGTACTAGACAAGATAAGATACTTCGTAAATATAAAAAGTCAAAATTATACATCGATCGTCCTCCAAAATATGCACAGTTTAAAACAGTCTTCTTACCTACACGTGCATCACTTAGACTTGGAGAGTCTACGGTAAGCTTTGATCATTGCCGCTGCATGGTGAGACAAAAAGTTGATTCTTTCAGTGAATCGGTTAAATTTGTTCTGATTACCTACCTACCGCAGCGCTTAAATAAATTCTTTTGACTTTTTGGCACGGCGCTTACTTTAGAGCAGCTCTTATTCAGGGGTGGTGCTTATTTATATTTTCTCATTTGCGAATAGCCTGTACCAGGCTCTCAGGTAGTAAGGAAAATAGGACGTGCGAGATAGACACCGGCTTTGGATTAAGTATCCTAGTTAGAGCTTTTAGTTTGGTCTGTTCAAAATTGTTTTGTTTTCGTTCTTTTATGCACAGATATTATGGAGGAAGAGCTGTTTGTTCAGTTTAACAAGATCGCAAATTCTATTCTGCACTCCAAATCCAAAGAGCAAGAGAACGTTGTTGAAGCTAGAAGTAGGGAAAACTCAGAAGTGGCGCCTGACAAGGAATCTGAATTAAAAGCTAAATCTTCTCCACCAGGTGTGACTTCCGCTGAAGATAAAATTCCCTTTATGAAAGTCAAAGCATTGCAGGTAAGTAAACAGATTTGATTACAGTTCCCATCGATTAAGTCACTCGTCGAATCCCTCAAAAACACGTTCCTCGGTTGAATTTTTATCCAGGCGTGCATGTTTTCAAGACCTGTTGTTGTCGGTTCCTGATTCTCAATGTTCGAGAAATTGAAATAATTGGAGACAAAAATTGAGGGTTCAAAAAATCAGGGGTAAAATTACACGTAGAATCTAGGCTTTAGAGCGTACATAATTATCGGTCCTGAGAAATTCACTACAACATCAGTTGGTCGGTTAAAAACGCTTCTGTTACATTTGGGAAAGTGTGAATTTTGAAGTGCATTTAGCGTTCTTTTTAAGGGGGCGGGTTACTTCAACTGGCTCAATTGGTCAAATAGGCGAATTTTTCCGTTGAGTTGAATTTTTATTCAGCACATCAAAGTTTTAAAAGAGAAAGAAGAATTTGTGGTTGGGTATTTACGTTCTCTGTATGACGTCACATTGGAAAGTTTCAGGTTTTAGGTTACTTTTACCAGATAGCTTTGGGTAGCGCCATGAAAGGCTATTTGGTATGGTATGAACAGCAAGGGCTCAGGGCGGCACAAGTCGTTCACACACATCAAACATCGTGCCGGCTAAGTTGGCCGAGAGGGTTTGGTGCACTAAATTCCAGTCCTCACTCCTGGATATTTACTTCCGTCTCAGTGGGTTCCAGCCCTCGATCCTACTTATTTACTTCTGCGACGGGCCGAATAGGTGTTCACACTGCACCAAAATATGGCAAAAAACCTATTCGAGATCGGCGCGGCGCCGCTTCGCCCCGTCACAGAAGTCTCACCGCCACAACAGTTTTTATGTGTGAACAGAATCCCTATCCGGTATGATTTTCGTGGCGGCGCAAAAGCTAGCCGGTACACGTTGTGGACATACGCTAAGACGTGCAGTGACGGCCAATAAATGTACACAAAAGGCGTGATGCACGTGCAGAATTGTTGTTTTGGTTATTAAACCCTTTGAGGCTCCCGTTGCCGTCGCCGTCGTGGTTGCTGAACCCTGTAAGTCCCATTAGTGACCAACATCAATTTTCTCCTAACGATATCCATACACTGTCAAGAGGTATGGTTATGAGAATTACTAAAATGATCACCAAAGTGAAAATGCCTTGATCTTTCATCAAATTCTCTCAACCTATTCTTTAAGAAAATCTATCAGTTTGGAGAATTTGTATATGAATATTGGGGCTTAAGTCCTTATCATGAAAACAAATACTCGAAGTTTTTTGACCAATTTAAATTCTCAGGTTGCGTTATCAGAACAGAGCAAACTTCTCTCCACGCAGTCGTCAAAAGGTATTTGAAACGTTTTCAGCCCATTTTAGATCCTTCTAGTGACCAGGAACTAATCTCCTCCTTACAAATCAAACGCAAGATAATGGCATTAAGAATTAAAAATACTTGTGATTGTCCAAAACAATTGTTAAAGATATAAAGTTCTCTACTCGCTTTTGAATACTTTGCAATAAATAAATTGTGCCAATTCTTTTCCAGAAATAACTCACGGATTGATTGAGGCAATCAGTGCAGTCGAAAGCATCGTAAAGGATAAGGTTTGAAGGTTACTCTGTAGCACTGGCGCATGTTAAATAATTTATTTGTCGTCAAATACTTTTGTTAGACCGTGAACATGATTTGTGTTTATAACCGTTCTATAGGCGAGATCACAAATGAAGGAGATGGCGCTTATTGGTCAAATAACTGTGGAACTCGCATTTATCTTGGGTGAGTGTCTTGTTCAAGGCAAATGTAATATAAAATAAACTAATAATAATAATAAAATTAAAGTTTTTATTCATATACATATCAGATGTTACATTAAAATGTTAAAAAGCAAGCGCAAACAAGACGCCAAAGGCGTTCACTGGGCTCCTTACACTATACAGAAATGTTGTATTGTATGACAAGTTTATCTGAAAAGACAGTCAACCGCTTATAAAAGTCAAAATAAAAAAACACCACTTAACTATCTCTATCCATTGGCCTCATTCTCCTTTAGTGAGCTGTCCTTGGCGGTCTTGGGTGGGTAATCTGTAGACAGTGATCATTATAATTATAGGGATAATAACCACTTGATTCTCCTTCAGGCAGCCCTAATGGCGTCCTGTCAACAGTGTATTCACATACTTGATTACCATTGCATTTTTGTTTAGTATGTAGAACAGCACATGGGGTCAAGCTGACGACTACGAACTGTACCAAAGACAGGTATGAAATTATTGACAAGTTGGCGAAATTGTGGACGCTGTTGAAAGGTAACTTAATAAGAGTAATGTTTTTCCAAGTGTATTATAGGAATATTTAGGACTCCGTCAATTGCAATGGTGGTCCCGTGTACAGTGGGGGACGAAAAGTAGTGTCCTCTATCGTGCTAATTGCACTGAGACTTAAATAAAGCCAGAGAAGTTTTATAGATTGATAGCGGAGCACCATTGGTAAGAAAATTTGGTTATCCATTCATCCGAGAATTTTTGATAGTGACGTGACCGTACGCACATCCGCCCGCCGGTCCATCCGCACCACAGGGTAACCAATGTAAAATGACCTTTATTACTTAGCCTGCGTAGTGGTAGATAGTGAAAGTTGATTTGTTTCACCATCGCTACACTGCCTACACAAAATACGTACAAAAGAGAAATTTTTGCACAATGACGCGCGCATTTGGAACTGCTCTGTTGGTATTACTAATATCCAATTCGTATCAAGCTTTCTTAAAACCTTGGAATGGTATTAAATGAAGGAAAAAGAAATTAATTTGTTTTATTACTTTACTCTTCTTGAAATCCTTAATTTTCGCCGGCAAAAATCAGTAGGAAGTGTGTATACACGCGTCTTGCAGCTTCCCGCCACTAGAGCCATCAAGAGGCCCTATACCTAAAATTCCTGTTTGAACACAGTCTCAGTCAAAATTCTTGGGACAGTTTGTTGTCTTCCTGCCCTCCCAATGTTGGTGCGCAAGATTTGGTGAGTTAACTGCAATGAACAACGTTGACGGGTCAGAAGTAAAAAAAAAAACAGTGTTGGGTGGAAGTGTCCAAACTATTTTTGACTGAGACTGTAGGTATGATGCTAGTGTGGGTCCTCTTTTTGGCATGCTTGGATGGGATAGGGTTTCGATTAGCCGAACAAAACAAAAGGCAGTTGTCGTGTTCAAAACGCTTAACCAGCAAATGCCCCCTACATCCAAGATATGTTCTTTGTTAGTGTTCGTGACTTTTACTACAATATCCGTCGCTCCGAGAACATGTTACATGCACCCAAACCAAGGACTGACTATTTAAGCGAAGTTTTGGGTATTCAGAGGCTGTCCTTTGAAATTGACTGCCATCCGAACTACGTAAGCTGTTAACCCTTACAAGGTTTAAAAAGGGGAATTAACTACTTGTATTCATCAACGGGCACACACACGGCAACACGTAAAACAGTATTTTAGATTTTAATTATCGTTTTATATTGATGTTTTAACCGTGTCTTAATAAAGTATGTCTATGTATACTTCTATGTCCGGCTATGTAATGTTAGTGGTTCATTTGCGTTACAGATAAACATTTACCAGTACCTTTCGACAGACTGCTTTCCATGCCTCATGTTAACTTGGTCATGTCGATGGAGAAAAAACAGGTGAGATAGGGGTACCGCCCTGGGGGAAAAGGGTTGAAAACGTTGGACGTGAAATTCGAAGACCAATGATTCTTGTTGCTTACTTAAACCTCTATTGAAATGCATTTCCCATCTGTCTTTACACAGCAATAAAGATCGTGATTATTAAACAAATTCTCCTCGCGAGATTAACAGGAAATGTATGGAGCAGATCGTTGAGAAAATGCATTGTGAATGTTACTTGTTGAAGGGGTTTTTTATCTCCCCCGATATTGGTCGCTTTCGTGGTGCTATGTTACGAATGGCCGGCTTAAAATTTGCATAAATAATGTGGTAACATCTTTGATCATACATGATTCTTGATAAATGTTTATGGAAATCCCTAGCCAAGCTTCGTTTGAAGATTTGTCCAAGATATCCTTGAAGAACAACATAGTCCAGATTATTTTGTTGAAGTTGCGATCCGTTTTCACCTTTTGCGTCTGCAAGCGCAGACAATTATTTTGAGTTTCATTGCATTACTACAATAATTCCTGAATACTGACTATTATTTTAGGGTTTCTTTTGACGCCGAACTGTTTACGGCTCTGCAAATAGACGTTTAGTTGGAAACTTGACTTGAAACTTTATCTCTTTCATTTCAAGAAGAAGCTAGTCAACGTTGGACAAAAATTCAAAATTTCATTTTTGGAAATATAAAATGTTAAAAAACAGATAGACTTAATACCATGTGAAGGTACTTCCAAAGAGGTTTGATTTGAATGGTCACACTATAGGATTTCGTGCACCAAGCCAAAGTTAGAACCACCTCACAAGGGTAAACTGTGCTGTGTGGCAGTGAAAGGGTTAAGCTGCTTTGCACCGGCTTTGTAGATATTGGAGTTTTTAATAGTTGCAATTGTGTCATTGTCCTTTTCAGGTTGTATGGGAATCATTTCAAATGTTATTTCTCATTCTTATACGACATCGACTGGTTTACGTGTATGAGGTTGAACAGTGGTACATTGGAGCTCTGGGAAGCGTTTGCGATGAGGTGAGTCCCGACTTAAAATTGCAGTGAACGGAATTTGGAATGTATCCTAAACATAGTTATAATTTAAACTTGGTTCAAAAAACACGATTTTCGGTCTCAACATTCGTGGAAAAATTTTGTGAAGTGACTGTGTGAGATATATTCGCATGTCAGAGCATTTCTTTTTTTTCCTTGAACTACTGAAGCTGTCTGACCTGCTTTCTCAAGGAGAAGACGATCGGGTGCCTTAGGGCGCACGATTTCCTTGGTCTCCCCGAGTTCAAATCCTGCCATGACAGCAGGAGAGGCAGGGTTGTTAGCGGTAGTTGGAATGTCAACTACCTTATCATTATTATGGATAGCCACATGGTTTGCCTCCAGCCGGTTGGGGTTCTTACTCGTTGTGTTAAATTTGCGTTATTTGTTAGTATTCAAATTTGTGAGCCGCAATGTAAACCACTAGATCACCAGTAATTGTGTCAAGCCTATGACGACGGAATCCACCAGGAAATTGAGTAATTTTAATTTCCAGTGGACAAAAACCTTGTACCAGAATAATTTAAAGAACATTGCAATCTTTTTTACATTTTTCAAAGGCTACAGATGTAGTTAGTTATCTGTAGCAACACCAAAGAAAATTTCTTGTGAGTGCCCGAGAAAATGAATGTCAAATTTCACAAAATTACATCTTACACATGAAATTTTCAGAATTTTACCTGTGTTTTCACAATTCTTGTGAAATTTGACATTCATTTTCTCGGGCTCCCGTAAGAAATTTTCTTGGTGTTACTACAGATGACGAATTACATCTTTAGTCCTTAAAAAATGTAAAAAAGAATGCAATATGCTCTAAATTATTCTGGTACAAGGTTTTTGTCCACTCAAAATTAAAATTTTCAAAATGTTCTGCAACTTTTTGATGCCGCATATAACGTAATAAGAGGAAAGCGACACGTCTAGTTTACTAATGATATGCAACAAAAATTACAAGAACTTTTGCGAGCTTTAACGCTTCGCCTGTTGAAAAGTCGATTTCGAAATAATCCTTAACTGAATCAGGTAGTTCTCGCTAGTTTAAAAGCTCTATTGAGATGTAAGCTGCATGTCAGTCGAGTTTACTAATGATATACAAAAACAGGAACTTTTGCCAGTTTGTAAACTCTTTCATCCCCAGTCCGGAAGTCTTTGTATCATTGTTATGTGCTTAGAAGAAGTTGTTTGTCTGAAACTAGTCGTAACTGAATAAAGTGAATGAATAAATAAATCCAAAGAAATTCTCAAAAGGTGCGGACAACTTAAGAATTTAAAATTCTTTTTTTTTTCTTTGTGATTCGCCACTGTTTCAAAGGTAAGTGACGGTATCATCAAGATTGTTTGTAATTTTGTGGTCTATACATAATAATGCTATACACCGTAATTTTTAGGGAGTTATTATAACTCCAAAAATGGTGTAAAAATTTTAGGTACAGGATAACCCCTTTTTTGGGGTTATTTTAACTCCTAATTTAACTCCGAATTTGGGTTCATTTTTACTCCTGAAAAAGAGTTCTTTTTACTCCCAGTCTGGAGTTAAAATTACTCCGAAATGGGGTTACTTGTACTCCTTACATGGGTTGTTTTTACTCTTTTTGGAGTTAATTTAACTCTGAAAGTGGAGTAAAAATTTTAGGTACAGGATAACTCCTTTTTTGGGGTTATTTAACTCCTCAATATCTGGGGTCACTTTTACTCCTGAAAAAAGAGTTCTTTAAACTCCTTTTTGGAGTTAAAATAACTCCATTGTAAGGAGTTAAATTAGCCCCACTAGAGGAGTTATTATAACCCCCTGAAAATTACAGTGTATTTAAGACTAAGTTAATTAGTACTTGCCATGGCCTCCAGTTACTAGGTAAGCCCAAAATAAACATAGAAAACCAATGCCAGCTTTACGCCAGCTTCAGCTAATGTATGCTTTGAAACAACCCAAATTTATCAATTTCGATCTGAAATGCTTAACGGTTTCATATGGTCTCTTCTGTACATTAATTATAATTGCGCCGGTATTTAATGCAAGGACGTCCTTTCGCCTTTTCGAGGAAGTCCTAAAAAACAATTGAAAGTAAATCGATTTCCCAGAATTGCTTCAAGAAATCTTGTCCTTGGAAACTGAAGATAAGTCAGGCAAATCACATTCGTTTATCGGATTATCCTTACTGATTAAGCACACCTTGGTGCTGCTAAAGTAAAAACACTTATGGAATTAAATTGCAGCGTAATACTGCGGCTATGATTTGGAATGCACTTCCTGACGAAATTCGCGCCGTTAACCGAGAAAATGGAAACATTTAGGAGCTCGTCTGGGAACTACGGGTGCGTTCGATTGATCGTACTCAGGAATAAGAATGTCAAGAAAGTTTCTTACAAATCTGTTCTGTCGTGATTTTTAGACTCCTATATAGCCACGGGCATTTTGTTATTTAAAGCAGATTTCTTCTTGTTGTTTGTTGATGAATACCAAAACAGCGTGGTTCTAGAGTTAATTCCTAGTGATGCTTATTCAAGTCTGAAATGGGGTCAATCGAACGCATCCTTAATTTCAAAGGCAGACTTTTCAAATTTTAATTCTGTAAATACCTTTTTTTTTCGCTTTCTCGCGTCCTGTCAAACCTTGACTTGAATGCTCGTAGTCTATGTTTACTTTGACACTACTCCCAATAAAGTAAGGGCATGTTCGATTGACTGTATTCCGGAATAAAACATAAATATCATAAACTCTAGAATTCACTTGTTCTGGCATTCATTGCATTGCCATATCTAGAAATCTGCTTGAATAAGTTATTCCGATGTACATAGCGTTTAAGTGATCCAAAAATCGAAGTACGAAAGATTTGTAACAGAACTTTTGCGTATTCTGGCAACGTTCATAGCGCATGATACCTCAGCCTTTTCATAAATGGTAGTTCCCCCTCCCCTTTCAAGTTGCAGGCGGTGCGAGTGAGACTGGGGGCGAACAAGGTGGAGTTGGTCCGGGACTGGGTTGAGAAAAAGAAGGCGGAAAGAACTGAGATGAAATCGTATCCATAATAGTGGTTCAGTAGGTTAAAATATGAAGCAGTTTAACATTTTCATGCCACGAATTGAAACTCAATGGGTCGATTATTTAAACGAAGTTTAACTTGGGCCGTGGTCTAAGAAATCATTGGACCTCCAGATCTTCTTCTTAAGGGGTTGATTTAAGAAAGTAAGTGCTTTTCCAGACTACACTACAGGTTTTATTCAAATTGTTCATGAAAAATCGTGTTTAGATAAAAGCGTTGGGCAAAGTGACAATGGCTTAGAACGCGGTTTTGTTAAACACAAGCTAAACTCTGTTTAAGTAATGGGCCCAATATGTCCACCATCTTTCTTTCAGGAAAATGCTGTCGAAGTCGGCAAAGCGTGTTGTTCCCTGGTGTCTACTTATCAAGAAATGAAAAACAAATTTGGTAAGATAAAAAAATTAACTGCAAAAACCGTGGACGAAGTTCCTGCTGGTTGTCAACGTTGGATCTCTAGAAAAGAGATCTAACCAGCTTCAGACTTGAAGGAGGCTGGTATGGCCAGCCGAAATATTGTTTTAAAAAAGCAATACACGTTTTAATATCAGCTTTGCAGTAGTCTTTATACTTCTCGTTTTTGTTTTGGTAAGAGAAGTCGACATTGTTTTAGCGGTCGCGGCGATAACACCGTGGAAAAATAGTCTGTACATGCGTAGTGCTATTATGTATAATGAAGATATAAACAGTATGCTAAGGCCACCTTATACCTACAGTAGATGTTTTATGTCGAAACCATGTAGCGCGTTTCGATCAAACTTCCGCCGGGACTAAATACTTGACCAATAGAAAGCAATTTTGAGTGGTAACTACCACCTTAAATGGGCTCAGTACGGCCGGTTTTGTAACCTTCACCAGACGGCAAGGGTATTTTGTAGAACGGAGAACGTAGAGTGGCATTGTTCTCAATATGGAATGGAGCGAGACAACAACTTAGCATTGTTGTCTAACCTTCTGAGAACAATGCCATTCTGCATTCTGCGTTCTGCAAAATACCCCTGCCCTTCACTAGAGGAATTAAAATGGGAACAGCCGCACCGCATCTTGGTCGACAGAGATTCGTGAAACGGTCGACAAAGATTAGACAAGGGAATCTTGAAAGCACCGCAGCAATACTACCCTATTTTTTGCTGTTCTGGGTTTTTACAAAATAGAAATTTTCCTTGAATTTGTTATTTTCGCAGTAATTGTGAATAACCGTGCATTCCTTCCATTGGCCAAACGTGAGAAAGATACTAAATTTCGTTTTGTAAAATACAAGAAATCAAAAGGTAGTGTTGGAAAGAACTGCTGCAGAGGTTTCATTTGAATGGTTGCTCCATGGGTTTTTATACAAAGACTTAAAAGTTAGAATAGGCCTTTTAAAAAATACCATAATACTTTTTGTTGTCACTTTTTGTTGCAAACGTTTGCACAAGTATTGTTTTCAATTTTGTCCCAAGAGAAATTGAACACAATGCTTATGCAAAATTTTAGAGGGACAACAAAGAGTATTATGGTATTTTTGCAAAAGGCCTATTATGTACAAAATAAATCTTACTTTTTAAAAGAACTGCTGAATAGGTATTATTTGCATGGTCACAGCATAAGACTCAAACTTTAGAGCTACATGCTAAATAATTAGTACCATGTAAACTTTCTACTGAAGAGGCGTTACTTAAACGGTCCCATCATGGGATATTAGGTCTATCAGTCCCAGACGCAAAAGTTAGAATTGTATACTGCACTGTAAATAGTGCAAGAAAGAAATGCTGAACTAATTTGTTAATTTAACTGATTTTTGATATATTTTTTCTAGATTCCAGTGATAATGGACTCAGCAAAGCTACGCATCCAGCTGATTTCGCTGTTCTCATTTCTGTACTGAAACAGAGATTTCCTCACAACATTTCTCTACTTACCGAATTAACAGATTACATCAATAACAGTGCTGGACACATGGTAATATCTACTGATTCTGCTTATAAAAATACCCAATGAAGCATAAGCATCTCGCTTTGCTTGAAATTGTCTGTACAAAAACGGACACCCCTGGATAATCTATCTAATAATCTTTCTATCCTCCTGGGAGGTTTATTTGCTTATGCTCCCGTCCCACCTCCTCCCTGCCCTCTAGAATCGCGTCATTGTCCTCACCATCAATATGATACAGATACAAAATTATAGTGTAATTCACTTAACTGTATGGTTTGCTGTCTCGGTCTTGACTTATGAGGATGAATGCTAATCGGCTGTTAGAGTATTCTACATGAATTAACGAAAAAAAAACAAACATTAAAATCAAAATTATATCATTGTAAACGTATTAAAATTTATTTAAAAACGCCAAAAAGATTTCAAAGAATTTCTCATCAAGAGATACTTACATACAGTTGTCTGCCTTATTCCGCTTTTAACAAATATCGCCAAAGCTATATACTGTAATATTCAGAGATTTACAAGAGAAAACAATGTTCATACTAAATACTCTGTTGTCCGGCTTATATAAGCATCCGCTCAGAGACACGCGGACAGTGTACTTGATCTAATAGTGGTTCAAGTTGTTAATGATATATATAAAATAGGCTGAATACTAAGTTTTTAGTGTTTGGAGACATGATGAAAAGGTTGATTTACCTTAATAAACCTTTGAATATAATTGTAGTTATTGTAACGGGATACACAAAAAAAGTCGAGACATCACTGGACGAAGCCCCCTGCACTCCCCCCCTTCCCTAAGAAACGCTTTGCACTTGACGTGGAAAAAACAGGAAGAACGCTCGAAGTCCTACGTCACATTAAATAGTGCTTTATGCGTAAAGCTTTGGTTTTACATTTAACCAATAGAAAACGTTTTCCGTGTTTGTATAGCCTGATATAAACACGAGAGGGGTTGGGAGAATTCGAGACAGTCATGCAAACCCGAGAGGAAGTCGAGTCGACTAAGGAATAGGTAAATGTAGTGAACTTGTCGAGTTTTGAACTCGAAAACTTTTTCAAATTCGTGCTTGCGTGATTAGCGCGCGAAAAGCAAAACATCTTGACGCCACAACCATGTTTACATACTCTCATGCAAACACTCCTCCCGGCCAATCAGAGCGCGCGGACTATCTTAGTTATTTTATAAAAGCAAGTAAAGATCTGCGACAAAATCTCACGGCATTACTGTGTCGTCTTCATGAAATTTCTGACACTCTTTTTTTTTATCTTTTTAATTTGACACTGTCGTTATGACGACAAATCCTTCGATTTCATAGCTAAAAATTAATTAAAAGTATGGATTGCCTGAATTGCAGATCTAATTTAAGATCAGCTATGCACGTAATTGCACTGCGTGGCTGGTCGCATGCCCTGGTTCTTACCAATGTTGTCATAATCTCGAAATAACTGTGATTATGTGTAATGATGAAATATATGAAAAAGGCTCAATAGTGCTTCTTTTAGTGTTTGGTGACATGATGAAACGGTAAGTTAACTTAATAAACCTATAAGTATAATTGTGGTCATTATAATCCGGATACACAAACTCCCAAAGTTAAAAAATTGTCGAGACGTTACTAGACGCATCCCCCCACCCCCCCCCCCCCCCTCACTACAAACGCTTTGCACGTGACGTTTTAAGTCCTACGTCACACAAAAAAGTGCTTTAAAACGTTGAGCAAAAGGTTTGGTTTTACATAAGAAAGTAAATATCTGCGACAAAATCTCACAACGTTTTGTTGTCCTCTTGACAAAATTTCCGACATTTTTTTTAATCATTTTAAATTTAATAGTGTCGTTAAGACGACAAGTCTTTCGATTTCATAGCTTAAAATTGATCATAAATATAGACTTCTCTAAGTGGTTCAACAGTGACTGGGCATTTGATCGTTTACGACCGGTCAGTGGATTCCGGGAAACCATTCCACTACAGTTTCTAATTTAAAATTGATGTAAACCCTTAAACACTCTTTGTGTTGGTTCTTGTTTCACTCAATGATCCACACAGTCTACTAAGCACAATCCCTTTGTTTATTAAATTAAATATGTCCGCTACAAAGAGTGTGAGCTAGCTAAGTAGGCGAACCTTAGCAACAAACAAACGCTCGTTTTTAGTGACTTTTTTTGCGCCAATGACGATTTTGAATTAAAAGAATTTCTAAAACAGAGTAATTTCGCACTTTTTAAAAATTAAACCTTTTTTATTCCCTTAATTCTCGAGGTTATGGTGCAGTTGCGACGCGACATTCAACTGATTTTTAAATCAAATACGCGCCAAAGTAGGTATGAACGCTCCACATGTAAATTTTGCAGTCCTTTCTATCCGAAGTAATCGTGATGACGTCACCAGCTTTCAGGTTGAAAATCCCGCCTGCATGCGCGGTACCATGGTCACCTTGTCCTGGGACAGGGATCTGAATCATGGTTATCGCACTGCTGTTCACCTTCACAAGAATCCTTCCAGTGCTGTGATGGTAGACCTGCAGGTAGACATAGTACCGTCCAGTGGTAGGCACAGTCAGTTGTCCATCATCGTACTTCATACCGCCTGCAAGATGGCTGTACGGGGCACTGACAGACCAGTCCTTTATCACTAGAGGATAAAGTAAGAGTGATGTTAATTACGGCTGATTTCCACTGAAACACACTGCTCTGTTCAATTTTTGTT
>BOPM01000563.1:146376-157000 GCA_022179025.1 Porites australiensis | reverse complement strand
GGGGGGGTGGGTGCTAACCGAGGATTACATTTTTATGTGGGGTCCTTATTCTTCTATTCAGAAGGATAATTTTCTCCATTCTTTAAAGAGCATTAAATCATTACATTGCAAGAAAAAAGAATTAAATGAATTTGCTTTTAAACTTTCATTCTGAATTGAGACTTCGCATTATCCCCGGTTTATCTCGACCCGGCCCACTTTCCTCTTCCCGACTTATCTAGGAAGTTCGAAAGGCCTCTGTTCGCAGGGTAAAATAGGATAAGATTGCTCTTTTTTAATGCGATGATATAAATTAAACGACGCAGTAAAAGAACATCACCACATAGACACAGAAACATTAACTGCAATTTAAGGACTACTGAATAAAGCTAATTCCCCTTTTTTTCTCTCAAAGCATCCCTTCCCGACTTATCCGGGAAGATTGGAAGATCGAAGGGCCTCTGCTCGCAGGGTAAAAACTATCTGCTCGCAGGGTAAAAACTATTTAAAGCGCATTGTAATTCGGGCCGATGTTGCTTTTGAACCTTGGCAGACTCGATATGATGGTAAATTGAGCATTAAGGTGGCTGGGAGGACTTATGGAAAGCATGAAATAATATACTTTGGTTAGCTTGATAGGTCACTTCTTTTCTGCTTGCAGCTTCGATGTGAGCAGACGGCTTGTTTGGATTCTGTAATTACAGTATGAAACAAAACAATGTTAGTGGCTCGCATTACAGAGCGATGAGTCTATCCTGTCGTCGAGGGTCGAGGGTTCAATGTTAAGGGTCAGGGTAACAATTTTTTTTCCACTTTTGTCCCTTCCTAATGTAAAAATGTAAAAGAAATGTAAAATAAATTCATATATTTAATGAAATGAATAGAAAAATCAATTAAGGGGCCGATCATTATTTATAGGGGGGGAATACACAATGGGCAAATAATAAACAGGACTTCTTCGTTGGAATTTGTGAATATATTTACTTCAGACAGAGGCAAAGCCTTCAAAAAGTGCGTCTTCACTTCCTTTATTCAGCCGTCATAGGAACTCAAAACTGGACTATTACAAGTCCAATTCTCCAACCGCTCGGCCACGCTGTCTCCTTATTATGTGATTACTCTATTTCTATTGTTGAATTTATATTCTCACCTGCAAGTAACATCTTGGGTGTGACTGTTTACAGTATTCACACTCGGTCATCCTCCGCTGACATATGTTTGTCACATGTTGTTCGAGATCTTTTCTTTTGATGATCATATTGCAATTTTCGTAGATACAAGAGACAACTTTGGAAGGGCACGTTTGTAGGTGCACCTGTTAAAAAGAATTATAATTTGAGAGAGAATGATTAAGTGATCTTTTTCACCATGGTCAATTGTCGAATTAGGAGCGGAATGTCATAGATCCGATGTCTGTCTGTACGATGTAATTGGCTGAAATTCAGAATTTTTATGAATTGTCTGTGTTACTTAAATTGATCAATTCTGCTTTCTCATATTTTCAATACGCTTAAAATAAGCAATATGAATGTATCTGTAGGGGGTTTTCTTCATTGCTTTTGGTTTGCTACTGTCATATTTCCTCTGCCTGGGTGAAACCGTAAAAAAACACTAAATTTACTGATTTGCAAGAGCGCCGGCGACTAAAAGGTTTCCCCAGTCTTTTTTATCCCTTGCAAGGTTGGCGTTTTAGGGACTGTCCCCACTAGGTTCGCTGCAACCAGCACCTGGGCAGCGGCACAAAATGGTGGTGTGTTCACAATTTGAGTACCCTATATGCAACTGTGTTCTTAATTACTCAACTTTCGCCCCTTTAGACGCCATTTTGAAACATGAGCTTAACAGCGATGACAAAGCAGTGGACTGCCCCGGAACTAACCAAAACGGTGTGCACACAGGGCCCCCACTTTTGTATTAGGGCACCAGCACCGTGAGCGAATTCTTGCTTGGGTACTTGAAAAAGGGGTGTGTTCACGTTAGTACCCAGCGAGTACAGTAATCGGGCACCAAGTGGGAACGCTGCCTTAGACTGAAGAAAGACGACGATGGTTATTGCTCATTCGTAGCTGAAGGTATTGAAGGTTATAATTATTCTGTCTTCTGCGTAGTAATGCTTCAGAAATATAACGATACAGGCGCAGACAGATGGACTTCATCCAATTCTTATTTTTTGTTGCAGCATTCCATAACTGCCGGCTAAGTATCTGACCTTTACACTTGTCACCTTTCGTAACATATCTCCAAATATAATGCGTGCTGCACTGCCAGTCATCGGTACGTGTCGCAAATATAGATGTTTACCAGGCCGTAAACTACGAAAGTTAGAGAGCTATGGGTGTATGCCGGAAAGGAAATGAGTTTCATTCGACTAGGGAATGATACTTTTGATAGCTTGAGGTGCGTGTTCCACGCCAGCTGACTCGACTACATTGGCTTTGAATATGATTTATAACAGTTTTAGTTTTTACCTCTTTGTCCCTTATCTCACCAGTCCACGAACAACCCTCACTTGGGCATTTGATCACCAGAGACAATATTTTCCTTCCTGTTGCATTGTCAGGAAATACATCCTAAAGTAGGACGCAAAACAAAATTGAGGAATGAGATTCGAATGTATAGCATTGCTTTGAAGTGCTGAAATGCTTCTAAATTAATTTCAAGGAAATACGGGTGGGGTTACGGGTGGTACTGGAACAAGATTTTTACTCTATTTCACTGGAATTTTAATGTGGACACAACGTGTTTGGGAAGGGGCGACCTTTTCCTCTAGCCTGTTTGACTGAATGGTGCTCATTCGGCGGTATCTTTTCCCCTTGAAAAAGTGTCGAAGTTGTCTGTGACCTTTAAAACTGATCATGTCACAAGCTCGAACAAGCGGTACAAGTCTTACAAGGCACGTTTATCCACATTGGCGGTTTAGACTTTGATGGGTCAAAATCTTACACCACTTTGGCTTTCAAAGCGCTTTTTTTTTACGAAAAACTCTTTTAGATTTATTTTGGGTGTAAATTGAACTGGAAACATTCACTTTACTTGCTAGCTTTAACCCTATTCACACCGGGCAAAATAGATCTACAGTAGCAAAATTCCAAGAGAAATGAACATTGTTGTAGGATGAACTTAACATCTGTTAATTGCTCAATACAAAATTAAAGTTTTTCTCAACTTAGCACTTGAAAAGCTTGGATTAAATTAATTCCATAACCTAATGCGGAATAAACTTTTCAATCAGGAAATCTAGAACTAAAACGCTTTTTCACGTTAAAAAATTGCATATTTTTCTAAACATGGCTGTTAAAACTCGGTTGCCACGGTAACGTCAAGGTTGACGTACATGTCACGAAGACCTTAAAATATTCCAGAAAATTTTAGGAAAAGTTGCTTAGTTTGGCGGTCATAGCTTGAACTGCTTTGATGGTATACATCTTTAAAGTCCGAGGGCCTTGAAATCACCCCGCGTTGTCTGAATAGGGTTGAAATAATAGACAAAAGGACGAATAGATAAATGAAACTGAATGATTTACCTTGCCTTGGTCCAAGCCTTTTCTATCTACAGGGCAAGTGTTTGGCTGGTTCTTAACTTGTTGACTGTTTGTTGCAGTGAAAGAAGCAATTATAATAAAAAAAGTATTTATAATTAATAAATGAGTAAATAAATATGCAAATTACGTATAAATATACTAATTGCGGTCATTAAAGCCCTTATGCGCAACCTGATATTATGAAAGCCTTGGATTGTGTAAAAATGTGCTAAGTGTCTTTAAACAATTCTTCTGATTACAAACATGCACAGTGTGGTTTAAATTTTCGTTCAGACGGCATTAACTTTCTCAAAATGAGCTACTTGTACATTAGCTTTTTAGATGATGTAACGTCTTTATTGCTCTTGCCTCGGCTACGTCTCATGCTCTCCAAGAATGTGGCGTTGCTCCTGGCGACAAATGTTTCTTGAGGTAGCGACCTGCAGTTTGGTTACGCCCCAGGCCATTATCTATCTTTATGAACTTGTTTAAGCAGTAAGTGCTCAAAAAGGAAGTAAGTCATCATTTCTTATTTTTATTATTGGTTGGTACTTTTAAGTTGTTTGTGAAGATATTTCACCAAAACGATTCATTAAGTGTTCCAGTTTGCATTACTGTTCACATGTTCAAAACTAATCACATCAAAAAAGGAATTTTTAAAAAGTATATTTAAAGTAATCGTAAATTACGCGTAAGGTTCTAGAAACATGTGTCTACTTAGGCGAAGATATGGAGACAAATCAAGCCGATCAGACACTGGTGTTTTTTTAGCTAAGAAATTGAAAGTTTCAAGCTTGATTAAACAAGAGGAGGTCAGGGACACCGGCTGGAAAACTGCCTGCCTTATTCTTGGTTTGCAACCACGTGACAAGGCGGCCATGTTGGGGGTCAAAACAAAAGAATATTTCCTCGAAGAATTTACATGAAAATTGAGTTTAGTTCCCAGAGGAGAGAAATGCTTTTGTTCTTGACCACCAACATGGCCGCCGTGACGTCACGTGCAAACCAGCAATTCTCTTTCTTTACTCTCTCGCCGACAGTCAAGAATATATCTCGCAAAATGACGTCTTGAGCAGCTCGGTACGACGAAAAACATGAGACATGACTGTGGAAGCCAGTGGAGCCTGTTAGAAAGCGAAAAGCAGCAAAAAAGGAAGATGAAGAGGACCAAAAAAGAAAAAAATAGACAGAAAATCGCCAAACACCACAAAAAAATAGAATGTTTTCACACACGTGGCCAGCATCCATGCAAATTTATTGTAACAAAAGAAATGGTTTGCATAAGAAAAGAGTTTAACTCCTAAAGGATTGGTTTGGGACAACAACATGGCCACCGTTTCATTGTTTTGGGACATCAATATGGCCAAACACTACAATATGGCCACATCAATATTTCCAAACACCACAAAAAAATAGAGCGTTTTCACTCACGCGGCCAGCATCTGTGCAAATTTATTGGAACAAAAGGAATGGTTTGCATAAGAAAGAGTTCAACTCCCAAAGGATTAATTTGGAACATCAACATGGCCACCGTTTCAGTGTTTTGGGACATCAAGATGGCCGCAGTGACGTCATGTGAAAACACTCTATATTGTTTGAAACCTCTAACGATAGAAAAAGAAAAAAACTTCCTCTTTTTCGAGAATTTTCTTTGCACTTTAACAAGGGAGAATACCGAATTATTTATTATTTATTTTTTTGATGTTGGTTGAAAGCCGAAAACCAAATGCTAAGAAAAAGGAAAACCGCAAACCGCAAGAGATGAAACCGAAAAACGGCATATTTTCGATGCAAAAATGGCCACAAAACCGAAATTTGGAGATTCGCAGTGCCTACCTTTTGACTCGCTAGCACTTCATTTGAATTTTTACTGAAACACTTACGTTTAAATTTCTACTTTGGACCAAACTGAAAAGGCTGTAATGTTCATCTGTATTCCTTCCGTTCATGTACAAAATACAGATCGATCCTCAGATTTAATAAGTCTAATATTGACAACAGCCATACAAACAGGGTTGGTCTGCCTGTGCTAGAGAGCAAGAACGTATCGGTATAGAGTTTTCAGCTTAATTTTTCCTCCATTAAAAAAACAAGGTTGAAAGGCGAGGTGACTGTCTTCTGCCTCAGTAACTGACGTTTAACTTTTCGTTACTCAAAACTATCAAGGTTTTTATTGAGGCACGGCGCTAGAGTTCGTACTCCACTCTAATGTGGCAAATTTTCGAATGAAAGTTATTATTTAATACTATTGGGCTGAATACTATTTCAATAGTATTGAGTCAGTAAAAGAGGCTTTAAAAACCTGGATCGGGTTGATCCGATCTGTTTTCTTGAAGCCGCTCTGTAAGACGTACCTTCTCAAAAGTTCCTCGAGGCATGCATTACAGAATCTGTGACCGCACCTTGTTTGAACAGGTTCCCTCAACGTAAATTTACAGATGAAACAAATCAAATCTTCCTCAACTTCATTGACAAACTCCTCGTCATAACCTGAAGATAACAGCATGTTGTGTGGTGCTTCCGCCATATTGCAAATATGCTCGACTAGACTCTTTAGAAAGTAAAACCTATGAGGCCAAATTTATAAGATGATCTAATATTTTTGCAGTGCGATTGCTCGAGCCAGGGCTCTTGGAAGAAGATTGTCCAATCACAATGTATATGTGCACTGAAAACAAAAGACTCTCAAGTTTTTTTTTGCAATCGGACCAATAAAATGCAAGGTTCAACTATGCAACCATTGAAAGCTTTAAAACAGTTTGACCTTACCTGATCTCTCAGCAAACAACCCTCAAATTTATGAACCTAAATGGTCCGTTTGCGAAAAAACCTTGAGAATCTCTTGTTTTGAGAAATAGTTGTGATTGAACAATAAATTTTCTATGTGCCCCGGTCTTAGTAGTCGCACTGTAATCGTCAGCCACGTCTTACAACCTTGAGAGCCCTTGAGAATGTTATGTAAGGGTATGAGGGTGGGGAAAGAACAAACCCGGCTGCTTACTTCGACCTCCAATGTCAGCCAACCGGCCCATTAAACAGTATTTGCCACGGACTTCTAGCCCGTAATCTCGAGAGGACTGAAACTGTATCGGTTCATGAAATTTTAACTGTTAAACATTTTGGAAACATTTAAAAGCTAACTTCAAGAGTGTAGTGAGTCGAATGTCACCTCATCTGAGGATGCTTATGAAGTTAGACACCATGATCTTTCCATTTATATCTATAACAGTGACTTCATGCTAAAATATTAGTAAAAAAAAAAGTTCTATTTTATTACAAGCTCTTAAATTGCCTATCATCGGTTACCTGCCCAAATTTTGATGAGCCTGCAGATGTATTTCTTCCTCCACCTCCCCACTTTTTTATTCTTAATAACCTTTGTCTAAGTAACTTTAAACTAGTTTGTATCTTCATGTTATTCGCTCGGATGAAGCCTATATGTATTAGTTTGCTATATGAATCCAGATAAACATAATCTTATCTTGCCCACCTTGCTGATGCAAAGTTCGCTCTCCCCAATCTTCTACTTCGAGATTCAAAAATGGCAACTAGAATTTACGCAGGAACTACTACGTTCTTGCTTACACCAAACACTCTGTGTGCTATTTATTCATTGCTGAGTAAGGGAAAGCGCGTACTTCTTAGTTGCGTTGTCTTAACCAATCTCATCCCTCTCGGCCGCTCCCTCTCCTCCCCTCCCCCCCACCCCCCACATCATTATATGCGTATTCCACTTGAGAAGGTTTGGTTTTAGCAGTGGTTTTTAGGAAACCACTCCACTTAAGTTCTTTATTTAAAAATAAAAAGAAAGAAAAAGAATTCAACGCATTCACTTTTAAGTGACACCTTTCTTTTGGTCTTAGTTTCACTCAATGATCCACACACATTTAGCACCATCCTTTTTTTTTATTTCAGCCTTAAAATATCCTTTACAGATGTCTGCCGCAAAAAAACCCTTGCTACTAAAGTCAACGAGCCGTAATGGCCCATATTATAATTTTGTATAAGGATATACTGACTACAGCCCATTATTTAGAAACATGATTGAACAAAACGTTTCCCTAAAATGACTTGGAAATTTAGCACTTTTTACGGACAAAAATTTATTCGGTTAATTGTCAAGATTATGGCGCAGTTGCCACTCATCAAATTCTTAAATCAGATATGCGCCAAAGTAAGTATGAATGAAAGCCATATAAAGCTTGCAGTTAACAGCCGCTGGAACGGTGATGATGTCACCTGCTTTCAGGCTGAAAAAACCGGCAGCGTGTACGGTTGTTCCCGGGGTTTGAGTCATGGTCACCGATTTGCCATTCACATCAACATAGATCCTTCCATAAGTGCTGTGGAAGTAGGTGTGCAGGTAGATATTGTACCGTCCAGTGATTGGTACAATCAGTTTTCCATCATGGTACTTCATGCCGCCCACAAGATGGCTGTTCGGGGCACTGACAGACCAGTCTTTGATGACTAGAGGATCAAAAAAAGTTATCTGAAATCTCAATCTTGGTATTTCCACTAACGTCTCCCTTCACACTGTCATGTTCTAATCTATGATTGCTGTTTATTGAGGTCTCTATTTCCCTTGATTAAAAATTTAATCTGTAATTTAAAAAAATTAATCAGCCAATTTCAATATTTTAGTGGACAAATTGGTCACAGTCTGTTGCCCTTTTTTTTTGTTATGACGTGCATTTTCTAGTTCCTAGTTTGCTCTTATTGCTTCATTTAACAATTGAATTATACAAGACCAATCCAAACACCCCTATTATAACACTGTTGTAATGTGTTATAACTCAATTGATGTTCTTCCCGAACTTTTAAATTAGTGGATACTCATATTATGGGGTGGGAGGTGTGGTAAGAAAGTTTGAATTTACTTTGATTGACATGATAGTTCACAACTTGCAAATGTAAAGCTTCGATTTGAGCAGATGGCTTGTCTGTATCCTGTAATAAAGTTAAACAAAGAGCAAGTATGAGTGGTGTGTTTAATTAGCCTTTGGCAATACTTGAGATAGCTAAAATCCTGAAATACTGTTCAATTTAATCTGCTGAAAAAAATCAGTATCATAATGTTTCATTACCCTGGGAGCAGTGGTTTCTCTAGGCCGGACGCTATGGTACAAAAAATAGAAACGGCTGCGAGCAAGCGTTTGCTTCTCTGATCGAGCCGCCCTCCAGCCTGATGGACAAATAAATTACTTTTGAACAGGTAAAACCTGTTTTAAAACAAGTTAAGGCTCCCGCGCGTTTCCTTAGTATGTGTGATCAAATGGTGACAAGTGAAATTAGGGAATAATTTCACGCGCGTTTAGTCCAAATCCTAATAATTTCCCTAGCCTTAAGGCAACTTAACAAATTAAAGTTACCTACGAGAGCTACCAGAGTTAGCTCACTTCTCTCTTGGTTTTACTTGAAAGTCCCCTTCTGTTATTTTGATACGTGATATCGATTATGATTGGAATGTTTCGAAAATTCTTTTTACCAAACAAATATTACAAAATTTCGCTATTTCTTCAATTTTATCACCAAGACTCGTTTGTTAAGACTACTGGCGATGACCCTTTCACGGGGGGAGTTTTAAACTGTAGCTATTATTTTTGCAACCCTCTTTACCCTAAACTGTATGATGTCGGCACAAGTGTCATGTTATGGAAACAGAAAAAAAGAATGAAGCTTAAGTTCACTGGAATTCAGCTGCACCGATTGCACAGGGAAAAAAAGAAGACATTTTAGCCGAGCTCCACCCGCGCGCAAAGCGCGCGCGCGTGAGCGGAGCCCCATAGCTAAGTAAATCTACCCATCCGAGTAAATTTGGTAATCACGTGACCGTACACCTCACGTCCGTCCGCACAACAGGGCAAATAATGTTTACTCTCACACTTTCTAGCTAGTTTGGGGGCCCAGGAGAAAACTGACTACTCATCAATGTTGTTATTGATTGACAGCTGTCAAAACAGGGTATCCGCTGACCAGTATCACCTGAACGTATCGCAGGCTCAGTTTCGACCCATTGGGGTCGAGGATTTTTTGAAGTTATCCGCTGACAAGTTATTAGTTTTCAAATAATCGCAAGTTCAAGTTGATTTTTTTAAAATTCAAATGAAATATGTTGTGTTTATGTCACTATGGCCTCGCGCTTTCAAACTGACCTCGGACGCAAAAATTCAGCCAGTTATTTAAAATTACAGGCGTGGGAGAACTTTTCTTACCATGGTTACGCTCTATGTCTCATTTTTATGCGCTGATTGGTCACAATTTGATAGGTGAGTTCATGTTTATGCAGCATCTTGAAACTTGTTTACTTTGACAGCTGAAGCTGACAGAGTTTTGTGTCAACTTGTGATGTTTTTAACTGTTTTTTTCTACTGGATGTACAAAATGAGCTACAGCTGCTTTCAAGAGTCTTCTGTTATTCATGGCTGGTTTGTTTTTTGGGTTTTTGGTTGAGAAATGCGTCGCTTGTCAAAGTTGGAAATCCGATTTCGGGTGGCATCGTTTTCGTTTTTCACCTTGCTGAATGCTTAATCTTGAGGGTTTAAAATCGATCGAATCTGGCCTTACTTGATAGCTTTCAGGAGCTGCATCTCGAATGGTAAGCCTGAGTAATTATTGTATTTGATATGTCTGTCTCTTTTATATCTAATTTCATGAAGTCGAGCACAGTTTATGCGGTTATGTTAGCCAGAAGAAAAATACAAACTAAACTCAACTTCATGATGGCCTCCTGCTCTGTCATAGGATAACGGAGTGGACTTGTCGGACCCCCTGTGAGTTCACTGAAAGCGAAAACGAAAATTGCAGTGAATTTCAAACACCGCAGGTATACAGTATATTTTAAAAGTCTCAGTCAAGGGACTGAGAAAATGTCAACCGATTTTTCAGTCTTTTTAGTACGTTTTCAAATTGACGCGAATAAAACCAATTTGTTTTAAATTGATCATTTTGGTGAGTACTCATTAACAACTTTTAGGTCTCTTTGCAGAGAGTCAATTTTCTCCTAAAAATTTCTGTAAATAGTCAGGTGGAATGGTTATAAGAATTAATGTTATAATCACTGAAGAAAATATGCTTTGATCTTTTAACAAATTCTCTCAACCATGTTTTCAAGAAATCTATGA
>BOPM01000563.1:126205-141596 GCA_022179025.1 Porites australiensis | reverse complement strand
TACTTAGAAGCTGGCAAAATTGTCACGTTCAATCTTGCACTTTTTTAATATAAATATTGTATCTTCATTTCCGAGAGTATGATGCAGTTGTCACATGACCTTAATCACATTTTTAAATCAAATACGCGCCAATGTAGGTGTGATGGTGTGCCATGTAAATTATGCAGTTGTATTCCAAAGCAAACGTGATAACGTCACCAGTTTTCAGGTTGAAAACACCGGCTGTGAACGAAGTGACAGTGTCACCTTTTCCCGGCCAGGGGAAATGAACCAGGGCCACCCGTTTGCTGTTTACATGAACAGAGATCCTTCCTTTACTGCGATAGTAGGCCTGCACGTAGATAAAGTACCGTCCAGTAGTAGGCACAGTCAGTTTTCCATCCTGGTACTTCATGCCTCCCGCAAGATGGCTGTACGGGTTACTGACAGACCAGTCTTTTAATACTGTAGAGTAAAACGAGAATTGGTGTTAATACTGCGCGTTTTTTACTAGCGTACATAGTTATGTTTTGGTCCAGGAGTGATTTTTACTATATAAAAATGCGGCAGTCTACTTCGAAAGAAAAAATTGGGCTAATTAGTTTCGGTTAGTAATCCTCAAATTACAATTAATTTTTGTATGATCTGTGTCCTCGTTTGCAACAATGAGCTGTTACCTTTTCATATAATCTACAGTGTATAACATCACATTACACGAGAGGTAATCTAAACAGGCTGATTCGATGTTCTTTAGAGCATTGGCTGACTCTATGTGATTGTGTATAAAAATTTAGTGTTGGGGAAAAGGTGTAGAAAATGGTAAGGAAAGCAATACTTTGGCCGGCTTTATAGGAAACATAATATTTTTTTGCAGCAACGATGTGAGCAGATGGCTTGTTAGGATTCTGCAAAAGAAAGAACAATATCTATTAGTGGTGCGCGTACGATTGTAATTACAGAAAAGTGATTTTTAAGTCCGAAAGTAAGGAAGTCGTTATCTTCGGGCCTCATTTTGAAATTTCAAATCTCTAAGCGCTAGTGGCAATGTAATGTTTTATTTGTTATATAACCACCAGTGAAATACCACAGCTATCTTTTTTTTCGCTAAAGATGCGATTTATTAGTAGCCGTAGAAACGGTCATCTTTCAAGTGTTGAGGTAGCATGTTATTTTTACGCTTTAAGATTTCATGCTTAAGCGCGAAACTAAGAGAGAGCGTGAAAGCTCAGCTGGTATTTCTTCGTGTTTATACAATTATTTATCATGTAGTGGCATGTAAGGTTTAAACGGATGTTCTAAACTTAAGCACACTGATAACATATCCTTCGAACTGTTCTGCATCATAGCATATAGGACTTTTATTATCTGATTTTCCAGGGCCGGCGTGTATAATTTAAAACGGATGTTCTAAACTTTTGCACAATAATATAACCTTCGAACTGTTCTGCATCTGGTTCCGCATGATCATTTGATTAAGGAGTGGCATCTATATGAATGTTCTTAACTTATGCTTAATAACATAACCTTGAACTGTTCTGCACCATAGCATATAGGTTTATTATACAATAGCATGTATGCCTTAAAATGGGGATGTTCTTAACTTATGGGAAGTAGAATAACCTTAAAACTGTTCTGCATCACAGCATAAGTTTATTACGGAGACATCTATACGGATGCTCTAAGCTTATGCCCAACGGCAAAACCTTAAAATTTGTTCTGCATAAAAGCCAGCCTCGTTCCCAGTCGTCCTTGATGATTTCGGATGTGACGTCACCTGTCAAACTTGTCGAGAAAATTCGCCTAGGACGCCTCGCGCTATCGCGCTCGGTTCCAAGCCTCCTCTTATAACTCGGATAGCGCGAACTGGCCTGGGTACGAGGCTGCATAAGAGCATGAGTTTTAGGATGGAGTGCCATGTACCTTTAAAACTGATCTTTCAAATCTACCGTAAACTTCCGCTTATATTCCTTGGCTTATACATCTTCGTAAGGAGTTTTAGAATTTTATACGAGGGGGCTTATAACCGGAATTATAGTAAAAGCGCTTCGAAACAAGCAAATTAGCAGTGCTTATCAGTATACGTTGACTGTACGTTTTGCATTTTTTGGTTTTTAAATAAGCTTTAAAACTTCATAATAAATAGCCGCATAAACATAACAACTTTCTTTCGATTTACCAGACATGTTTCGACAGTACATCCGTCACCTTCAGTGTTACATATTTTGAAATCGACGTTGAATTTAAATCGCGCGCGATGTTGTAAATCAAATTCATTTCCACACAAGCTTGAATATATAGCTCTGTATGCAGATAGATGGGCCTTAATAACTGGGGATTGAACTTATGAGCGGCAGTTAACGGCACGCCCAAAAGCATATCAGTAGCCTTGGAAAAGTTCTACAGTGAATATTTCTTCAAAGCAATTAAAAACCCATGACTTCATAAAGAAAAAACAAAAGAAACTAATGTTTAAGAAAATGATGGGTGTCTTTATATCTGATAACGACACGGCTAAACTTTACGTCCAATTTTTTAGACCAAAATAACCCCAAATCTAAAATATTGGTGCAAGAATGAGTTAATCTATAATTATCAGACATTTCTCGAGATTTTGAAGCCGTTCTTTTCTCTTAAGCCCGATTGATGTCGACGTCTTCCTTTTTACTCACAAAATTAAGGGCTGAATTGGTCTTGCCAAGCTTAATTGATGCGACCTGTTTTATAAAAAGGGTAAAAATGGTAGAAACTGTTTACGATTTATGTCAGCCTTCAATGTTTACAACGACGTTGCCCTTGAACTAAGCTGAAGTTTTTTCGTCTTCTTGGGCAATTTATCGTTGTGTGACCGCAAACATGAAAGTGATCAACACCCAGAACCCAACCCAAGCTAATTCCCCTTGGGGAGCCTAGGGTGAAGACGCCTAGTGTGATTGCATCTACACGTAATCTCTATATTTGAGAAAGATGTATCTTTCAGTAAGTGGCACAGGTAGCTCAGAAGAAAAAAATCAAAGTACTCCTGATAGGAGTCGAAGTTATGACCTTCCGGTGACTAGTCCGGTTACCCTACCACTAACCTACAGGAGACATTGTGGGAGCTAAAGGCCTCTAATAAACTAGGGTCATGTGACAAACATCCTGCGTTCTGACACTAGGACTGGAAGTGTCGATATGTGCTTATTGCGCAATGATAGGAATGCGATGGTGAATTTTAAGCCTGGTGAATGCTTGTTGAAAAAAGATGATTTTTCCAGACAGTAACATAGGCAGCTCGGAAGAAAAAATCAAAGTACTCCCAATAGGCGTCAAATCTACGCCCTTCAGGACCCGGTTCCTCGAAGGATGGTCAAGTTTAACCCAGGATTAAGCCAAATTTTAAGCAAGGTTTTCTTGTCCAAGAACGTAACTCGAGCTTAGAAAATAGTGTTGTGCCTTTACTTCAAAAAGGAGAAATGATAACAAAATGTTACTTTAAAGCAATGCATAGGAAGGTAAATACAAAAAGTGGAACAAAATTTGAATCCTGGATTAGCGCCAATCGGCTTCTCAGGAACCGGACCCTGGTTACTAGTCCAGATGCTCTACCATAAAGCTACAAACAAATCTTAAGGGCAATGTCATAAAAAAAATGTCAGTGAAAAACATGAGAAGATTGAGTATAGATATTTAAAAGAAAAAGAAAGAAAAGGCTAGTTTATGTTACTTTATTCACAGAAATACAAGTTGACACAGACCGTAGAAACAATGATGAAAACGAAATTGCTCTTATAATATAGTAACCAATGAAATGTGTACGAGCGAATGAATCCCGGCGGACAGAAGGTTTCGACTGTTTGATTTTGCTTTTAAATTTTAAGAAGAATAGAAAAGTAACAATTCCTCTACTGACAAGGTATTTAATATAGTTTATTCATCCTAACAGATCCTGAATTTTGTTCGTGCTGAAGAAGTTTTTTCAGGTATATCTGGGATCAAATCACGAATGTAATACTGAACTGGCGCTAGTTTATGTAATAAGGGCGCCAAATGTAATACGGTACTGTGGTGCCAAATGTAATATTAGGGTCACAACACTGGAATAAGGAATGGGTCACAAGAGTTACATAGTTATGTATCAGGGGTGGGGGTGGGGCAGGTCACAAGTGCAGAAAAAGTCGCATTTGTAGGAAGATTTGTTTCTTGAGTAGGATTAGTGCTTTAATAGTTTTTCATTGTATTTGACCACATTATTTAATACTATTATATTTGTAAAACCAAACCACATAGGAAGAAAATGGACGCAGCTAACTTCGTTTGCGGTTACGTGGTATAGCGTGGCAATCGTCCGCTTTGGGCAAACAAAAAAGTATTCTTCTGACCTAAAATATTACAACTGAATTTTGCGGAATTTCACATGAAATGGTAATTAAACAACTAAACAATCAGTAACTGTTTTAATTTGCGGAAGGACGCGTGTTGCGTAACGGAACATTACATTGTTAGCCTGCAAGCACAGACGTAGTTTCGATCGATCTTCTCTTATGTTTTTCCCGTGACCCGTATTCGCAGGTTACTTATGTGACGAAGGACTTACAAAAGCGACCCTTATTACTTTTCGACTGGAGCCTGATTTCGTTACATTTGTGACCTTTCCCTTATTGCATTTGTGACCTACGATTACATTTGGCACCAATTCCTTATAAAATTCGACCCTTTGCACATTTGCCACTAAATCTTTAATTACATTTAGCACCCTTATTTCATTTGGCACTAATTATTACATTTGTGACCATTGTTTGTCGATTCAAATTGTAGCAGGTTCCGAGACTACAGTCTCAAACAGAATTAGTTGGGGCACCTCCATTGAACGTTTTTCTTTTGTCTGTCTGTTTTTCTGTTGTTTATCTTAGTTTATTAAATGTTCACCCTGTAAACCAACATTTTGGAAAGGGAGAGAACAGTAAAGCGCCCCCACAATGTTGACTGAGACTGTACCTTGACCCTAAGTCATTGTTTTAATGTTAGTTTTTTTTTTTATTACGTGGTGAAATATTTTTTTTGTGTCGTTACTTTGTAACAAATGGCAAAAATAACCTTTATTGCGTGCGCATATCTACTCGTAAAAAAAGTCAAGACGTTCCACATTGCAGAAGAACAAACCCGAGCCGTTACGAGGTTAAACACAGTGGTCTCAAACCTAAAGTTAAAAGAATTGTTCAAAACTGCATGAATATTTAGTTAATTTAAGTACAATGATTAGAAGAAGACTTTGTCTTCTTGTAACTTCTCCAAATTTTACTGACAAGGAAAACCTCAAATCGTATAAATTGGCTCATTTTACGAGTAGCTTTTAAGTGACTATCCTGCAAAGCTGAGTTTTCAACCCTGAACAAATTGAAATTAAAGGAAAAGAATTCGAGACAGTACCTCCCAACACCTTTCTTTTTGTTTTAGTTTTACCAGAAACTCACGAGTTTCTGGTTTTCCTCAATGATGCATACAGCTTTAGCTCCATCGTTGTATTTATTTCAGCATTAAAATATCCATTACAAATGTCTCCTGCTAAACAGTGTTATGCTGGTAAAGTAACCGAGCCTTAATAACCTAAAGAAAATCTTTATTTGCTAAGGTTGTTGTACAGCTACCGCAGCGACTAAAGCTCTTAATTTACTTGGAAGCTGGCAAAATTGTCATGTTCAATCTTGCACGTTTTTAACATAAATATTGTATCTTCATTTCCGAGAGTATGATGCAGTTGTCACGTGACCTTAATCAGATTTTTAAATCAAATACGCGCCAAAGTAGGTGCACTGGCTCTGCATGTAAATTATGCAGTTGTATTCCAAAGCAAACGTGATAACGTCACCAGTTTTCAGGTTGAAAACACTGGCTGTGAACGAGGTGACAGTGTCACCTTTTCCCGGCCAGGGGAAATGAACCAGGGCCACCCGTTTGCCGTTTACATGAACAGAGATCCTTCCTTTACTACGATAGTAGGCCTGCACGTAGATATAGTACCGTCCAGTAGTAGGCACAGTCAGTTTTCCATCCTGGTACTTCATGCCTCCTGCAAGATGGCTGTACGGGTCACTGACAGACCAGTCTTTTAATACTGTAGAGTAAAACGAGAATTGGTGTTAATACTGCGCGATTTTTACTAGCGTACATCGTTATGTTTTGGTCCAGGAGTGATTTTTACTATATAAATATGCGGCAGTCTACTTCGAAATAAAAAATTGGGCTAATGAGCTGTTACCTTTTCATATAATCTACAGTGTATAACATCACATTACACGAGAGGTAATCTAAACAGGCTGATTCGATGTTCTTTAGAGCATTGGCTGACTCTATGTGATTGTGTATAAAAATTTAGTGTTGGGGAAAAGGTGTAGAAAATGGTAAGGAAAGCAATACTTTGGCCGGCTTTATAGGAAACATAATATTTTCTTGCAGCAACGATGTGAGCAGATGGCTTGTTAGGATTCTGCAAAAGAAAGAGCAATATCTATTAGTGGTGCGCGTAGGATTGTAATTACAGAAAAGTGATTTTTAAGTCCGAAAGTAAGGAAGTCGTTATCTGATGTTATATGAGAAAAGCTCCTACTGAACTGTGCCTGTAAGTTGACTTGTTTCGTTTAACCAAACAGTTTTCAGAAGATTTCCTTCTGTTTATTCTTTTACTTTTCTTGGATTACTGTTACAAAACTGCTGAACGACGGATCCAGACCTTCAGATGGGGGGCGGTCATCCAGACCCTGAGATAACGGCGGGGGGGGGTCGCTCTCCCAAAAAATTTTCATTTTGGTCGAAAATGAGGGAGAGAGGGCCCAAGCCCCCAGGGCCACTCCCCTGGATCCGCCACTGGTAACTCACGACAATCGGACATAAATGTTCATTTTTAAACTGTAGTTTTTACCTGTAAGGAGCATTGGCAAGGACTTCCTTTGTCCCCATTAGTTCCCGTGTCTCCTTTCGAGCCTTTTTCACCCTAAAAATACATGATACATCACAAGGTATGCGGATAGCGCAGCATTTTTTTTTAAACTACAGTCTGTATTATAAGTATAGTTTGGTTGTATGTTACCTTTTGGCTTCCTTTTCCGAAAACATTGACGGTGATTGGCTGCTTAGAATCAGGGCAAGCTTTCTGTTAATTAAGGAAAAAAGAGAAAAATGAAGGAGTTTATTTCAATAGGATTTCGGAAACCTTCTTGTAATCCCCGTGGATTCACTTCAGTTCTGTGGATTTCCTCCAATGTATCAATTTTTTACGTTAGGAAAAATGTAAAAGATGTCCAACAGATTCGAAGGTTGGTGCAAAAATTTGCTCTTTGTTAACAGATTATGCTATGGGACTAAAAAATCAAGAATTTATTCCTATCAGCTGCGCGTGGGAATAGTATTGTATACTAATTAGGCACTGAAAAGTACGTAAACGTTCTCATTGCAGTTCAATTGGTGATGAAAACAGGAATGATGTAAAACAAAATTAACCGATTTCAACGAACGTTATTATTATTATTTTCTGCTTTAACAGTCATATTAATTTTTGAAATAAAACGAAGTACACTTATCAACTCTAAAATATTTTGGGATCACACTTTGGGCGTGCGATCGATTTTTTTTTTTTTTTAATCTATCGAAATTACTGAAGGGCAAGCAAATACTACCACACGGATTATATGTAGTATAGAAAACCCGCCACAAAGGCTTAAAAAGAACACAGCTTATTCATGCCCTCCATAACACTCAGTCACAACACTCTGCTCGCTCTCTTATTTTTATCAACCCGGATGCAAGTCCCGGGTGTAAGTAATGGAAAACCGCTTTACACTACACTTAATATCGTAAAAAAAATGGAACTTAAAAATAAAATTAGAGAATTAAGTTGAGAAAAACTAGAGAATGGTGGATCATCTTACTTGATTTCCTGAAGTATTTCCCGCCGTACAGAAATACAAGTTGGCACAAACTGATGCGACAATGATAACCACGAACTTCATGATCTTGACACTGAGCTCTTGGAAATTAACCCTGTGAAAAGTGATTAGAGAATGAAGCCGTGGACTGTAGACTGGTGATTCATACTATCTAATTTTGTTTTTTTACTTTCCAGACGAGTAGAAAAACAAGATCTTTTCACCAAGGAATGATGCAATAACTTATCATAACGAGGCGCTCATTTATTATTCATATAAGATCATATAACAGGACTTGAATTTCGTTCATGTTTCAGAATTTTTCCATGAGTCTTCACTTTCATCTACTTTCACCGCCGATAACAACTGTTTTTAGGTCCAAGCCTAAACTAAAAGTGTTATTAGAAAAGCAGGCCTTATACTTTCGGTCTAATTGTAGCAGGTCCAAAACCTAGATCGAACGTTTATTTTATACTTCGTTTTTTCGTGTGCTGAGATGAGTCCTCTGTATTTTGTATCAATTTGCAAACGTGTCCTTCTTCGTCTGTGAATACTCCCCTCTGCAATAAATTACGTAAGGAAGTTCTACAAAGTAACAGATCAAATATTAGCTCTGGTTTAATTACTTTTACGTACATAACATATTTTTCACTTACCTTCTATATGACGACCCTACTCGTTAGGCTGAGTTTTGAATCTCCACAAAAAAAAAAAAAAACTGAAAATAGATTCCTTCTGTCTATTTCACCGTAACACGGATGATCGAATCCATGATCCAATTTACATATAATAAGTTGACTTCAGTGTTTTTTCGTACGCTTTTCTTATGATACTGATAACAAACTTGAAGATTTAAAATGGTTTTTAGTCTTTGACCTTTTTATAGGTCAAAATTAGTCGTAAATTATGAAACAAAATTCAATGGTCCTATTAATTTGGACGCTGCTTTTTTGAGAAAAATGGTCCTCTATCTAGCTTTGGTATAAACTGGCTGCATGGGGCTTAAATACTTTAAAACGATCGGTAGCCAATACTACATTAGATCTTTTTAACACCCTTTTTTACTTGAGCTCTTCCGTGATTTTCTTAAACCCATGATTCAAACTTAATTCTTTATATATCCTATGTTTTAACCCGGCCCTTTTATATAGTCACAATTTCAACAGCGTTTTTACAGCATAATGGAAATGTTACTAAATTGCAATGTCTTTGTTTTGTTTTATTTATTTTGTGGCATCCGAAGTAAGCAATCAATGAAAGATTATATTTGTAAAACGATAGCTTCTATCTTTCTAACGATGGTTGAGGAGAAACTCCCTTTTCAAGGTGGTGTAAATGGGCTTGTTTCAGACGTTAATTATCAATTATGAAATCACAGGTGCAATTTTTCTAGAAGCAGTTATCTTTAGTAATTTTTACCCCGGTTGTGATTAATGTTTGATTTTGTGCTGTTTCTCTAGAGTAGGCGAGTCTCCGGCTACCAAAAGTAAGGCACAAATTATTAATAAATAATAGTGAGGCAGAAATTACATAATTCGATAAAAGGAAATACGAACTATAAGCCCAAAGTACACAAAAAGGCAACCAAAAACACACACTGCGATAAGTGAAGCTATTGTTCCCACATTTTTTAGCTGACTTTTCGCTATTAGTGACTGATAAGTGTTTTGGGAACCATAATGAGTGAATCTCTCTTCGTAAGCCAGTTACATAAAAACAGACGGCGTACTATTAAGCTATTTTATTAACGAGCGCTTTATTCATTAAAGGAATAGAATAACTCATTTTCTAATTCTATAGCTTTCTATCGCTGGACTTTCGAACCTAAACCTGCGAAACTTTACTATGGAGAAAGCGTTTAAAAAGAAGACAATACCTGTAACGCTTTGTCATCGGTTACCTTCATTTGTAACAAATTACCATAAAATAACGAAAGTTTATTTAGTTCCTAATTTATAGTTATTTCATTTCATTTATTTATTATTTTTCTCTCCGGCAGAAATAGAAGTTGTTATGACTTCATTTTTTTTCGCTAGATCGCTTAGAGTCAAAACTAACACGGACTCATTTTTTCCCCATACAAATGGCACTTTTTTTCCTCATAAGACTGGACTAGAAATACAAAGTCAAATACGCACTTTAATATACTGTGCAGCCTGGGCCAGCTTTGTCGGCGCAAAACGCTCGAGACTCGGCGAAGATGAACTCCACTATATAACAAAAACTGACGAAAACCTTAAGAGAAAGGTAAAATAGGTTTGATGTTGGAACATGGAGATTTTGTGAAGCGGAAATACAAGCTAAACCGACATACTTTATTTACATTGAAAAGAGACAAGTTTCTTTCGATTCCTGTTACAGAATGAATTGGAATTTTTACTTTGTGATGAAATTTGGGGCTTAGAAGGAAACCTTAAATTGCATTCAATACGCTATTAATGAACATAGTATTGTTAAAAGTAATGTTTCATTTTTATCATTTAATACTTCTGGCATTGATCTTTCCGTGTAATAAGATTATCCACAAGGCAAACAAATCATTTTTGCATATTTCCCGTACACGTTTTCGTTACAATTCTTCACAAACACAATAGGAAAATACTGACAAGGCTATTTGGCCTCGCTAGTCTGCCACACAGCCGTTTTTAGTGTCGTCACGCAACGCTCCTCCCTGGGGAGGCTGTTCAGCAGACTAATGGCTTCCCCTGCATACGCGAAATTACGGGTTATGAAATTTAGACTACGGACATACGTAGTCCCCTCCCTCCCCCCTTAGCTGTCCTCTAGGAGGGCTACATTCTTGTACTTACTTCCTAGGTTCACTGGATAAAGGCTCGACTTATTTAATCTCTAGAGAACAGTTTAAAATTTTGTTCAAATTAATCCTAGGTTAAGCTTTTTTAACGATTTTATGATAAACCGCGCTCGAATCATACTCGAATCATACTCATTGGTTTCATTGGTGAAACGGTGAAACTTAAGTAACATTTGAGAAGGGCCTTTGAGAAGCAGACCGACAATTTTGGAAATGTTAGTTGGCTCCTCACAATTATGGAACAAAACAATCTAATTCAATTAATTTACATTCATAGGACGCGAATTACGTTCGGCGTTACGGGATCGTTTTCTTTCAGCGTCTGCAATTGATTTTAAAATAGAAAATCGTATTTTTGAGCCTAACAATAACGGCCAAAAACAACCAAAATAACACAAATACTTTAGCATGGAATCTCACTAGCCTTATTTGAGCTTTCTGTTTCTTACCTTTCTGAACAAACAAGGGAATTTTACATTTTTACCTTCCGTCTTGTCACCAGTGTCCAAAAGCAACATTAAGGAAGTTCCCTGAAATCATCAAAATATTCATAATTTTTATTCAATAAGTATGAAAAACGCTTTGATAAATCAAAAAAGGGTCTCAACCTTCTTCTATCTTCCTTTTTCTTGAGTGCTTACAACCCGGAATGTATGGGTCGGATCGCGAACTGATATCGTTTTGAAGCCAAAATCATTCCGGGGTCATTTCCCTTTAATACCGCCCGCCACGCAGTCCATGATAAAGTAGAAAGATAATCCCCCCTGAGTTGGCTTGTCGAGAACTGGAAGCATGAAAGTTTTTTCTTCAACTTTCCATTTCCGTCGAAAGCATCATCCCAACCTATCGTGACCGGCGTTACTAGACCCCAGGTTCTTTGCGGTAGGTACTTCATGTATGGGGACATATATTGTACCGCTTTTACCTAATTAACTTCTAACTTCACTCTTTCTGCTTGGTTCCTTGTTACCTTGAAACTTTGTTATCTGTTAACTTGTTCCTCTGTTTCCTTGTTTCCTAGTTACTCTGTTACCTTGTTACCTTGTTACCTTGTTTCCTAGTTACTCTGTTACCTTGTTACCTTGTTACTCTGTTACCTTGTTACTCTGTTACCTTGTTACCTTGTTACTCTGTTACCTTGTTACCTTGTTACTCTGTTACCTTGTTACCTTGTTACTCTGTTACCTTGTTACCTTGTTACTCTGTTACCTTGTTACCTTGTTACTCTGTTACCTTGTTACCTTGTTACTCTGTTACCTTGTTACCTTGATTTTTAGTTACTCTGTTACCTTGTTACCTTGTTACTCTGTTACCTTGTTACCTTGTTACTCTGTTACCTTGTTACCTTGTTACTCTGTTACCTTGTTACCTTGTTACTCTGTTACCTTGTTACCTTGTTACTCTGTTACCTTGTTACCTTGTTACTCTGTTACCTTGTTACCTTGTTACTCTGTTACCTTGTTACCTTGTTACTCTGTTACCTTGTTACCTTGTTACTCTGTTACCTTGTTACCTTGTTACTCTGTTACCTTGTTACCTTGTTACTCTGTTACCTTGTTACCTTGTTACTCTGTTACCTTGTTACCTTGTTACTCTGTTACCTTGTTACCTTGTTACTCTGTTACCTTGTTACCTTGTTACTCTGTTACCTTGTTACCTTGTTACTCTGTTACCTTGTTACCTTGTTACTCTGTTACCTTGTTACCTTGTTACTCTGTTACCTTGTTACCTTGTTACTCTGTTACCTTGTTACCTTGTTACTCTGTTACCTTGTTATCTTGTTACTCTGTTACCTTGTTACCTTGTTACTCTGTTACCTTGTTACCTTGTTACTCTGTTACCTTGTTACCTTGTTACTCTGTTACCTTGTTACCTTGTTACTCTGTTACCTTGTTACCTTGTTACTCTGTTACCTTGTTACCTTGTTACTCTGTTACCTTGTTACTCTGTTACCTTGTTACCTTGTTACCTTGTTACTCTGTTACCTCGTTACCTTGTTACCTTGTTACTCTGTTACTCTGTTACCTTGTTACCTTGTTGCTCTGTTACCTTGTTACCTTGTTACCTTGTTACTCTGTTACCTTGTTACTTTATTACCCTGTTACCCTGTTACTATGTTACCGTCTTACCTTGTTTCTCTGTTTCTTTGGTACCTTGCTACTCTGTTACCTTGTTACCGTGTTACTCTGTTACCTTGTTACCGTGTTACTCTGTTACCTTGTTCCCTTGTTACTTTGTTAATCTGTTAGTGTGTTACCTTGTTACTCTTTTTTCTTTGTTACCTTGGTTTACCTCGTTAGTCTGTTACCTTGTTGCTTCGTTACCTTGTTACTCTGTTACCTATTACCTCAAGATATCTAGGAATAAGTGTAGACGTAATACGTCACATGCACAGTTGTCAGAGTTAAAGCGCACTTGCTATTGAGATGCCTAGGACGCCGGGATCAGTTAGTACCAGATTGTGGTAATGTTTAGCTCCCCCCGCGGCCTTCTTTGACGGTTTGTATGGTATGGCGTGGCAGTGCGTAAAGAACTGTAAAAGAAAAAAAAATGCGATATATGTCCAGGAACGATCTTGTTAGCAAATTCTCTCCGCAATTTTCGCAAAGAAAACAATTCACCGAAAATTTTGTGAGACAATCACTTGCAAATATCGCATGAGTAGAAAAACCAATAAAACAAAATTCTAGACTTGCGAAAAAATCGCAAAAGTAACATGCAGATATGGCCACTCTGATTCTGGACTATTTTGGCCAAGAAACTGGATTTAAATTGGGTAGCCGTGCTATTATCTATGATCTAGTATCAGATATGGACACATATTCAACTTCTTTTATTATTCAGTGATTTATTTATGAGATATTATTGGGGTAATTGTTGAAACACTCAGACTTCTTAGCTGTAAGTTAAAATGGAATGTATGAAACTGCTTTCAACAAAGGTTGTTGATGTGGACAAGGAAACAAATCTAAAGACGACGACCTAATGCAAGAGTCATGTCGAGATGGCAGTCGAAAATCGAGATGTCCGTGTGTTGCAAGAGGTATTGGATGTACAAATCTTTGTAGGTGTATAAACTGTGCAAACATCATGCAGGCTCGCGTCGCCTAAGTAGCACCAATGAAACAAAGAAAAAGAAAGAGAGAATTAGTTTCTCCCTACAAAAGGAAAAAAAGAAAGGAGTTTATGGAAGACCAAAAAGCATCTATCAGTTCAAGGACCTGGAGAAATCTAGAAACATTTTGTTTGATAGTATGCCAAGAGGTGCTGTTATCCCATAGCATTTCGGAGAATCCAGGAAATTTGAAATTGTTGTACAATTTCGTTGCCCAATCTGATAGCGTTAAGGCAATGTTATTACCCATTAGTGTCAAAACTACCTTACAAATTGCCGCAAAAATAGCATACTTGAGTAAATTCCATGAAATTTGAAAAAGTCTGACAGTGGACTAATCTTGTAACGGTGTAGTCAAGATACGTTCAAAATTTTAAGTGGCACTCCCTTTTATAGTTGCCGACATCACGAGGCAAAAAGCGATAGTGACAATCTCGACTGAATGAGTTAGTGACCTTCAAACTATATATCGGTGTATTACGTATCGCACAGAGTTAAGTGTTTGTTTAATTTTAATTTTCAGTCGTGCCACTGCACGGAATCCAACTTATCTTGATACAACTGATATCGCCCATTGTATTATTCCTTATAGCCGCAAAAGTTACAATCAATTCGGATATAATAGTTTGGCATATAAGGTGATCCACAGTTAATGTAAAAAATGAAAACGGTGTTGAAAGAAAAAAGAGAAAAAACGATTTTGCTTTGATCTGCATAATGAAAAGTCATCAGATATCAGTTGCACTGCATAAACCTTAATGTTGGACGTAACAGATCTGACCTCGAGATCAGGCAAAGCCAAGAGTTGGCAGTTAGGTCTGACGTTAAGGTTTGTACAACTGACCTCTGGAAGTCTCAAAAAAACTTGAAGACTAAATCGGTAGATGGAGGAAACCAGCTTGGAGTTATCTGGTATTTTATGCAAAACTGAACTGATCTACATTAGTTACTCGATTTCCTCGTGTTGAGCGATTTTCAACGATTGTCTCGATAACAGATAAGGTATGATTAAAAAACGAACGCAATAAAACTTCAGCCTCACTGGTGTGGTATTGACTAAAAGTATCCAAACGTTATACCCTGCCCCGTTGTTAAGTCATTTTAAAAGGGCGCCTTAAGACTCAGCGTTTTATGCAAAATATCTGATCGTAAAAATATTGCCCAGAAATTTCGCTTACATTTTTTGGAAAATCATAACAAAAGTATAACAGCCAAACGAAACTATAAAAAGCTTCAGGTGCTATAGCATTAAGACACAGAGCCTTCGTCATTGTCCCGGCGCTGTTCTCAAAAAAGGAAACTTTTGTTTGATTTCAGTCAAAGAGAAAAAATGTACCAAATAAAGCTGATTGCTGCTAATTACCATAAGCAAAAAACGAATTGTAATGCAAACCATTCAACCACGACCATACTCCAAAAGAACGCGTCCAATTGGGAAAAACCAATTGCGACTTGTAATACAAAAATAAACTAAAATTTAGACAACAGAGTAACAGAGTAACAAGGTAACAAGGTAACAGAGTAACAAGGTAACAAGGTAACAAGGAAACCGAGTAACAAGGTAACAGAGTAACAAGGTAACAA
>BOPM01000563.1:103090-122257 GCA_022179025.1 Porites australiensis | reverse complement strand
ATATTGGAAACCTTGCCAGACACTCTTTCTCTCTCTTTGACCGGAATAAGACTCAGCCCCAAACAAGCAAGACGAGTGAACAACGGCTAGCTTATCACTAGCAGATTGATGGACAATTACAGAAATGCACCGACAATCAAATTCTGTGCTGACTTATTCTCTGCTCACAGATGTCCTTCCGTTATAAAGTTTCAAATAAGACTAGAATGCGCGAGCGTGAATCGATCAAACATCCTTTTAATTTCTAAGGCTTACTTTCCGGCAAATAAAATGAACTGAATATAAAAAGTGAAAGAGAAATAGCGAAAAATTCAACTTCTAATTAAATCTTTTCTTATGATTTAGAATAAACTATTCTCGAAACTGAGAATGTTTTGATCAAAGCTATGTAAATCGAGCTGAAACTGTGCATGGAACCTTGCGTTTCCTGTATTTATCTCACCTATTGTATGGAATATGTGTGAAAATCCTCATTATGAATAGGTATATTTTAAAGAGCTACACAACCAGCAAGAATACTATTGACCGACAATATAAAGAACGGGGGCAGCTGTAGTGTCAACTATTACTAGTATATATATATTGATTGTTCACCCTGTAGTCATTTTACTTAATATAACCCGTGAAACAGGTAGTAGACTACTACGCACTGTTATTCACTAATTCCATTAGCTTCCATTGTCTTCCTTTTGTTTTCTTACTGGCTATTTGAGATTAGTCTGTTTCACAAGTTAAGTAAAACCACTCTATTACATCACTCTTCAATAACTAGTAATAGTTGAAACTACAGCTGCCCCCGTTCTGTATATTGTCGGTCAATAGTATTGCTCGATGTGTAGCTCTTTGAAATAAACCGATTCATAATGAAGATTTTCACACATATCCCTTACAATAGGTGAGATAAATACAGGGAACGCAACGTTCCATGCACAGTGTACGCAATGGTTCATCAATTTTTTTGCAAGATTTGATGAACCCAATGTTAAACAAAAAAAGTGTTGTTAGCCATCTTCAAGAGCAAGTGGAGCATTACTACTTCGTTAGGGGATTCGCCATTTTCGTCAAATTTGTCACTTTACAAAGGAACCCCTTGTCGTCATCTCATTTTAATTTTGCCAAGTGGAAAACGAACCATTTCTACCTTATTTAAAATTTTCCATTAGATATCATTATGACGTCATCTTTGACGTAGCCACATCAGTTCAACGTTAATCAATTCAACGCCTCGAAAGACAGTTTCCCTAAAGTCTTTAGCAACTTTTAAAATTATAATGCATGGATGTATAAGAAAAATCAAGAAAAACAGTTTTATCTTCGCTGGGGGTCGAGACCAAAAATTGATCGATGCCTTAACAAGCTTGAGATCCAGACAGTTCTTTAAACCAGGCTTTTTAACCCCTTGCGAAAACTTAATTAGAGAACCTCAACTTATTTGTATCCGCTCAAAGTCATCTGAATGAAATGGATGCACTAGTAAACTAACATCTACTGCCTATGAGACAAATTTCGGTAGACATCAGTTCAGGCTTAACAATCCATTGCACCCTACCGACGACACATTTTTCGGAATCGATGCAATTCCTTACCACCCGTCGTTTTTGCTTTAATTTAACTCAATGATCCACACAGATTAAGCACCATCATTTCATTTATTTCAGCCTTAAATATTTATCACAAATCTCTCCTACAAGATAGCGCATTCTAGTGGAGTAAGCGAGTTTTAAAGACTTCTTAGGTTGTATTTACTCCTGCGGCAAAACTTCGTTATTGGTAATTTTTGCGCATAAATCTCATTTATATATCCCCTTAATTCGTGTGGTTATTGGTGTAGTTCCCATCTTAAATTTTTAAATCAAATACGCGCCAAAGTAGGTGTGAAAGCTCCACAGGAAAATTTTACAGATGTTGTTGGCTGAAGTGATAGTAATTATGTCACCAGCTTTCAGGTTGAAAACCCCGCCTCCGTACAGGGTACCATGGTCACCTTTCCCTGGGATAGGGGCCTGAATCCTAATCACCACCCTGTTGTTCACTTTTACAAAGATCTTTCCAGTAGGGTAATAGTAGACCTGCAGATAGATATTGTACCGTCCAGTGGTAGGCACAGTCAGTTTTCCATCATGGTACTTCATGCCGCCTGTAAGATGGCTGTTCGGGGCAGTAACAGACCAGTCTTTGATCACTATATGGTTAAGAGAAAATTGATGTTAATTCTTGATATTTTCCACTAACGCACACTATCTTGATGTAATTATTATTTATAAATGCGTCAGTCCACTGATTTCGAAACAAATAAAGTGACCAATTAATTTGATCACTGTTCCATAAAGTACTGTTTATATTTTTATATTTGTTCTCGTTTGTAACAATGAGCTTTTACCTTTTTATACACACTTTAACATCGAAGTATACAAGAGACAATCTCAACAAGCTGATTTGATGTTATTTGAGCATCGATCGACAGAATCGATGTAATGATTAATGAAGTTTAGTGTATGGTTATTAGAGGGGTAGGGGATTGTCAAGAACGCATATACCTTGGTTGACTTGATAGGTCTGCTGTCCTCTGTTTACAGATTCGATGTGAGCAGATGGCTTGTTTGGATTCTGTAAAACAAAGAACAATATCATACTCATATGATACTGTAAAATATAGAACAATATAAATCATGCTCGATCGTACTCAACCTTCTTATGAATTTAGAACAATATAAGTGGCACGTATTTGAGGAAAAATACTTTATAAGACCGAAAGTAAGAACATTTTTTTTTGCCGTTTTACTCAAGAGTTCCTACCTCGATTTGTTTCGTTACTCAAACAGTTTACAGAGAATTTCTTCATTCCTATTCAGGTTTTGATTTGTTTTGTTTTTCAGTGTTTTTTTTTACTGCTACAAGTTGCTTAACGCGGCTTTTCCAGGTGTAAAGGTTTATAATAACTTCACGATAATAATGTTAATTATTAGACTGCTGCTTTTACCTGTAAAGAACATTGGCAAGGACTTCCGTTGTTCCCTTTGGATCCCGTGTCTCCTTTCGAGCCCTTTTCACCCTAAAAATACATGATACACACACGTGACATGTTATGCAGATATATAATACTACAAGTGGTATCTAAGGAAAATGGTTGTTTACTACCTTTTGGTTTCCCTTTCCGTAAACATTGATGTTGATTGGCAGCTTAGAATCTGCGCAAATTTTCTGTTGATGAAGAAAAATTAAAGTAGTAAAATTAAGGAGTTCTATGCAAGAGGATTTTGAAAACATTTTAAAAACATCTCTATGGATTTGCTTCAACGAACGTTCTTTTTTTCCTTTAACAGTCATATTAATTTTTGAAATAAAATCAAGTAAGCTATCAACTCTAAAATATTTGCGGACTATTGGGGTGTGCGATTGGCTTTTTATCTATCGATATTAAAGGACAAGCAAATGCCACCACACGGACAATGTAATGATTTAGAGAATGGTGGATCATCTTACTCGATTTCCTGAAGTATTTCCCGCTTCACAGAAACACAAGTTGGCATAAACCGACGCGACAATGATAACAACGAGCTTCATATCATGACTTCGACCGGTAGCTCTTGGATTATAACCCTGTGAAAAGTGATCAGAGAATGAAGCCGGAGACTGTAGGCTGATGATTCATACTATCTATTTTGTTTACTTTTTTTAAGAAGAGTAGAAAAACAAGAATTTTTCACCAAGGAATGATGCAATAACTCACGACGAGGCATTCACCTATTATTCATAAAACAGGACTTGAATTTCGTGCGTGTCTCAGAATTTTTAATATCATGTTATGAGTCTTCACTTTCAGCTACTTTTGCCGCCTATAACAACTGTTTCTAGGTCTTAGCCTAATCTAAAAGTGTTATAAAGAAAGGCCTTTTACGTTTGGTCTAACTTGTAGCAGTCCTAAAATTAGATCGCACGGTTATTTTTCTTTTTCCCAAGTACTAACTAAAGATTGATTGATTGATTGATTGATTCCTTTCTGTCTGTATTTTATATCAATTTGCAAACGCGACCTGTTTTGTCAGTGAATACTCCCTTCTGAAATAAGTTACATATTTAAGGAATGTCTACGATGGGGTAGTCAATCAGATATTAGCTACAGTGGAATTAAATAACACACTGGTTTTTTAAGACAAAAGCATTGTGTGAAACTGAATCAGATTTATTCTGTTTTAGTACAATGATCACTTTAATTCTTCTCTTACTTGTAACCTCACGGCCAAACTTTAATAACCGTAAAAGTCTAAACCGTATATGGTATATCTTACACTATATTGTGACGACCCTGCGTTAGGCTGAGTTTTAAATCTGGAAAAAAATTGTTTTTAAAAATAGTGATCTCAATAATTTTAAACTTATTTAGAGTCATTTTTTGGTGTCCGTCTACTGTAGGAGAGTCGAGAGTCTCCGGCGTCCTGCTGGCTTCGCTTTCGCGAGGGAGACACGACACTGCACGGCCAAGCCAAACAACGAGGCACAAGTCAACTATAAGCCCAAAATACACAAAAAGGAAACCAAAAACGCACGCTGAGATAAGTGAAGCTAAGTCCAACATTTGTCGCTGTGTCTCGTGAAATATATTGAGTGAATTTCGTTGCGTAAGCCATTTATTAACGAGTGCTTAATTTAATAGCGAGCTTAAACTAAGGCTTAAAATGATGATGATGATATCTTTATTAAAGTGTCAAAACTGTAATAGCGGTGTATAACCACTAAGTGGTATAGTATAAGCAAATAAGAAATTCGGGAGAACTATATACAATATTTACAAATGTATCCACCATTATCTTATAAAAAATAAGAAATAAAAAATTAAGAAACGCAAAGAGAGCAGTTGAGCAGTTGTTGTCATCTAATAGCATGCTAAGATCCACTTTTCTGATGTTCTACTTGAAGGAGGACAACGCGGAAGCTTTTTTTTTCACGTTACTAGGAACAGAGCTCCATACCTTTGGGCCCACATACCTGAGCGAGCGCTTTCCAAATGATATTAGTTAGGCTTTGTGAAACAAGTCAAGAAATCGCTAGGATTTGTTGATTTTCAAACCTAAACTCCGCAAAAAGAAAACGTCAGAAATCAAGACAATTTCTGTAAGTTAACTTGATTTGTTAAAAATTACCATTTAATGGTAGTTTGCTTAGTTCCTAATTCATAGTTATTTATTAATAAGTGTATTTATATTATATATATATATATATTTTTTTTCTTTCCAGCAGAAACTGAGAAGTTGAGAGAGGTTGTTTTTGTTATGAATTGTTTTCGCTGGACAGTTTAGAGCAAATTTGAAGTTGAATTAATACTGCTTTGCACTACTTGATTTTGCTTAATTAAGACATTTCTCATTTTTCCCATACAAATGGTCCTAATTGTACCTTATTAGAGAATAGCCATGTAAAGTTAAAGACGCACTTTAATTGCCGTAAAGCTCGGGCCAACTGCGCTGGCGACAAAGCTCTTGAGACTCATCGAAGATAAACTCCTCTAAATACTGAGGAAAACGTCGAGACACTATAGTAAAAATCAATTGAATGTTGGGACCCCGACATTTTTCTGCAACGGGTATAAAAAGCTGAACTGACACACTTTATTTACATTGAAGGGCGACAAGTTTCTTTCGTGTTGAGAATTGAATTAGAATTAATTTTCACTTTGTGATGTAATTTTGGTTTTAGGAGGGATCGTGAAATTACGCTGAATACGTTATTAATGAACCAGGTATTGCAATGTTTTATTAGTATCAGTTACTTATGGCGTTGATCTTTCGAAGCCATTCGCGAAAGCCGGATACTAAATTAGCCATAACACAAACAACACGCTTTTGTTTTCTCTGCACAACTTCACAAAACGCAAATACAAAGTAAAAATACCGATAGGGACATGGCAGGGACATACGTACTTCCCCACCTCTAAGAAGGCCTCATTTTTGTATTTTACTTCCTTTGTTTTACCACGACTTCATCTCCAAGTAAAGGCTCAATAATGTTCTTACACAAGAAAACCTCAAATAAAATTTGGACTATTTTAATCCTTGCTTATGCGTAATGATTTTCGAGGAACCGGGCTCGAACGTACTCTCGCGTCGGATGCATGGCATCCTCTCGTAACTAGAACAGTGAAACCGTGAAACTCGATTCAAATTGGAGGAGAAGACGGACAATTTTTGGAAACGTTAGTTGATTCTATTTAACCGAGTGAAGAATTGCTCCTGACAATTATGCAATAAAGCGTGACAAACCTTTCAATTTCATTGTATTCAAAGGACGCGAATTTCGTTCATGTTACGGGATCAATTTTCTTTCAGTTTCTACATTTGACTTTAAAAAATCGCATTTTTGAGCCCAAAAGTAATAGCGAAAAACTACCCAAATACTTCAGCATGGAACCTCACCAGCCTTATTTGAGCTTTCTGTTCTGTAACTTTCTAAACAAACCATAGAATTTTACATTTTTACCTGACAGACTTCCTTGTTTGTCTAACACCAGTGTGTGTAAAAGCAACATCAACGATGTTCCCTGAAATCAACAAAAATATTCATAGTTGATATATAAAAGTATGAAAGACACTTCGATATATCAAAAAAGGGCCTCAAAAATCTTCTTTCTTCCTTTTTCTTTAGTAGTGCTCACAACCCGTAATTAAGGGGTCGGATCACGAAATGGCGGCATTTTGAAGCCATAAAAGTTATTCCGGAGTCATTTCTTCTCGTAACGCTCGCCACGCAATTCATGAACTAGTAGAAAAATAAAAGAGTTGGTTTGCCGAGAACTGGAAGCATTAGAGTTAATCGAGAATTTTCTTTAGCACTCCACTCCTTTGGAAAACGTCATCCTGGTCTATCGCGACATTACTAGACCTCAGGTTCTTTGCCGACGACTAACCGCTGAATAGGAGGCCCAAGGAAAATGGGAAGGCGAGAATGCAATCAAGTGTGCCAAATATTTTGACTGAGACTGAAGCTTGATTGTAAGTGTTGTTTCAATGTTTTTAAGAAAATTATTTTTTTCTTTCTGTGTCCGTACTTTGTAACGGGCAGAATAACCATTTTTGCGTGCGCATATTTAATTTACTCGTAAAAAAAGTCAAGGACGTTCCACATTGCAGAAGAACCAACATAATTATTAGCCCTAATGAAGTTTAACGCAGTGGTCGCACTAAAAAAACCTTATGGCAAAAGTGACGTTGACATTTATCAGTGGTACTCTATATGGCCTCTCTTTACCACACATGATAAATCAACGGACCGTTGGACTTCAATTTTCTTATAATTTAAAACGATTTTCGTAGTATTTATTTATTCAAATTTGTTATCTTGTACGGAACGACTCATGGACTCAACTTATCATATGTAAATTGGATCATCTGTGGTAAGCCAGTGGAAAAGACCAAACGAATGGAGTGCGTGAAGCTGATTTTTAACCCTGGACTGAAAAAAAAGAAAAGCAAAGAGAAAAAAAGATTCTTTTGATCTTTTCCACTGGCGTACCACAGATGATCCAATTTACATATGATAAGTTGAGTTCGATCCATTGTTGAGTCGTTCTGTACAATATAACAAATTTGAATACATAAACTTACGAAAATCACTTTAAATTGTAAGAAAATTAAAGTCCAATGGTTCGTTAATTTAGACGCTGCTTTACGTGTGAAGAAATAACTTTTCTATCATGTGTGGTAAAGCGAGGCCATATAGAGTACCACTGATAAACGTCAACTCCACTACAGACTTGCTACAAGTCGATCTCTTGGTGAGCGGAGCGAGCCTTGTTTGGCCGCGAAGCGGCGAAGCTCCGCGCCACATGAAATCCGACGAAGGACTTTTTTGAAAGTCTACCCCACTATTAAAAAAGTCAAAGTAGAAGAAGGTTAATAGCAATAGTCATAAATTAGAGCAATTTATGTCATTTTCGTTTCTTCAAGTTATCTGGATGAAGTCGATGCACCTCAGTAAATTGCCATCTGCTCGCTATGAGACAAATCAGTTCGTTCAACACAACTTAAATTTCCTCCTTTTCCTCCCCACAGTTCTATCTCAGACTTATTACCCCTTGTGTAACCTAAAGTGACATTCCTTAACCGTAACTGTAGTTTATTTGTACGAAGCCGATGTACTAGTTCAGTAAAAGACTCCAAATAAAGCAGTGTCTTGGCTTTCCAACCTTATTGATCGTATTGTTCTCCCTGATCTTACTCTGCTTTGAGATTTAAAAATGGCGGCTACTCACAGGAAAGGAAACACTTAGGGCTTAGTGACCCCAGAATACTCTGCGGGCTATTTACTCATTAGGGACGTAAGCGGAAGTTAGCCTTTTCTCGTTTGTGATCATCATTTCATGCTTACGCCATTCGAGAAATAATTCTTTTACTGTATTTCAGGAAACCATTCCATTACAGTTATTTATTCAGAAAAAGGAAAGAATTCGATGCAGTCCCTTAACACCATCGTTTTTGCCTTAGTTTCACTCATTGACACATACAGCTTTAGCACCATCCTTGCATGTATTTATTTCAGCATTAAAATATCCATTACAGATCTCTCCTGCTAAACAGTGTATACTGTCTAGTAAAGTAACCCAGCCTTAATTATGAGCTATTCTAATTGCATTTGTGGCCTTTCTCTTATTGCATTTGTGACCTATTGATACATTTGGCATCAATTCGTTAAAACATTTGGACCCATTTTACATCTGTCACCAAATCCCTATTACATTTAGCGCCCTTATTCAAATTGTAGCAGGTTCCGAACTGGCTACAGTCTCAAACAGAATTAGTTGAGACGCCTCTACTGAAAGTTTTTTTTTTCTTTTCTTTTGTCTGTCTCCTCTCCCTTCCAATGTTGTTTATCGTAGTTAATTCACCTTGTACACCAACATTAGAGAGGCGGGAGGACAGTAAAGCGTCCCAACAATGTTGACTGAGACTGTATCTTGACCGAAAGTGTTGTTTTAGTGTTAATGTTAATTTTTTTTAATCATACAGTAAAATATTTCGTGTCTTTACTTTGTAACAAATAACAAAAACAACCATTATTGCGTGCTTATATTTACTCGTAAAAAAAAAAAAAGTCAAGGACGTTCGATAGCGCGCGCATTATTTGTTTATTTATTTATTTATAATTGAGTACATTAAGTACGTTAATTAACGTCTTAATTTTACTTTGCGTTATTTTCCTCACTTATATGTGTTGTCCGTGACTGTGCTCACATGGTGGGTGGCTCCTCCTAAAATGTTCTGCAATTGGTATAGGATTTAATGGAGCCGAAACCAATTGTGGAATTGCACGCATTTTAGGCATCCTACTGATGAACAGTTGCGACACGTCGATATATATTTTTTAGCAACTAATATAATTTGCAGTCTGTCTACTTTGAATTGCAGAAGAACAAAAGTTCGCCCTTACGCGAGAGGTTAAAAACAGTGAAAGATTACCTAGCTGGGAAAACAATATGGATTATGACATTTAAGTGTAGATTAGAGAGGACCAATGAAATAAGAAGTTTAGAACGGTGCTGGTCAACAGGGTCTCAAACGTATAGGTAAACTCATTGTTCAAAACTGAATATTCACTTAATTTAAGTTCAATGATAACTTTCTTCTTGTAACTTCTCCAAATTTTTAGTAACAAGGACAACCTCAAATCGTATAAATTGGCATATCTTACGATTATCTTCTGTGTGACTAGCCTGAAAAGCTGAGTTTTAAGCCCCGGACAATAAAGGAGAAGAATTCGAGGCAGTCCAGCTCCCAACACCTTTGTTTTTGTTTCAGTTTTACTCCATGATGCATACAGCTTTAGCACCATCGTTACATTTATTTCAGCATTAAAATATCCATCACAAATGTCTCCTGCTAAACGTTGTATGCTAGTAAAGTAACTGTGCCTTTATGACCTATAAAATATTTTTATTTGCTATTTAGATTGTTGCACAGCTACTGCAGCGACTAAAGCTCATAATTTACTTTTAACATAAGTATTGTCTCTTCATTCCCGAGGTATGGTGCAGTTGTCACGTGATTCTTTAATCAGACTTTTAAATCAAATACGCGCCAAAGTAGGTGTGATGGCTATCCATGTAAATTGTGCAGTTGTATTCCAAAGCAAACCTGAGAACGTCACCAGATTTCAGGTTGAAAACACCGGCTGTGAGCGCAGTCCCAGTGTCACCTTTTCCAGGCCAGGGGAAATGGACCAGGGTCACGCGTTTGTTGTTTACATGAACAGCGATCCTTCCTTTGCCACGATAGTAGGCCTGCATGTATATATAGTACCGTCCACTGGTGGGCACAGTCAGTTTTCCATCCTGGTACTTCATGCCGCCTGCAAGATGGCTGTACGGGGCGCTGACTGACCAGTCCTTGATAACTGTATGGTCAAAGGAAAATTGTTGTTAATACTTCGCGATTTCCACTAACGTACATTGTTATGTTTTAATACTGGAGTCCCAGATAATCAAAGGACAATTAGCGCTTAACCCATGGTTAAATTTTACCCTGGTTTCTTTTTCTTTTTTCAAAAGCATTTTCTCGGATAATTATCTCTGTTATTTTTAAGAGCATCCAATCATCAACTTGTTGACAAAAGAGTTAAACTGAATTTACTTTTTAAACGTCCATATCTGAATTTACAATTTTGCACTAACCCTCGGTTATCTTAACCAAGCTTTGAACAATCCGGCCCTACAGGGGTGATTTTTACTCTATATAAATGCTCCAGTCTACTTCGAAAGAAACAAATGAATTAATTCGTTTCGAGTCCTAATCCTTAAATTACAGTTAATTTTTGTATGATCTGTCTCCCCGTTTGTAGCAATAAGCTGTTACCTTTTCATATAATCTACGGTGTATAACATGACATTACACAAGAGCTAATCTAAACAAGCGATTCGATGTTGTTTGAGCATTGGCTGACTCTATGTGATTGTTAATAAAAATTTAGTGTTGGGGAAAAAGGTGTAGAAAATGGTAAGGACAGCAATACTTTGGCCGGCTTGATAGGAAACATAATATTTTTTTGCAGCTTCGATGTGAGCAGATGGCTTGTTAGGATTCTGCAAAAGAAAGAATAATATTAGAGGCGCGCGTACGCTTGTAATTTCAGAAAAGTGATCTTTAAGTCCGAAAGTAAGAAGTCGTTATCTGATGTTCTATACGAAAAGTTCCTACTGAATTGTGCCTGTAAGTTGACTTGTTTCGTCTAACCAAACAGTTTTCAGAAGATTTCCTTCTGTTCGTTTATTTATTGATTTTTTGGGATTACTGTTACAAAATTGCTGAACGGCTATTCCACTAATCATCTAGCGACAGTGAATCACGACAGTCATTTTTAAACTGTTGCTTTTACCTGTAAGGAACATTGGCAAGGACTTCCCTTGTCCCCTTTGGTTCCCGTGTCTCCTTTCAAACCTTTTTCACCCTAAAAATACATGACACATGACAAGTTATGCGGATAGCGCAGCATTCTTTTTAACTATAGTCGGAGTGTGTAATTTGGTTGTATGTTACCTTTTGGCTTCCTTTTGCGAAAACATTGACGGTGATTGGCTGCTTAGAATCTGCGCAAGCGTTCTGTTAATCAAGGAAAAGGAGAAAAAGTAAGGAGTTTATTTCCATAGGATTTCGGAAACCTTCTTGTAAGCTCCATGGATTCGCTTCAGTTCTGTGGATTTCCCTCGATGTACCAATTTTTTACGTTAGGAAAATGTAAAAGGGGTCTATTCGAAACAGATTGTGAGAAGGTTGGTGCAAAAATTTGCTCTTTGTCAACAGATTATGTTATGGGACTAAAAAATCAAGAATTTATTCCAATCAGCTGCGCGTGGGAATAATATTGAATTTGTACTTTAGGCACTGAAAAGTGCATAAAATTTTTCGTTGCAGTTCAACTGGTGATGAAAACAGAAATGATGTAAAACAAAATTAACCTATTTCATCGAACGTTATTATTGTTATATTTTCGGCTTTAACAGTCGTATTAATTTTTGAAATAAAACGAAGTAAGCTTATCAACTCTAAAATATTTTGGGATCACACTTAAGACGCGCGATCGATTTCTTTTTTTATCTATCGAAATTAAAGAGCAAGCAAATACTACCACACGGACTATATGTAGTACAGAAAACCCGCCACAAAGGCTTAAAAAGAACACAGTTTATTCATGGCCTCCATAACACTCAGTCACAACACTCTTTGCTCGCACTCTTATTTTAATCAACCCGGAAACAAGTCCCGGGTGTAATAATGGAAAACCGCTTTACACTACACTATATCGTAAAAAAAATGAACTTTTCAATCATAAAATAAGAAACTTAAGTTGTGAAAAGTTAGCGAAGGGTGGATCATCTTACTTGATTTCCTGAAATATTTGCTGCCATACAGAAATACAAGTTGGCACAAACCGACGCAACAATGATAACCACGAACTTCATGATTTTGACAGCTCTTGGATATTAACCCTGTGAAAAGTGACTAGAGAATGAAGCCGCGGACTGTAGACTAATGATTCATACTATCTGATTTTGTTTATTTAGTTTCCAGACGAGTAGAAAAACGAGTGCGTTTTACCAAAGGAATGATGCAATAACTTATCACGAGGCATTCATATATTATTTATATCAACTTGACTTGAATTTCGTTCGTGTTTAAGACCTTTATTATGGGTCTTCACTTTCAGCTACTTTCACCACCGATAACAACTGTTCCTAGGTCCAAGCCTGAACTAAAAGTGTTATTAAGAGAGGCCTTACTCTTTCGGTCTAATTTGTAGCAAATCCCAAAAATAGATCGCACGGTTATTTTTCTTTTTTCCGAATACTAAGATGGTTCCTTTGTGTCCATAGTTTGTATCAATTTGCAAACGTGACCTTTTTAATTTTGTCTGTAATACTCCCTTCTGAAATAAATTAAGGAATCGCACGGTTATTCTTCTTTTTCCCATGTACTAACTAAAGATGATTCCTTTGTGTATGTATTTTGTACCGATTTGCAAACGTGACCTTTTTTGTCTGTGAATACTCCCTTCTGAAATAAATTAAGGAATTTCTGCGATAAAAAAGTGGTTACCACAATAGTTTTTTAAGACAAAAGCGTTGCCTGAAACTGAATCTGTTTTATTCTATTTTAGTACAATGATCACTTTCTTGTAATAACCGTAAAAGTCAAAAACGTAATATATCGTATATTTTACACTCTGTATTATGACGACCCTGCGTTAGGCTGGGTTTGATCTTTTTCATTATAACACAGATGAACAATAATGCAATTTACATATAATAAGTTGACTCCAGTGCTTTTTCTTACGCTTTCGTTACGATATAACAAACTTGAAGATTTAAATTGATTTTTAGTCTTTGATCGTTTTTACAAGTCGAAAAATTCGCCTGAAAGTATGAAATAAAATTCAATGGTCCTATCAATTTGGACGCTATTTTAAGCCCTTTTATAGTCACAATTTATACATCACTTTCTGCAGCAAAAAGGAAACTTAACTAAAACTCAATATCTTTGTTTGTTTTCTATGTGGGATCCGAGGTAAGCGGTAGCTGAGGAACAGTCATTGTAAACCAAAACTTCTACTTTTCTGACGACGATTGAGAATAACTCCTTCGCATGAGGGTCCGGCAATTGGGCTTGTTTTTGAATTGTGAAATCACAGGTGCCAATTTTGTTAAATTTTATTTTTTAGAAGCAGGATCTCAGTAATTTTAAACTGGCGTTTGTCTATAGCAGGAGAGTCGAGAGTCACCGGCCTCCGGCTTTCGCGAGGGAGACACGACACTGCACGAGTTAGCTATAAGCCCAAACTACACAAAAACTAGGAACCAAAAACACACGCTGAGATAAGTGAAGCTAATTCCAACATTTGTCGCTGTGTCTCGTGAACTATATTGAGTGAATTTCGTTGCGTAATTATTTACATAAAAGCAGACAGCGTACCAACTATTTCATTAACGAGCTCTTAAATCAAGAGCGAGCTAATAAAATAGGGCTTTAAGTGAGGTTAGTTCGGCTTTGTGAAACAAGTCAAGAAATCGCTAGGATTTGTTGATTTTCGAACCTAAACTCTGCAAAAAGAAAACGTCAGAAAAGGAAGACAATTTCTGTAAGTTAATTTCATTTGTTGAAAATTACCATAAATGGAAGTTTACTTAGTTCCTAATTCATAGTTATTTAAATTTATTTATTTTTTATATATTTTTTTCCTTTCCGGCTGAAAAAGAAGTTGTTTTTGTTATGAATTTTTTTCGCTGGACCGTTTAGAGCAAGCTCGAAGTTAAAACTGCTCCGGACTTCCTGAGTTTGCTTCTTATTGTTCCTTTTTAGAGAATTAATAGACATATAAAGTCAAAGACGCACTTTAATTGCTGCCCAGTCCGGGCCAACTTCGCTGGCGACAAAGCGCTTGAAACTCGTGCGAGAATGAACTCCTCTAATAACTGAGGAAACCTTCGAGACACTAGTTAAAATCAATTGAGTGTTGGGATCCCGAAATTTTTCTGCGACGGGAATAAAAAGCTGAATCGACACACTTTATTTACATTGAAACGCGACAAGTTTCTTTCGTGTTGAGAATTAAATTAGAATTTTCACTTTGTGATGTAATTTGGGGTTTAGAAGGGATCGTGAAATTACACTGAATACGTTATTAATAAACCAGGTATTGAAATGTTTTATTACTATCAGTTATTTATGGCGTTCATCTTTCGAAGCCACTCGCGAAAGCCGGATAGTAAAGTGATCACTGATTAGCCATAACACAAACAACTCGCTTTTGTTTTCTTTGCACATCTTCACAAAACTCAAATACAATTATAGCAAAAATACCGATAGGGACATCGCAGGGACATACGTACTCCGCCACCTCTATGAAGGTCTCATTCTTGTATTTTACTTCCTTTGTTTTACCATAACTTCATCGCCAAGTAATTAGGCTCAATAATGTTCTTAGACAAGAAAACCTCAATTAAAATTTGGACAATATCCTAGCTTACGCTTAATGATTTTCAAGAAACCGGGCTCGAATGTACTCTTACGTCCGGATGCATGGCGTCCTCTTGTCCAGTGAAACCGTGAAACTCGATTCAAATTGGAGAAGAAGACGGAGAATTTTTGGAAACTTTAGTTGACTCTTTTTAAAAGAGTGAAGAGTTGTTCCTGATAATTATGCAACAAAGCATGACAAGCTTTTCAATTCATTTGTATTCAAAGGACACGAATCTCGTTCATGAAACGGGATCAACTTAATTTCTTTCACAGTCTGCGGTTGATTTTAAAAAATCTTTTTTTTTTGAGCCCAAAAGTATAATTTAAAAAAGAGACAACAACCCAAATTCTCCAACATAAAATCTTCCCAGCCTTGTTTGAGTTTTATCTGTTCCGTACCTTTCTGAACAAACAAGGGAATTTTACATTTTTACCTGACAGACTTCCGTCTTTGTCCGAACGCCAGTGTCTAAAAGCAACATCAAGGAAGTTCCCTGAAATCAACAAAAATATTCATAGTTGATAAATAAAAGTATGAAAGACTCTTTGATGTATCAAAAAAGGGTCTCAACCTTCTTCTTTCCTCCTTTTTCTTGAGTGCTCACAACCCGGAATGTAGGGGCCGGATCACAAACTGGTTGCATTTTGAAGCCAGGTCATTCCGAAGTCATTTCTTTTTATACTGCTCGTCACCTAATTCATGACTAAGGAGAAAGAATAAAAGGCTGGCCGGGAAGTGGAAGTATGCGAGTTAATCAATAATTTTCTTCAACACTCCACTGCTTTCGAACGCCTCAGTTCCAGACTCGTACCCCGTTGCTATTTATGTGTATTTGAAGTGAGAGGAGTGAAAGACGGATTGGGGTTAGGTTGTGGCGCGCGGGAGGCATGGGAAGGGATTCCCCGTGCGCCTCAAACTAACATTTCTGTTGCACAGAAACCAATCTGATAAGTGACGGTCCACTTTCACGATCGGCGCGGCTCAGCTTCCCTCTGATCCGTTTAACATGAGGCTAATAAACCACTTTCATGATGCAAACCATAGTCGGAGGCCTAGATTTTTTTTTGACCGAGCAGCCTATAATAACTACGAGACAAATCTCACATAATTCATCATGGAAATTTTTTTCTTACAAGTGAGCACTGCGTAGCAGGTTTAGCAGTACATTAAATCCAAGCCTGGATCTTTACAAGTTCTTAGATTTTTAACGGGGGTTCAGGTCTTTTGTAAAACATTTTCAAAATATCCAAAGTCTACTAGTCTAAGTAGGAGACCATAAGGAACCTCCAATTTCATTTCGAAACTTTTTTCACCGCGTCACGTGACCCACCAAGCCCTGTTATATAGAAAAATCGTTTGATTCGAAATGCCTACCAATCAGACAGAGAAAATTTTCCTTCTAAAGATTCCAAATATTGGCTTTGTCTTTTTCCTGACTGGCAATAGTCAAAGAAACGTTAATTGATAATAATAATAATAATAATAATAATAATAATAATAATTTCATCCAGCTTTAAAAAAATATATGTACATAATTTACAGAAATATTTGAAGTAATTAAGCACTATATAACATTAAGAATTATTATAAATAACAATCACTGTGTCAATAACGATTTCGCAAATACATTCCTTGCGGCTCAGATGCGGTCAATAACTCTTACAGGCAGTCCAGAGTTTTAAATTCTGAGTCAACAAAGTCTAGCTGTCTTCTGGATCTTGAGCCTCTCAAGCATAGTATTGCAGAGCGTACGATGACCAAAGATACTTTAGCTCTTATCCAGGAAATTGCACTTGAGTAACTTTCTCCCTTCTTATTTGCGATCAGCTCCGGAAGTCTGCTGTGGTATTCAACATACTCATCCGCCATTCCACCTGTGGTCGTGAAAACTAGGGGAGTGAACGTTCCCTGTTCGATCTCTATTAATTATTTCCGCATACTACCTCTTCCTCTCGTTCTCATGCTTCTGGTAGATCTGCTTAGGAGTCAAGTCTCTGTAAGAGTGTGCATTAGGGTGACAAACCCGAACGTCGTAGAATATCCAAACGGGCATCAGGGGCTTTGTTAACGCCATGATTTAATAAACATAATAATAATGATGATGATAATAATAATAATAATAATAATAATAATAATAATAATAATAACATTAACAATAATAATAATAATAATTATAATAGTAATAATAATATATAATAATAATAGGCACTGAGAACAAACTACTATGTTCAGTTCAACATAGACAAGTCCGTCTCCCCGCTTTGTAGGTTGTGTGGCGAAAAGAGTGAAGCAATAAATCATATAATTGGTGAGTGCAAGTGTTTGGCACAGAAACAGTACTAGAGAAGACATGACAACGTTGCCAGGCTAGCTGGCCCATTGGCTGTAAGTATGGCTTGAACAGAAGTTAAAAGTGGTATGAACACAACCGGATGGGGTAGAGGAAAATGAAAGATGTACATATAAGGTATTGTGGGACGTGACCATCCAATGTGACAATATTATTGAGGCCAGAAGACCTGTCATTGTTGTTGTTGAGAAAGAGAGTAACAACGCAATTATTGTGGATATTGCTTCACCATGGGATCACATAGTCTATGAAAAGGAGAGTGAAAAGGTTGAGAAATACCAAGATTTGAAGAGGGAGAGTAGAAAATCCATGGGGTATTAGACGTGTGGAAGTGGTACCGGTATAGTAGTGGCTGGTGTACTCGGTGCAGTAAGCAAAAGGTTGGATACATGGCTTGACAAGCTGGGGATTACCATTAAAACGGGTTTCCTGCAGAAAACGGCTTTGTTGGGAACAGCAAGGATTTTAAGGAAGGTATTGGAAAGTTAAAGGAGGAGAGCTAACCCAACGGACCTTTTAACATTGGCTATGGCTCGCTCCCCGCTTGGTGTAATGTCGGTACAACATCCACCAGAGCTAAACGGCATTTCGTTGATAATAAAAATCAATAATTCTCAGCGAGAAATGTGGCTTTGAAAGGACACTGCCGCAAACTGGTATCACCACAAACCGGATCCAGTCTGTCATACTGAGAAGTAAAAACTGTCGTGGGATTTTAAGATCCAATTAGACCATTACATTGAACACAACAAGCCTGATATTGTGCTCCTAAATAAGAAACATAAATCGTGCATTATAGTTGATGTTGCCTGCCCATCCGACACCAGAATAATTAGCAAGAAAAGAGAGAAGACCGATAATTACTGTGCCTTGAAATAGGAAATCAAACGAATTTGAAACTTGTTCAGTTTAAGTCATCCTAATTTTAACTTTTGACTAGGAACAGTTTCAAAAGGATTTAAAATGCGGCTAAGACAGTTGGGAATACCATATTTCATGGAACTTTTACAACGAATAACCTTGCTGGGGTCAAGAGGGATTTTGCGAAATGCCTGCTGGACACTTAATGACACGGAGTATCCTACACAGGCTGTGACCCAATACTCAGTAACATTTCCTGCATTTATATAGCGCTAATTCCGTACAATTTATTAGCACTTCACAATCAAAATGCGACGCAACAATTATTTGACTTTCAAAATCAATTACGCTCTAATGTAGCTGTGATAGCTAAACCGGTGAAAGAAAGGTCAGGGGCACCCAACGAGAATATAGTTCAAAATCACATAAACATAGCATTGTTAAACTTATTTTAGTATATATTTAAAAGGTAGATATAGGCATATTTTTATCCCCTAAAAATGTTTCATCTGTTCGGATTTCCTGGCTGAAAGTCTAGTGATCCGAAAATTATAGGGATCAAAACTTGCCTTTTCGAAAATTTCTGCCAGAAAAAAGGCTCTCGAAAATTTTAGGCGACCTTTTCAGGGTAAAAGTCGGTTAAAAATAGGCAATTGTACCATTTTTTAGATGTTTGAAAATCCTAGGAGAGGCAGGCAAGCAAGAAACTTTACAACAAATGTTCGGAAAATTTTAGATCTCAAATCGTCTTCCGAACAGATATTTTAATTTTCCGAAACTTGACGTTGGGTGCCCATGAAAGGTAAGATGAAGTCACCGGCTGTGAGGTTAAACATTCCATCTGCGTACATGGTACCTGAAGACGTAGGTGATTGAAGGTAAATGAATCATGGTAATGATTCGGTTGTTCACACCAACATAGACAAAGGGAGGATCCAGGATTTTTTTTAGGAGGG
>BOPM01000563.1:101790-103080 GCA_022179025.1 Porites australiensis | reverse complement strand
GAAAAAGGATGTTAATTCTGGGTGATTTAATTTCCTTTAATTTTGAAAAAGGGAATCTATGATAATCCAATTTAAAAAGAATAGGACAACTCGTCTGAAGATCAGTACAGAGCCGGGAAATACAGTAGGCAATACAAACTAGCCAATCAGCGCACTCAGCGCAAAGTTCTTATGAGAACAAACCAGAAAAGTCTCGTTGACGGACTGTGGTTCATCGGCGGAGGCTGCTGTTTGTTGCTGTCCTTTCATGACTGCAAATGCTGCTGTTTCGTTATGGTTTCTTATTTACCCTATCTTCGCGGTGTTCCACGGGTTCGTGTTTTGAACATTTATTTCAGACAGTAGTTTGAACTCAAAGTAACGTTATTTAGAAGTTTTATGTTTGTGATGGAAAAATGACGGAAATCGTTTGAGATGATGTATAGGATATTTATAATTTTAATACTTTTTGTGTTTAAATGAAGTATTTGCATATTAGCTGTTTAAGTTATCTCTTTGAAGGCGAAATGGAGGGCATTTTTAACCTGTAGCACCGTGAGAGCGTTTTTCGAGAATTTAATTGTCAGTACTTGAACACAAAATGCTTAAGTGTGAGAAAGAGCAAAACTAGTACTACTAATAGGTTCGTGTCTTGTGAATAATAGGTTGGCAAAAATTAGAATAAGCCTTTTTTATACAAGAGACAATTTATGACATCTGATTCTACGTTATTTAAACATTGGCAGACTCGATGTGTCAGATGGTTAATGAAAAGTGGAGAGTTAACGGTGTAGTGGAAGGTAAAGAACGCACATACGTTGGTTGGCTTGATAGGTCAGTTCTCCTCTGCTTACAGCTTCGATGTGAGCAGATGGCTTCTTTGAATTCTGTAAAACAAAGAACAAAAATTTTGTAATAATTTTCTCAATAGTATGGCTATTTTTTTTTTAAGTTTACAAGAGTCTATTTTTTCGCTTAGTATCCCACCTATATACGGAACCATGTTTACGGCTCGCTCCACAAAGTTTTTGTGGAAGCTACGTGTTATCTCTAAACAACTGAAGTTCGCATTGGATTCACATCAAAATCGAACGGCTCGGCCTAAGGCGTTCTTCCTCGCGTGGTTTTCGCCTCAGATTAGATATCGGAATCCGTGAAATTTTTGCCTGTGGAATCTGGAAGCACAGAAAATTTTGCTTTTGGCCTCTGGAATTTTGGGCTTTGGGATCCGAAATACAGCTCAAAGAATCCGGAATCCCTCTAACGATTGAAATCCAGAATCCAACTTTTACTGAAAAAGACTGGAAATGG
>BOPM01000563.1:86790-94290 GCA_022179025.1 Porites australiensis | reverse complement strand
GCTGTTACCCATCCGGATGAGCACCAACATGGCGGACCGAAACCAACAGAAACATCAGTTTCTGTTACCGAGTTTTCCTACAAAAGCGTGAATTTATTCTTCGAGGAACTCATAAACATTAAAGTAATACTTTTTCTAATACATAACTGTTTAGAGAGCAGAGTTCCTTGAAATAAGAAATTTCTTTAACCTACATGACAGCTCTCTTGGCCGTCATGTAAACGCCGCGTTCATTCAAGCGTACTCTATCACAAAACCAAGAACCCTTTTGAAGGGGAAATTTGTATGAAAATTAGTTTTCAGCTGCTCTAATACATCGGGAAAATAAAATAGCGGTTCTATCGATAGTTTTGTGGTTTGAATTTTCGTGACATCATGTGAAAACCAACAATACACTGCGGGCTATTTACCCATTAGGGACGGAAGCGGGAGTGGGCGCTTTATAGTTTGTATTCATCATTTCTTGCCTATGCCATTCGAGAAATAATTCTTTTACTGTATTTCAGGAAACCATTCCACTACAGTTATTTATTCAGAAAAAGGAAAATAATTCGATACATTCCCTTAACACCTTTGTTTTTGCCCTAGTTTCACTCCTTGATGCATACAGCTTTAGCACCATCCTTGCATTTATTTCAGCATTAAAATATCCATTACAGATGTCTCCTGCTAAACAGTGTATACAAGTAAAGTAACCGAGCTCTAATTATGACCCATAAGGTTATTTTACAGAATACTGCGCCATCTAAACTGCACAATACTTAGAAATATTGTTTTACCAAAAAATGTTCGAAAAACATGGCAATTATGCACTTTTTTAAAATAAATGTTTAGTCCCTTAATTCTCGAGGCTATGGTGCAGTTGTCACGCGATATTCATCACATTTTTAAATCAAATACGCGCCAAAGTAGGTGTGGTAGGTATACATGAAAATTCTACAGTTGGCGGAAGCCGAAGCAATCGTGATGATGTCACCAGATTTCAGGTTGAAAACACCGGCTGAGTACGCGGTACCATGGTCGCCTTTTCCCGGCCAAGGGCCTTGAAACATGGTCACGGGTTTGCTGTTGACATAAACATAGATCCTTCCTACGCTGTGATAGTAGACCTGCAGGTAGATATAGTACCGTCCAGTGGTAGGCACAGTCAGTTTTCCATCATGGTACTTCATCCCTCCAGCAAGATGGCTGTACGGGGCACTGACAGACCAGTCTTTGATCACTATGGGATGAAAATGAAAGAAAACTGATGTTAATTCTGGGTGATTTCCACTAACGCGCAAGGCCTTGTTGTAATCCAGGGGTGATGTGTATTGTATATATTCGCCGGTCCACATCGAAAGAAGCAAATGGACGAATTAGTTCTGATCTGTAGTCCCCAAATTACAATTTAATGTACAGTCATGCATTTTACTATGAAAGAGGCACTCTAAAAATTAATGAGATTTGATGTTATTTGACTTTTTTAGTGGAGTGGGGAAGGTGTAGAGGATGGTAAAGAAACACATACTTTGGTTGGCCTGATAGGTCACTTGATGTTTGTTTATAGATTCAATATGAGCAGATGGCTTGTTTGCATTCTGTAAAATAAAAAAACAATGTACGTGGTACATATTTACAGAGAAATAATTTATGGATCAAGTTAAGTATGCTGCTTACTTATATTTTTTCCCGAAATTTCCTACAGAGTTAACTTGTGTTGTGAACAAGACAATTTTCAGAAAAAATATATATTTACCTTATGTTTAATTACTGTTAAAAAAAATTGCTTAAAGGCTATTCCAGTAGCGATTTTTCAACTGTTTGCTTTTACCTGTAAAGAACATTGGCAAGGACTTCCGTTGTCCCCTTTGGATCCCGTGTCTCCATTTGAGCCCTTTTCGCCCTGAAAATAGATGATACACACACGTGACATGTTATGCAGATATTGAAGTATTTTACAAGAGATCTTTATTACAAGTGGTATCAATGGAAATGGTGGTATGTTACCTTTTGGCATCCCTTTCCGTAAACGTTGACGGTGATTGGTTGCTTAGAATTTGCGCAAAGTTTCTGTTGATTAAGGAAAAGTAGAACAATTAAGGAGTTCAATCATCCAAGAGGATTTTGAAATTAAACATAACATAACATAATCTTTATTTAACGTGGGAGAAACACTTAGCTAAAGCTATTTTGCAGGTTTTCCACAAATCAATATTAAGAAAGAAAGAAAGAAATATGTACATAGAAATGTAAAAATATAAAATATCTAGCATCTAAAATTACAAAATTAGATAACTAAAATTGAATGTTCCTCACTTGTTTGTCAAATTCTAGACGTCCAGCTCTTAAACGCAATTCATTTGGAATACTGTTCCATTGTTTTGCCGCGAAATATCTGAAGGAGTTTAATCCATACTTTGTAGTATTTACTTTTGGCAGTGATAGCGTATTATTGCCCCTTAAATCGTACTTGTTGTTTCTCATTTTAACGAGTTCCTTAATGCATGTGGGGGCGGTGCCTTGAAAACAGGCGTTTATAGTTATTAACATGTCCTGGACACGACGGTTTTCCAACGTGGTTCCTAAACCTATTCGCTGTAGCAGTTCATAATAAGCTGATGTTTTATCTTTGTAAACATATCTTAGTGCACGCTCATTTACTTTTTCTATTAAACTCTGCGGATTCGCCCTAGTTCTGTGGATTTTCCTTAATGGACCAATAATTAACGTTTGGAGAATTGTAAATGTATTCTAACAGATTCTGAGAAATTTACCGATTTTCATTTTTGTTGCGAATTATCATTGTTGGCAAATTATGCCATTGGACTTATAACCAAGAATTTGTTTTTGTTTGCTGCGAGTGGCAATAATATTGTTTGCGTTAGGCATCGAAAAATTTCTACAACCATTCCGTTGTAGTTCATTTGGTCATGGAAAAAGGAAACCATGTAAAACAAAATTAACCGATGTCAACGCACCTTATATTTTCCCTTTCAGTCATATTAATTTTTGAAATAAATGAAGTAAGCTTATCAACTCTAGAATATTTTGGGACTGTTAGGGCGTTTGCGACCGCCTTTTAATCCATCGAAATTCAAGGACAAACAAAAACTACCACACTGACAAAAGCTTAAGTTAGAGATTGGTGGGTCGTCTTACTTGATTTCCTGAAGTATTTCCTGCTGCACAGAAATACAAGTTGGCACAAACCGACGCGACAATGATAAGCAAGAACTTCATGATCTCGACAGCTCTTGGATATTAACCCTGTGAAAAGTGATTAGAGAATGAAGCCGCGGACTGTAGCCTAATGATTCATACTATCTGATTTTGTTTATTTATTTTTCAGACAAGTAGAAAAACAAGTACGTTTTACCAAACGGATGATGCAATAACTTATGACGAGGCATTCATATACTATTTATATCATCTTTACTTGAATTTCGTTCGTGTTTAAGACTTTTATTATGGGTGTTCACTTTCAGCTACTTTCACCGCAGATAACAACTGTTCCTAGGTCCAAGCCTAAACTAAAAGTGTAATCACTAAAATAGAATAAATCTGATTTAGTTTCAGGCAATGCTTTTGTCTTAAAAAACTACTGTGTTAACCACTTTGTTATTATATCCAATCTACTACATCGTAGAAATTCCTTAATTTATTTCAGAAGGGAGCATTCACAGACAAAATTAAAAAGGTCACGTTTGAAAATTGATAAAAAATAGAGACACAAAGGATTAATCATCTTCGTACACGGGAAAAAGAAGAATAACCGTGCGATCAGTGGTTTTGGGGTTTGCTAATAACCGTAAAAGTCATAAACGTGTATGGTATATTTTACACTCTATATCGTGACGACCCTAGCTGCGTTAGGCTGAGTTTTAAATCTGAACAAAATAACTGAACGACACAGATGAACCATGATCCAATTTAAATATAATAAGTTGACTCCAGTGCTTTTTCTTACGCTTTCCTTACGACATAACAAACTTGAAGATAGTAAATTGATTTTTAGTCTTCTATCGTTTTTATAAGTCGAAAAATTCGCCTTAAAGTATGAAATAAAAATCAATGGTCCTAATACTTTAGACGTTATTTTAAGCCCTTTTATAGTCACAATTTATACATCACTTTCTACAGCAAAATGGAAACTTTACTAAAACTCAATGTCTTTGTTTGTTTTCTATTTTCTGTGGGATCCGAGGTAAGCGGTAGCTGAGGAACAGTCATTGTAAACCAAAACTTCTACTTTTCTAACGACGATTGAGGAAAACTCCTTCCCATGAGGGTCCGGCAATTGGGCTTGTTTTTGAATTGTGAAATCACAGGTGCCAATTTTTTTAAATTCTATTTTTTAGAAACAGCTGGATCTCAGTAATTTTAAACTGGCGTTTGTCTACAGCAGGAGAGTCGAGATTCACCGGCCTCCGGCTGGCTTCGCTTTCGCGAGGGAGACACGACACTCCACGCCAAGCCAAACAGCGAGACACGAGTTAACTATAAGCCCAAACTACACAAAAACTAGGAACCAAAAACACACGCTGAGATAAGTGAAGCTAATTGCAACATTTGTCGCTGTGTCTCGTTAACTATATTGAGTGAATTTCGTTGCGTAAGCCATTTACGTAAAAGCACACAGGGTACCAGCTATATTATTAACGAGCGCTTAAATCAATTGCGAGCTTAAACTAGAGCTTAAAATGATGTTAGTTCGGCTTTGTGAAACAAGTCAAGAAATCGCTAGAATTTTTTTACTTTCGAACTGAAACTCTGCAAAAAGAAAACGTTAGAAAAAAAAGACAATTTCTGTAAGTTTAATTCCTTCATTTATAACAAATTACCATAAATGGAAGTTTACTTAGTTTCTAGTTAACATTAAGTTATTTCATTTTACTTAATGTACTATATATATTATATATATTATACATTTTTTTCCTTTCCGGCATAAAGAGAAGTTGTTTTTGTTATGAATCTTTTTCGCTGGACCGTTTAGAGCAAATTCGAACGTAAAACTGTCCTGGACCTCTTGAGTTTGCTTATGTAAAAAGTTTCTCTTTTTTCCCATACAAATGGTCTTATTGTACCTTATTAGAGAATAATAGACATATAAAGTCAAAGACGCACTTTAATTGCTGTACAGTCTAGGCCAGCTTCGCTGGCGACAAAGTGCTTGAAACTCAGAGAAGGTGAACTCCTGTAAAAACTAGGGAAAACTAGTTATAATCGATTGAATGTTGAGACCCCGAAATTGTTCTGCGACGGGAATAAAAAGATGAATCGACAAACTTTATTTACGTTGAAACGCGACAAGTCTCTTTCTTGCATTGTTGAGAATTAAATTAGAATTTTGACTTTGTGATGCAATTTCGGGGGTTTAGGGGGAAACTTGAAATTACACTGAATACGTTATTAATGAACCAGGTATTGAAATGTTTTTTTATCATCATTACTTATGGCGTTGATCTTTCGAAGCCATTCGCGAAAGCGGGATAGTTAAGTGACCACTGATTAGCCATAAGACAAACAACTCGCTTTTGTTTTCTTTGCGCAACTTCACAAAACTCAAATACAATTATTACTAAAAATACCGATTGCGACATCGCAGGGACATACGTACTCTCCCCACCTCTAAGAAAGCCTCATTCTTGTATTTTACTTCCTTTGTATTACCATAACTTCATCTCCAAGTAAAAGCTTAATAATGTTCTTAGACAAGAAGACCTCAATTAATTAGTAAATTTGATCTATTTTAATCCTATGCTTAATGATGTTTTAGCTAGGAAAAGGGCTCGAATGTACTCTCGCGTCAGATGCATGGCGTTCTCACGTAATTAGAACAGTGAAACCGTGAAACTCGATTCAAATTGAAGAAGAAGACGTACAATTTTTAAAAATGTTAGTTGACTCTTTTTAACCGAGTGAAGAATTGCTCCTGATAATTATGCAACAAAGCATGCATGACAAGCTATTCAATTTCATTTGTATTCAAAGGACGCGAATTTCGTTCATGTTACGGGATCAATTTTCTTTCAGAGTCTGCAATTAGTCTTAAAAAATCGTATTTTTGAGCCCAAAAGTAACAGGAAAAAACAACCCAAATACCCCAGCATGGAATCTCACCAGCATTATTAGAGCTTGCTGTTCCGTATCTTTCTGAGCAAACAAGAGAATTTTACATTTCTACCTGACAGACGTCCGTCTTTGTCCAACACCATTGTCTGAAAGCAAAATCAAGGAAGTTCCCTGAAATCAACAAAAATCTTCATAGTTCATAAATAAAAGTATGAAAGGCGCTTTGATATATCAAAAAGGGTCTCAACCTTCTTCTTTCTTTCTTTTTTCTTGAGTGCTCACAGCCCGGAATTTAGGGGTCGGATCACGAAACAGGTGGCATTTTGAAGCGTAGTCATTTCGGAGTCATACCGCTCGTCACGCAGTTCATCACTAAGTAGAAACAAAAAAAAAGGCTGACCGGGAACTGGAAGCATCAGAGTTAATCAATAATTGTCTAACTCTCGACTGCTTTTAAACGCCACAGTCCCAGACTCCTACCCAGTCGCTATTTATGTGTTTTGAAGTGAGAGGAGTGAGAGAAGATTGCGTTGTCAGGTAGGCTGAGGCACAGGAAACCCATGGGAAGGGATTCCACGTGAGCCAATCTTCTCTCACCGCAAAGACACGTCAATAGCAACTGGGTACGAGTCTGCCTCAGTCCCAGCCTATCGGCCAAACGGAGACATTGCTAGACCCAGGTTTTTTGCTGATCTCACTTAATTCAACGTAGAAATTTTCATTACAAGGTAAAGACTGAGTGGCACGTGTAATAAGATCAATAAAAGTAAGGCCTGTTTCTTTTCAAATTTGTAAGTTTTTTTTATAGGGGTTGGCCTTTTGTAATGCATTTTCAACATATCCCAGGGCAACTAGTTCAAGCAAAAGCCCATAATCATAGCCCAGAATCACAGGACCGGTCATCTATTGATTCAAAATTTTGGCCAGTTAGAGAGTCAGATTTAACGCACCCTTAGTAAGTAATAGTAAGTCTGGTTTATTAATAAAATCGTAGTGCCTAGAAATAAGCGAATTGCGAAATTATTTTACAAAGATATAGATATCAATCAAAAAAACAATAATTTAAACTGATCACATCGTGTTCAAAATGGACTGGGTCTTACAATTATGAGGAGACATAATACAATAAATTAGATAAAAAACTAGAAACTACAAATATATATCCTGAGTTATACATTTAATAATATACACGAAAAAATTACTCAATTCTGATTGGCTGAGAAAGGAGTGCAGCTCTTCTGTAACACGAGTGCAAAATGTGTAACACGAGTGCAAAATGTGTAACACGAGTGCAAACTTGTAACACGAGTGCAAATTACAAATGCTTTCTGATTGGCCGAAAACACAAAAGAAACCAACAAGAACCAATCAGATTAGAGCTGTTTTAACAACACAGATTCAAGAAAATGGCCATGGTTTTCAGCAGACGACGACGGGATTAAATTT
>BOPM01000563.1:52495-83620 GCA_022179025.1 Porites australiensis | reverse complement strand
GGCGAGGTTAACAGAACAGTAGATCTTAGTAATTTAAACCATTTTAAAACCATTTTGAGCTGTTTGTCTACAGCAGGCGAGTCGAGAGTCTCCGGCCTCCGGCTGGCAATCACTTTCGTTAGGAAGGAACAATAACGCCAAGCCAAACAGCGAGGCACAAATTAACTATAAAATTAAACTACACAAAAAGGCAACCAAAAACACACGCTGAGATTTAAGTGAAGCTACTTCCCACATTTGTTCCTTTTAGTGTCTCGGGAACTGTATTCTGTCAGTGAAATTCGCTGTGTAAGAGATTTACACAAAAGCAGACGGCGTACTATCTATTTTTAATATTAACAAGCACTTAAATCAATAGCGAGCTTGGGCCAGGGCTTAAAATGAGTCTAGTTTTCTTTGTGAAACAAGTAAAGAAATAGAGAAGAATAACTCATTTTCTATCGCTAGGATTTGAAACTAAAACTCTACAAAAAGAAAACGTCAGAAAAGAAGACAATTTCTGAAAGTTATCTTCATTTGTAACAAATTAGCATAAATGGAAGTTTACTTAGTTGCTAATAAATAGTTATTTCATTTTATTTATATTGTATATAATCTTTTCCTTTCCGGCTGAAAGAGAGGTTGTTTTTGTTATGAATTTTTTTCTCTGAGACCGTTTAGAGCAAATTCAAACTTCTTGTGTTTGCTTATGTAAGACGTTTCTCATTTTTCCCCTACAAATGGTCCATTTGTTCCTCTTTAGCGAATAAGATATATGAAGTCAAAGACGCATTTCAATTGCTGTACAGTCCGGGCCAACAAAGCTCCTGAAACTCAGCGAAGATGAACCCCTCTAAAAACTGAGGAAAACTTTGAGACACTAGTTATAATCGATTGAATCTGGGGACCCCGAAATTTTTCTGCGACGGGTATAAAAAGCTGAACGGAAACACTTTATTTACATTGAAACGCGACAAGTTTCTTTCGTGTTGAGAATTAAATTAGAATTTTCACTTTGTGATATAATTTGGGCTTAGGAGGGAACGTGAAATTATACTGAATACGTTATTAATGAACCAGGTATTGCAATTGTAATGGCGTTGATCCTTCGAAGCCATTCCCGAAAGCCGGATGGTTAAGTGATCACTGATTAGCCATAACACAAACAACTCGCTTTTGTTTTCAGTGCACAACTTTACAAAACGCGATACAGGTAAAATACCGATAGGGACATGGCAGGGAGATATTTACTCTCCCCACCTCTAAGAAGGCCTCATTCTTGTATTTTACTTCCTTTGCATTACCACAACTTCATTTACAAGTAAAGGCTCAACAGTGTTCTTAGGCAAGGAAACCTCAATTGAAAGTTACACTATTTTAATCGTTGCTTAATATGCACAATGAGTTTTGAGGAACCGGGCTCGAATGTACTCTCGCGTCAGAAGCATGGCGTCCTCTCGTAATAGAACAGTGAAACCGTGAAACTCGATTCAAATTGAAGAAGAAGACATACAATTTTTAGAAACTTTAGTTTTGACTCTTTTTAGCCGAGTGAAGAATTGCTCCTGACAATTATGCATCATAGCATGACAAGCTTTTCAATTTCATTTGTATTCAAACGACGCGAATTTCGTTCATGTTACGAGATCAATTTTCTTTCGGCAATTGATTAAATAAATCGTATTTTTGAGCCCAAAAGTTATGGCAAAAAAAACAACCCAAATGTAAATACTTCAGCATGGAGTCTCACCAGCCTTATTGAGTTTCATCTGCTCCGTACACATACTTTTCTGAACAAACAAGAGAATTTTACATTTTTACCAGACAGACTTCCGTTTTTGTCTAACACCAGTGTCTAAAAGCAACATTACGGAGGTTCCCTGAAAGCGACAAAAATATTCATAGTTGATAAATAAAAGTATGAAAGACGCTTTGAAAAATCAAAAAAGGGTCTCAACCTCCTTCTTTCTTACTTTTTCGTGAGTGCTCGCAATCCGGAATTTAGGGGTCAGATCACAAACTCCTGGCATTCTGAAACCAAGTCATTCCGGAGTCATTTCTTTTTATACTGTTCGTCACGTAATTCATGAGTAAGTAGAGAGAAAAAAGGCTGGATGGGAACTGGAAGCATGAGAGTTAATCGATAATTTTCTTCAACTCTCCACTGCTTTCGAACGCCTCAGTCCCAGACTCGTACCCAGTCGCCATTTATGTGTATTTGAAGTGAGGGAAATGAGAAAAGATTGGGGTTAGGTTGTAGCGCTCGAAACGCATGGGAAGGGATTCCCCGCGAGCCTCAACCTAGCCCAATTTTCTCTCACCCCAAAGACATGTAAATAGCGACTGGGTACGAGTCTGCCTCAGTCCCGGCCTATCGGCCAAACAACGACGTTACCAGACACCAAGGTGTTTTGCCGGCGACTCGCCACTGACCAGGAAGCCCCAGGCAAATGGGACGAGAGTTAGCCGGGTACTACTTACTCTCTATCGGATGGCTTGTAAAATCGACATGAAAAATACTCCTGCCTATACTGAACACCTTGTGTTCAGACTGCTTCGAAGAGTGACGCAGAAACATATTACATAGGTGCGGTCCACTGTAAGGATCGGTGATGCGCAGCTTCGCTCTGATCTGTTTAACACGAGGCTCAAATAAACCATTTTTCTTAATGTAACCATAACCCGAGGCTTTAAATTACTAGAGACTTCTTTAAACAACCGAGCAGCCTATACTGACTACTAGACAAATCTCATTCAATTTAACATGGCAGGTGTAACTGGATCAATAAAATTAAGCCCTGGATCTTTACAAATTGTTAGGTTTCTTAAAGTGCGCTGGTCTTCCGTTAAGCATTTTCAAGATATCCCATGGTACTAAATTAAGCAGGAGCCCATAGTTATAGAGACATTAATAACAAAACAGCAAAGAGAAAAGCGACTTGGGGTTTCCCGATATTTCGGATGGACAAGCCTTCCTTCTTCAGGGGATTTAATGAGGAATCGGAAAGTCGTTACAATTCAAAGTTTGAAAATTTGATACAAAAGTAATCAAGAGTTAAAAAACTAAATGGGCCAATAATAATTATATTCCATGAATCTTCCAATTTCATTTACAAAATTGAGTATGACTGCATCAGGTGACCGGCCACGCCCTGTTTTTTAGAAATATCCTTTGATTCGAAAATTCTCTCGGTTAGAGGGCGAACGTTTTTTCCTAAGGATTACACACAATAGAAACTAAACACGCTCTGTCTTTTAAAAACGATCGAATGAGACGAGTTCATTTAACGTCTGCTTCCTGGCGAAATTTTTAATCAGAGAAGGACTGACAATTTTCAGTCATTTTGAGCTGATTTGGTAGACACTCTTTAAGATCAGTGTTTTTATACATGTACAGAGGAATTTGAGCAAAACATGTAGCAATAGGTGGGAATAGTTGGTTGTAACTTCCTTTTTGAGTTTCTTTTGTTGTTGTTGTTCTTCATTTTATCATTCACTACTACCTCTTTAATGTTCTTAACTTTGCTTTTAGAAAAATGTGTTTTAGAATCAATATTCATAATGATTTAGAACCAAGATGCCAAAAACGTTTTGTGCCCTAGCGTTCCCTCGCCTCAAACGGCTTGAAATTGTGCCTGGGAAAAACGGAGAGAGGGGAAACTTATCCCCTTGCGCTTTTTCTACTTCCCCCTCCTCCTCTCTTTTACGTTATCAACGCTCTCTTCGTCTTTAGCATACTCAAACTGAAAGCGTGGTGAAAAAAAGGGGAAAGAACTAGAATAAAAATGGTCAGTCATGTTTCCTTCCTCGCTGGCATTGGCTGAATAACTATTTGAATTATTAATTGCGCATAAAGACAGACTTTTCTGCCGCTTCCTGTCAAATTACAGCGTCAGGATTAGCAGCTTTTAAACTTGAGATTAGATTTGCTCAAAAGTTCCAGTACGGAGTTATTTCTTTCGACGCATCTCTTAAAATTCCTTTCATTTTTAATTTTAGTCAATTATACACACTCTATCGATTCTTTTATTCAAATCTTAAAATACCCATTACAGAAGCAAGTAACGCACTATTCATTGGGAGACAGTTTTGACATATCTACTGCAAAACACGTATTCTGTTACAGTGCGACTACTTGATCCGAGGCTCTTGGAAGAAGATTATCCAGTCAGAACGATTTCTGAAAACAAAAGATTATTAAGTGTTTTTACAAACGGACCAATAACATTCGTAAATTTGAGGGCTGTTTCCCGAGAGATCAGTAAGTTCAAACGGCATGAAAGTTTTCAGTGGTTGCGTGTAGTTGAATCTTGAATTTTATTAGTCCGTTTGCAAAAATACTTGAGAATCTTTTCAGAAATCGTTGTTATTGGACAATCTTCTTCCAAGTGCCCCGGTTCGAGTTGTCCCACTGTAAAGCAAATCAACCTTTTTAACAAGACCTCCATATATTAAACTTGTAACGTTGTAGTGCAGTCACCATGTTGTTTGCAGCAAAAACGTTATATTAAAAGAAAGACGATTTTGCCACACATCAATTAGTTGACTTTCAAATCAAATACGCGCCAAAGTAGGTGTGATAGCTGTACATGAAAACTCGGAAATTTGCATAAGCAGAAAGAAACGTGATGACGTCACCAGCTGTCAGGTTAAAAACTCCACCTACGTACATGGCACTCGAAGTTGTAGGCGATTGAATCATGGTGATGACTCGGTTGTTTGCACGAACATAGACTCTTCCTTGCGTTTTACAATAGATCTGCAGGTAAATATAGCACCGTCCAGTGGTAGGCACAGTCAGTTTTCCATCATTGTACTTCATGCCGCCTGCAAGATGGCTGAACGGGGCACTGACAGACCAGTCTTTGATCACTAGAAAAAAAAAATAAAGAGAAGAATTATACTGACGCGGTAGGGGGTTAAAGACAAAAAAAATGTTCATGGTAATTTTTTTCTGCTTCTCTTTAAAGTTTTAAAACTATGATAAACAACTAACATTCAACGCACATTAACGTTCGGACGCTTAAAAGGTGACCCGGGGTCTCAAATCTTTTTAAAACTGTTTCGAACGAGGGGGGAAAAGAAGAGGGAATCTGTTAAAAATTAACTTGCTTATCCCATAATACTTTCACGATCTTTTGGGCCTATCACAATCTTCCCGATCAGCCACTCCCAAATGACCTTGTCATGCGGCAATTAAAAGAGAAAGCTTAAAAAAAGAACTCTTTTAAATGCGTGCTTTGAGAGTTTAGTATCTATGCGTCGGGGTGTTATAAACTGAGACATAGTTGAAGTACTTATGTTGGCCTGATAAGTCTTGTCTCTTAGGTTGGCAGCTTCGATGTGAGCAGATGGCTTCTTTGGATCCTTTGGCAGAAAAAAAAGAAAACATAAAGGAATATTGGCAGATTATTGAGGAGTGACTGAAGTCAATCAAATTATTCAAAGAAGCAGAACGCAAATTATAACCGTATAGCTACTGAGTATAGAATGTAAACTGCTTTCTGTTCCAGGGAAGAGATGACTGCCGCCATTCCGCATTGCATCTTGCCTCCGGGGGAGGGGGGGGGGGGGGATTTGGCCGAGAGAAGCTTATTTTTTTCTCAAGTTACACAATTTATACAACTACATTAGAAATTTCTGCAATTTGATTGGCTTAGAGAAGTGGCGTTTCAGCTTAATTTGAAATACTTACACGTGAAAATTGAAAACCTTTGCGGGTAGTAGTATAAACAAATAATAGCATGATTTGTACGTGATATTTGGCATAAGTACCACTCGTGATATTCAAAATTTTTTGTCTCAAATTTCACTCGCCTAACGGCTCGTGAAATTACGTAGAACAGTTTCGAAATATCACTCGTGGTATTTTTGCCAAATATCACTACAAATCATGCTATTACCTCTACTAATTGTTTGTATTCTATCGATAATGTACGAAAAATGGAACTGAAACTCAAAGACTCGCATTTAACTAGTTTTCCAGATCTTTTGACGTCGATATTATGCAAACAGAATAGATTTCTTGATGAAGACGTTAAATGCATCATGACATTTCCAGAAAATACTTAAAAGCTTTGAAAAAAAATCAATATCCTTTCTTGCATGTTTTGCCTCTTTGATACAGTTGAATTAGTCATGCGCTTTCCTACAAGCTGAAGTATTTCTTGCTCCTATGTGACTTTGTGTATTGTTATTTTTAATACTTAACAATTATTCACCGAAGTGGAGGTTAATTATCCACCACTAGCCACTGACACTGAGGTGAATAATTGTTTTAGTATACACTAAAACAGTGAGATAATTGAGGACAAAAATGATGATTTTTAACTAATTTACTGTTGCCAACGATTACAATTTTGGTGCGCAATGACCGGACGGGCGCGGTCGTCGCTTTTTCTTGCCGACAAATAAAACTTTTGAAGGCATTTGTTTAGCTCTTGAGGTGAAATTTCTTCAAAAGGAGTTGTAAATTCTTTTTGTATGTAAAATTATTCTGTAAAAAAGATTATTAAATTTAGTTTTTTTAAAGCATATTTATGAACAAGTCAACGAAATAAAGTAACGCAAGACTTAAGCTTAATTTACATTTGTAAACAGAAAACTTTTTCACCGCTTTTGTCGATAAATTCAAGTCAAAAAGACAGAGCCTTACCTCTTAAAACTGCCAAACCGAACTTTGTCACCTTCTTCGTGTATTTCGGGAACAGCTTACTTGATTAGTTGTGAAATTTATTTGTTTGTTACGGTAGCAAACAGGGATGCCATTTCGCTCGCAACTTACGCGAGTTTGGCGTCACTCTCTCGGAGGAACTGGAGGTGAATCAGTGAATAATGCAGGATATTCACTGATTGAAAAGCCAATCAGAGCGCGCGAAAAACACTATCCACTGTTTTAGTACATACTAAAACATATTATTTACCTGTTAAGAACATTGACAAGGAGTTCCGTTGTCTCCTTTGGTTCCTGTGTCTCCTTTGACGCCCGTGTCTCCTTTGACGCCCGTATCTCCTTTGGCTCCCGTGTCTCCTTTGACGCCCTTTTCACCCTAATAGATTTGATACACAAGGGAATAGCAGAGCAGTTACTAAATTGGTGAAACTGTGAAAGGTTTGAACCCAGGGGTGACAGTGGCTTAAATGTTGTGCAGCCTCCATATAACGGCCTTGTTATGCACAACTCCCATTTATACACGATTGACCACATGTGGAATCAACTACCAACTGTCACCAAATTCTCGAGCACTTTAGCACAATTTCGTGCTCTCCTGAATAATGTTAATTTCACAGCGTGCCAGTGTATGAACTGTATATAATTTTATCAATTTTTACATTTTTACATTCTCTTGAGTTAGTTTATATATCTATAATTACATAGACCAGTAGGTGAACTACTAAAATCCTGAGTGCATGGGTGTTTAATACAAGTCTGTTTCGTAGGCCATCGAAAAGTCGTTTGGTGTAGACTTTAGCTGGTGCAACGGTGATGTTCTTCGTTGAGTAGTTGAATGATATACGTTGCATCTTTGGTTCTTCGGTAAAACAGTGCTCTACTAAGCAGGAGCGTAACTATTCAGTTAGATGTTCACCGGCGAAGCCAAGACCGTGCTCTACTTGCAGTGAAGGAGCGGAATAGACCAGTAGTCCTTTTTAAACTATTTTTAATGCATAGGTTTTAATGCGTAACTTAGGTTTATTTTATTTTTTTCCAAAAAATAGTTTCTTTAAACATTTTTCCAAAATTACGATACACTATGGTATACGTGGCTTGGCTCTGAAATGGATTAAGAGCTATTTTTGCCAACAGACCTTCAATTTGTAGAATACAATGGTTATGTTTCATATAGCCTGTTCCAAGCGTTCAGATAGTGGAGAGCGGTGCGAAGTAAAGAAAGCGATGAAAAGTAGAGGGGGACTGAAGAGAGAGGTGCGGGAACGCTTGTAAGAATCTTTAACAAAAGTGCGTTCCGGTATACCAGATCCTGGTATACCCTCGGATTGGTTGATTTTGACAGTTTTTGTCAACAGTGGAGCGTCTTCGATCACAGCGAGAAATGCGATATGGCGGTGATGGCAGACTCTACGTCCCGTCACGCAGAATTCGAACTCGCAGCAAACACAGCGCTGAGTGACTTTCCAAACGTGGAGGCTAAACGCAAAGAGCAAAGAAACTGTTTAAAACAGATAGTCGGCAGGATAGATGTCTTCGCAGTTTCACCGACTGGCTTTGGAAAAAGTTCCAACTTTTCCTCAAATAAAGCGTGTGTTGGAATGAAGGCAGGATAGAATGCCATTTACGATTGTTGTGGTAACTCCGTTGATTGCCATCATGAAAGACCGAGTGAAACATTTGAACAAAATCGGAGTAGCGGCGGCAATGATGGGAGAAGATGTGGATGAAGCCGTTAAAAGTGGAAGCTGTGAAATTGTATACTGCAGTCCCAAATCGTGGTTGTCAAAGCAATGGACAAAAGGACTTCAAAAAGGAAAGCTTGGAAAGCAAGTTGCAGCTATCGCTATTGACGAGGTTCACTCAATCACCGAATAGTAAAATTTCCCTTCAATTGTTGTGCATTTTCATTGCTTGAGTAAACGATCTGTATTGAAACGGCTTTCTATCGAAATGAGCGATATTTGTTTGTCACTTGATTCATAATTTTATTGTCACGTACAGGCTGAAATCATGTTTTAAAGCCGTAAATAAATTAATTGTACATGAATACTTCTCCCGCTCTCTATTGTCTGGAAGTCTTACATTAGGTTTTTAGTAAGATTATGTATACATAATACTTATTTTTGATCTGAGAAATTTCGATTTATTCACAAGAAAAATAATAAATGTATGGGGCTGTAACACGAGTCTTGATTGATAAGTGAAGACCACCTACAGCTGATGCGGTCTGAGTGGGCGGAAGAGTCTATTTAAAACAAATCTTACAGGCGTTTCCTCTCTCATCTCTCCTCCTCCCTCGCTTTTATTTTTTCGCGCTCCTTTTTACTTCGCACCGCTCTCCACTATCTGAACGCCTGGAACAGGCTATGTTTCGTATAGTGCTAATATCATGTGTGGCGTTCCCCAAGGTTCAATACTTGGGCCTTTGTTTTTTCTGCTCTACATCAACGATATATTCAACACGTCAACGATATTACAACTGATATTATTTGCCGATGATACAAACGTATTTGTGTCTCACAAGGATAAAGACTGCCTTACTAATATACTGAAAGCTGAACTAAATAAGTTGTCAATATGGTTTAGAGCTAACAGGCTTTCATTAAACTTGAAAAAAACAAACAAATTCATTGCTTTTAAACCATCCCAAAAGCGTACAAATCAAACTATTCAACTTTTAATTAATAGTCAAAAAATTGATCAAGTAAAAGAAACAGTTTTCCTGGGAGTAATCATGGATGAAAATTTAAATTGGAAATCTGAAATCTCACATGTCGCCAATAAAGTTTCTAAATGCACAGGAATTATTCGTAAATCCAGTTTCTATTTATCCACGAAAACCTTACGAACACTATATTTTTCTCTAGTCTATCCATACCTTTTTTACTGCAACTTAGTTTGGGCCTCTACTTACAGAACTAACCTTATTCGTCTTGAGATTTTACAGAAACGAGTGATCAGAACTATAGCTAAAACCACTTTCGATGCACATACTGATCCAATCTTTCAAAATCTTGGTATCTTAAAATTTCATGATATATACTTAATACAACTAGGCTTATTCATGTACTCCTATCAAAACCATACTCTACCTTTAAAATTTCATTGTAAATTTACCTTACAAAGTCAAATTCATTCGTATAATACAAGAAACTCGTGTAAATTTCGTCTGCCTTTCTGTCGTACTCGAACCAAGCAATTTTCCGTTTTTTATCAAGGACCTAAATTTTACAACACCTTAAACACCAACATCATCAACGCTTCCTCACCTTTCTCCTTTAAAAGAGCACTTAAGGCATTTATTTGTAATAATTATTAGTATACTTCAACAAAAATCTTGGGAAAAAGCCTTTTAATATTCAACATTTGTAAACTTCCGTAATATTGATTAGTTTAATTTTTCACCTGATATTATATTGTACCCGTCGCCGTAATTTTTATGCCATCTTCGAAAAATTGTAATTGAGGAGGCCTAATTAACATAAGCTCTATAGTTTCTTTTAGGCCTCCTCGCCATCTCTTCCTACATTTTTTTTTTCTTTTGGCATCTTTAAGTAATTATTGTAATTGTGTGGCAAATAAATAAAATACCTAAATACCTACTTAATAGTTAGGTTTTTTTATATTTATGCATATTTCACATTTTATCTTGTTTTGTATTTTTGCCCCAGCAGGGATTTCGCCCAGAAGGCGAAATTCCGAGGAAGGCACTCTAGTAACTCGCGTGTATATTAAGGAAAGTACTTACAGTTGAAATATACAGTCAGTATGCCAGAAAAAAATCTCGATTTTCTTGAACAGGGGCCGCGAGGAATCGTAGGTAATGATGACGTTTCTATTGTTTGCGCCCGCAAAATGGTTATGATGACGTAAAGACAGAAAGTCTCGAAGGGACCGCTTAGGTAGATTTTGTGACATTTATTGTGCAGTCACTTCGATACTCTTTTGCGTTACGTGTTATCAGTGACATTCTCTGGAGCACTTGTTTTGAAAGGTGTGGACCAAAAGACACTCGTTAAACGCAGATGAAGTTATAAGGTGCGTACTGTGGATATATAAACACTTGGAGAGTTTGCCAGACACGAGTTCACAAATCTTTGATTGGAAACCTTGCCAGATACTCTCTCTCTTTCTTTGACCGGAATAAGACTCAGCCCCAAACATTAGCAAGACAAGTGAACAACGGCTAGCTTTCGTAGCACTAGCAGAACGATGGACGATTACAGAAATTCGCCAACAGTCATATTCTGTGCTGACTTATTCCCTGCTCACAGATGTCCTTCCGCTATAAAGTTTAAAATAAGACTAGAATTCGCGAGCGTGAAATGATCAAACGTCCTTTTAGTTTCTAAGGCTTACCTTCCGGCAAATAAAATGAACTGAATGTAAAAAGTGAAAGAGAAATAGCGAAAAATTCAACTTCTAATTAAATCTTTTCTCATGGTTTAGAAAAAACTATTCTCGAAACTGAGAATGTTTTGATCAAAGCTGTGTAAATCGAACTGAAACTGTGAATGGAACCTTGCGTTTCCTATATTTATCTCACCTATTGTATGGAATATGTGTGAAAATCGTCATTATGAATCGGTATATTTCAAAGAGCTACACAAGGAGTAAGAATACTGTTGACTGACAATATACAGAGCGGGGGCAGCTGTAGCGTCGACTATTACTAGTTTAGTTTGACGAGAGTTTTTAACATGAGCCTCGGGGTCGGAAGATTGTGCAAACACTTTCCTCGTCTTCGACATTAAATGAATTATTCTATTCTTTTCTATTCTAGGAGTCATGTCATAAGTAGGTTGATTACGATCGTCCGGGGGAACATAGCCCTGAATAGGACTTTTGTTGTTGACAGTGACTGACGTTTCGACAACCTGTGCGTTAGGGACCGGTCATTATTTATGTAAGGGGGGGGGGGTAAATAGTCTGTGATGATCCCCCCCTCCCCCACCTCAAATCTCCTCTTATATGCTGTACAAAGTAATTATTAAAATGCATGTAACAATACCCCGTTAAGAGTGAAGACTTATTGGTAAATAAACATACTTATCATAAGATGATTAGCTACGTTGCATAGCAATGGACTAGCCTACTCTATTACAAAATCAGCGTATAAATATAGGAAAAGTAATAGATTTTTACAAATCTAGCCTTCATGGTAAGAAATTCTTTTCAAATGATTTTCCTGCGGTTGTAAAAAGGACTACTTTCTTGTTGTCTCATCATCTTATTCTTGGGTTATTGAAGTGACAAGCATTTTGTTAAAAGAAAATTCAGTCAAACCAAATATTAAATAAAAGCAGATAGGTCTGGATTCTTTATTAGCTAAAATTTTAAATAAAAATGAAGTTTAGAGTGCAAACAGAATTTCTGTCACATACAAATGACTAAGTTGTACAAAATAGTGATGCTTTAAGTAAACAGAAAGCAACAGGATTAACATAAAATTGTACATGTTAGCATTACTGTTTCACAAATATTGTTTGCGCTCTACTATTTAACTGCTTTACCCATCTTGGCCAATGGACCCCTCTTAAAATACACCTAGCGATCAAACTGCTGACCCCCTAAACTTCCTTATAAAAAAGTTAACCCCCCCCATCTACCCAATCTGATGAAATAGCCTTTACCCCCCTTCTTTTTTCCGTCCCCCCCTCTACATAAATAACGACCGGTCCCTTAGTCATCTTCATAGTCAAAGTGAGTTTTATCACGTCAGTTTATGGTATTAAACCCTCGTTATTGACCTGATTGGTCAATTTAGTCGCCATGTTGTTGGTCGTCTCTCAGTTAAGCCGTGATATTATTGGCCATTATTATTCATTCAAAATATTTCCCCAATTCTGATCGGCTAAAAGCACACGAATAATTAACCATATTCAGTTAATGATGACCAAATTTGGAAGAATTTTGTGTTTAATGAGGAAATGACGTCAAAAATACAGCCCGCTACAGGTTAAGGCACCGTTACCGAGAAGACCTGGGGACTAGGTATAGTTGTCAAACCTTGTGAGAGGTCGGGTTGCACGATAATCTGTAGGTATGTGTCGGTTTTCTGTAAATTGTCGTTCGTAGTCTGTTGTTTTCGCGAGTGACCAAAGCAGTCTAGAAAAGGTTTTTTACCAGTTTCGTCGATCTTCTTGGTAAAGTATTAATTAATTAATTAATTAATAGATATTCTGTTCGTCGAAGAAAAAAAAAACATCGTGTTACCTTTTGGCATCCATCGCCGTAAACATTAATGTTGATTGGTTTTTCCGAATCTGTGCAGAGGTTCTGAAAATTGAAAAAGATAAAACGAGTGCTATGTTTGTCGATACCAAAAGAAATAAAGTTAAGCAAATTCATATTCCGTCCTTATCGCCTCTAAGGAAACTTTTCAAGAAGTTCAAGCTGACAGAATTCAAGAGAAAAATTCTAACCTTTGCGTCATACCTTAAAAGAGGTTTTAAAATGTAGCCAAGAATTGTATGTTAGCTTTTTCTTTTGGAGTTCACTTGAAAATTGAGACGGAATTTGAAAACTGGCCTAGCAACTGTCTAATACCAATGTTAAATTCAAAAACCGTTTATTTCCATTACCGAATTTAAAAGTCACTAATACAGTGATTTACTAAATGTACTAAAGGTACATAGAAGCAAGCTAAATAGCATAGTGTGCAGTGGATTATGGGTTGACTGTGGAGGGGCCATCTTTTACGTGCTCGTGCGCTTTGAAGGCCAAGAATGCATCACTCCATGAAAAGGAAATAGCCCTTGATGAAAAAAAGAAGGAGCTATGAGAAAGCTGGAAGGAGTTGGCCAGCTCCTTATTGACGGAAACAACAAACTTGAAGAGTTCATTCAAAAGCAGTGATAGAGCTGGCACAAGCGCAGCAGAGATAATGACAGAAACTGCTACAAGGCTTTCACAAAACACAGAGTCAATCTGAGCTGAGAAAGAGGCAGAAAGGTACCTAGTGTCATAAACGAAAGCTACCGGTAACTGAAAAAAGCTTAGGAGAAGTTCCACTTCCCACAAAAATGCCAAGATTGACTGTTTCGCTACCAAAGTAGGCAACAAAAAGAGAGGAAATCCAATGTTAGGAACACTACTGCAACAACCTAATAGCAGTAGTGATGGAGTTAAGCTTGAACTGGGCTGTGATTTGCGGATGCTTTACCTGATCTGAAAGACTTTTGTTCACATTGGCTTTCACTTAATCTAGTTTCTGTAATTCCGAGTGTTATTGTCAGTATTTCCATATCGGTATTCACAGAAGTGTCAGTACTGAGTTTTGGACTCGAACTTGTTGATATTGTCAATCATTGTTGAATGGAAAAGAAATTAAGATTATTGCTGTTGTTATTAGTCTTGTATGCCGAGGAGTTCACTGTTACTGAGATGAAGTTATAATCCCAGAAAAACATTGCATTTTGACTTCCTGAACTAAATGCTGGACTTACTATAAGTTTGAAAAAAAAAATTGATAAAGGGTGTTCCTTTTGTTGGCCCTTTAATCTTGGCATGTTAAATGAATAAGTATATCTAGAGAGTCTATAAGATAAAGAACCATGTGTTGGGCCTGTAAGTTACTATCGGATTACTCCTATATTTTTGTAGGTTTGCTAGGTTTTGTCCTATTCGTCAAGACTCTAGGTCCTATATTCCTATATTTTTGGACCCCTAAAGCGCTTGACACCCTGTGAATTACTTAAATTGTCCGCGGGATGGACAGCGCTTTTAGGTCTAGCGGTTCGGTTACAGACTATAACTTCTGGGGGTTGTCTTCGTTTATTTATCTCTATTGCAAATCAAAAGAACTATACACGGACTATTATGTTAGATAAACTTCAAATAAGTTTTAAAAAATCCATTTTGAGTTCAAAGGAAAGAAAATGGTAAGGCTATCTCACTTGATTTCCTGATGCATTTCCCCCTTTGCTAAAAGGCACTGATTTGAACGTAAATATCAACGCCACGAAGACAAGATTGAACTTCATCTCGATCGATAGCTCTTAGCTTTTACCCAGCGAACCACAAACAGAGAACGAAGCTTTCCGTAAGAAAATGGTTCTCTATTTATACCAGAAAGACAAAGGAAAACAAGACCCGCCCATATCATTGATACCTGCCTCGTGACGTGCACATGAGTTTTTTTTCATTTGATTTGAATATCTTTCTTGTTGAGCTTTCAAATTTCATCGTTAGCACTGACTCCAGTATTTTGAATTAGTTACTGTTATAAGAGAACCGTATTACATCGTCAAATTGATCTACTGCAAATATATATCTCAAACGATACTATTAATTTTTCTTTTCGTTTATGCTGCACTGGGATAGTATTTCTCTTGTCTGGGTATTGAGTAAATTACCATATTTTGACGTTTACAATTATTAATTTTTGTCTGAGTAAACTATGGAAGTACTAGGACGCAGTAACTTAAATATTAGCGCCAACGTAACTTAACCTAAATGGATTGAAATTGAGCTGTTTACCAGAGGAATTGTCCTTAAGTGATCCTTTATTTTGCATGCCAAACTTCAATGAGAAAAATGTTTCACGCAGTTTCTGATCATCACTCGGCTGATAAAATAATAATAATAACAATCATAATAATAATAATAATAATAATAATAATAATAATAATAATAATAATAAAGTTTAATAATTTTATTATTATTTATCCTTTGCGTCACGTGGCCTGTTATAGCGAATTTCTTACGCGAATACAAAAGTGAAAATGGGCCGCAGAGATGACATGTAATGACGACATGTTAAAACACCAACGTAATTGTCTGGTTTCTCCACTTAAGAATGATCTGTCCAGAATTTATGATTACCCTTTACCACTAAAGAATAATTTTAAAAATTAGGTCACTTGACCATTCTATTCCTCTAATTTTTCTCCGTTTTAGACAGAATTTGAATCTATGCAGCAAGTCAATGAACACTGCATGGTTCTCTGTCTGTGGCATAGTTAAACACCATGACGTCATAAGACACATCATAGAACACGTGACCACAGTTAAAAACCCTTAAAATGTTGAGGATGTTGAATTATTTGTGCCTCGTGCTTCAAAAGGTCGAAGGAACTTAATGAACACTACTTTTATTTAAGAAAGCTTATTTCTCCGCGGGGGATTTAAGATCAGAGAAGGGGCCAGCATGCTTGAGTTATCACTAATCCTACTCGCGTGACAAACCACACAAGTTCAGCTATTGATCTCAAATTTGTAAATAACACAAATCGTTTCAAGTTCTATGTCAATGGCGACGTAGTTTTTGCTCAGATATACCTGGCAGGTATTGAGCCTGCTGCTAGCTCTATTAACTATGCTCTGAAAACCCCCATCGTGCCGCCTTAAAATCCAACCACGCGAAGGCAACGACAGCAACGTCGCGTATTTGGACATATTTAATATCCGACGCTATAGAACCGCATCGCGCCGCAACGCATCGTAAATATTATGGAAAAAGAGATAGAGACAACAAGCATATGTTTAGAAAAAGTACATCAGCAAAATTTATTTCCTCATGATCGAAGTTAACTCTGTTTCTCTTGAAATTTAAGAAGAACCGGCGTGGGCTCCCTTTGCAGGTAAGCCCGCGTCATAAGGCAGGCAGCCCAGATGAAGTGTAAGTCAATATATTATACACATGATTTAAAAACGTTATCGCTTGAAAAGTATAAACCGTGAACGATGAGACCTAATGGATCTATGGGAAGAACTTTGTTAGCATTGCAAATTTAAAGTTTTCAACTCAAAAACTTTTTTCAAATTCGTGCTCGCGTGTTTAGCGCCCAAAAAGCAAAACATCTTGACGTCACAACAATGTTTACATACTCTCATGCAAACACGCCTCTCGGCCAATCACAGCACGCGTACTATCTTAGTTATTTTGTAATAAATAATATTGCCTAAAACTCATCTGGTAGTTATTATAAGTAACGAAAAAATCTATTAAATCATGAAAGTGATATTGAAAGAAAAAAATTCTCAACTCCGGCATGTCAATACGGTCCGTCCATCCTTTCGACATCGCGTGAATTCTTGACTTCATGTATTGCCGTTATGGTTTCTCTCTTCATTTTTGTTAACGTGAAAGTGAAAAACAGCAATCAGCACTTTTCAACTCAACGGAGTTTGATAACGCGATCATTATCGAGAACAAAATAAGACAATACAATATTATTATAACACTAAAGACTAGTGTTGGGCAGGATTAATTTTCACACCGAATGAACAATTACAACAGCTCACAAAACTTATTATTTACCATCCACAAGTACAGAGTACGCCCACTCGGATACTGTCTGAGTCAAAATAGTGGATGTAATTCTAATTCATTCCGGGCGCAACTGCAACGAATCACCAGATGTGGTCCTATAATCTTTCAAATCGTAGAAAAAATATTCAACAAAGTATCTCGTGTAAAAAACTTGGGCTAAAGCTCAACTCCTAAGTGGAGTGCCGAGAACGCTTCTTGAATAGCTCTTCCACAGGCTAATTCAGATGAGTATCCACCAGCTTTCTCTCCCTCAGTGGGGCTGCGCACATGCCTCAGGTACCTAAACAAAGAAACATAACGTTACAGCACAACAAACAGGTACGAGTAATAGGTACGGAAAAGCGTGCAAAAAAAACAAAAAATCCAAAAAGAAAAACATGCAACTTGTCTTACAACATTGCTAAAACACGAGTTGAATAGCCGCGATATTGCGCGATTTACCACCCAAATCAAACCTGTCCTGCAACGAATCAGGTTGTAATAAGGTTTGATCGTGGGTGGTAAAACGCGAAACATAGTTTTCAGCAAAACAAGTACTACGTTTTTGTTGAACGTTTTACCCAAGCCTAAAAGTTGCGAGACATGTCGTCAGCTTCATAATTCCTCAGACTCAAACCAAGTATTTTTAAATACTTGGTCTTAAAAGACAAGCACACACGATTTGAGTCTGACACGCTCTTTCATGAGGGGCCAGTCAATTTTCTGTACCCTGTCCGATATCGAGGCACTGTCCAACGTTCATCAGAATATAAAATGAAATGATCAGGAATTCTTAAATGAAGAAATTGAATCAGTTCGCTAAAATTTTAAGGTCTTTAAACATCTATAAATGCAGTGACTTCCTGTGATTGAGAAATAGTAATAATAATAATAATAATAATAATAATAATAATAATAATAATAACAATCATACTGCGACATAATAATAATAACGATGACGATGATGTCGATGACAAAGACGACGATGATGATGATGATGATAATTCCTTTATTTACCCTTGGTAGTATTTATAGCACTAACGTTAGTAGGGCCGAGCAAATGCCTGAAACAAATAATTCACATTGAATTTAACAGGGCCAAAGAATCCCAGCTGGCCGGAGGTAAACTAACTGGCTACAAGCATGGCCGAGGATTTGAACTCGGGACTACCGTGAACATATCCAGCTAGCGGTCAGGGTGGGACTTCAGCCCGGGACCTTCGAATTGCAAGGCCAGCGCTCTAACCACTCGGCCAGTGAAAAGACACTATTATTTTTTAATGTGAACTTACCCTCTTGCAGCAAGAGTCTCCATTCCTGGGGCAGTGGGTCCATCGTTCACCACCTCTGGAGCAACGTACACGAATGCGGGGCCTTCAGAGGACGGTAAGGGAGCGAACGTCTCCTGAGACTTAAAACAAGGTGGACAGATCATCACATACCGCCATTCTACTTTGCAAAGGGTCTGAACATAAGTTATACAAACACAAGTCTTTTAAAGTTTATATCTGCAAAGAAACTTGCTTTTACGACGTTCTTCTCACGCGCAAACGATATTTTATTATTTTACGAACTATCGTTCACAAGAGAACCGACGGAAACCGTGAACGCATAACGTTTACTGGTTTATACGCTCAACCATTTAACCCCTTCATTTGACCAATATCATATTTCTCCTCTTAGTAACACTGCTCAATCAATCATAAAGGTTCTGAGAAAATAAGGAACAACTAAAACATTTTTTGATTGTTAAACGAAGTCTCTTCACCAGTACTAAAGGTAATGTATATAGAACTGTGTGGAGAACAATTATAAATGACAGCAAACAAACTTGTAAAGAAAAGACAAAATTGTTTATGCACGCTCGGACTGTGAGGAGTCTCTCTTTTGCCTAAGATTTAGTGAGGAAAGTACACTCGCGCGCGAGCGTCACAAGAAGCAAGAAACGGGCGCGCCTCTACCGTGTCACACCTTCAGTCATAGGCATGGTCATTTTCGCTCGATGGAATAAGAACAACGGGAAACCGCTCATATAGTCTGATTCACGTTTACATAGTCTGAAAACTTCGTATAAGCAAATGCCAGGTCGTAGTTGCAGAAAAGGCGGCAAAGATGTGTCAAAAAGCGTCATGCACTCGCACAGTTGTTGTCGGTTTTCTTATTAAATATTAATACAGTTGTCGCCACCGTCGTCTGCTAATAGAAACTTTTCAGGACCTACCTTCTTTGATGTAGAAAACTGAGTGCTGCTTCCTGAAAACAATAAAGACTTTTTCTGCAACTTGCTAGTATGTTCAGCGATGATGTCTTCCAGAGGACGGTCCCCTTTGGTCTGCAAGATAAATATAATCTACATTGTTAGCTCACGAGAATGACAAAATGTAAGTTAAAACTGCCTCATTAGGACCAGTTAATATTTGCTCTTGGAAAAGTTGGAGCGAACAAAAACCAGCAGGTGCTACTTTCAGCATCAATTACTGCCTGCGTAGCAAGCGTTACTTTTCATGAAATAAATTAATGCTGATTCCTATAATTATTCATTTGACGGTTTCAATGCACTCTACCTATTGAAATATATCGTATGACGCATCATAATTGTAACATCCATTAAAATAAACCAAATTTGTGTTTAATTAATATTTGACGTTTCAGTTATTAATATTTGACCGAAGATCTCTCTCTTGTTTCAGGGAAGGGTAATAATTTGTAAAGAGAGCATTCAATTGACAACAAAAAAAGTTCGTAAATAATAATAAAAAGGCCCCGCTCGCTCTCTCTCTCTCTCCCTCCCTCTTTTTTTTTTCACAGAATTACGGACCAGAACTGCTTTTGTTACTTGGCCTTACATGTACGCTAAAAGTAGATAGGGCAAAACTAGGGCAAGACTAACGCAATACCCAAATATATTTGGAACTTCGATGAATATAGGCTCTTATTTTAAGATAAGAAAGACTGAATATTGTGCAGGTCCATTTTCTGACATTTGGCTCATTATGCAACACTACTAGATTGCATTAAAATTGGACACTGTATTTTATGGTTCAAATTGTCGGTTAATTCACGTTTCATGGAACCGCCTCTTCTCAGTTTAGGAAGTTACTGTATAACGCTCTTACCAGTTTTGGTCGGATCACTTTGAAGGAAGTAAAATTCAAATTAATGTTTCATTCTCCTTGCTGAGACCTTGTCTATTGGGTTCTTTGGAACGCAGTTTGCCGTGAAAAAATAACAAACTACATGTAGTTTGCTTGAAACCTTAGGTGGGACAATATCTATGAAAGAGGAATCCAACGCCAGCACCTTCCCTATAACCGGCACGTTTGATTTTCTTTCAAAAAGAGTAACAAGTTCAATTAAGTGGTACACTGTAGACGAATCGACAATAAGCGAATAACCGGTTATAAAATGTTTCGGCAAAATTCGTTACCAGACTATCAAGAAATTCTTCGTTTTCTTTCTTCTTGTTATTTTTCTCTTGTTTCTCTAATAAGGCTGCTTGGGCCCGGCGAAGCTCTGCTTGTTTTTGTTCTTCCTCAATTTGGGAAAAAACGATAGCTTCTTCTCTCCCCTGACAAAACAAAAATAGTAAAAGAAAAAAGTAAGCAATGCAGCCCTAGAGTTGCTTACATCCGTTGTAGCAAGGAAATGACGCGGATGGCGGCAAATAGGGTGGCTAAGGTCACGTGTATATGAAGAAATGTTTGCCCAGGTAGAGGGTTCACCCACCTACCTAAGCTACAGTGTACCCTGGGCGAGCCATACATTTCCGTTACAAAACTTGGCGGACTGTTTACAATAGAAATACACAGTTGGTTCAGCAGGATCACGCTTTTGTGGGTTGGGTCACCCTCCTAACTGGGCCAACTTTTCTTCATATGCAGCGATTTCGAGAAAAGTTGTCGGAAAAAATGTGAGCGCGACAATCCAGTAGGGTAATATGGGATATGATCAATACGCTGTTGTTGACACTGTAGCTGTCGAATCTACTTTTGTTGCTTTCCTTTAGAACTCGCAAACATAAGTCCATGGCTTCTCGGGCCATTCTTTCAAATTTCTTTGAAGAACAGTAAATTCAAAACCAACCACAATAGCTGTCGGGATTGTCGCCTGCACCTTTTCCCACTGCCTTTCTCGGAAATAGCTGTAAACACTTTGGCTTACCCAGCTAGGTCGCCTCGATCAAAGAGAGACAATGAGAGCATGCGCGAGCGCTGTTGCCTCGGGCAAAATAGTGAGCATTTTTCTCATATAAACGCTCACTAAAGTTGACTCAGCTGGGAGGGTAACCCTTCTCAGTGCGCGGGACAGGTTTTCTCTATACAAACGCGGCCTGAGGCGCAAGTTGATAATAAAGCGAGAACCACAAGATAAAAACAGTGCGCGGGTTTCAGGTGAATAATGCGAGTTACGGGTAAGTAGTATTGGACGCAGGTAAAGAGTACAGGTCGCGGGTAAATAGTGCGGGTCTCGAGCTGCGGATTGTGAGTAAGTGGATGAGATTAAAGGTGGGTGAAAAGAAATTGGTTAAACTTACCAGCTTAAAATTATTTTTCCTTATTAGATTTTCATTGTCTTTCTTGTATTTTCCTACTTGTTTCTTTGTCTCCTCAACATCTTCTCCATTTGCGAGATTCCAAACTTCAAACGAAAGGAAAAAAGTCGCATGATATACCGCTACTTAACTATTATGTATAATGCCGGCATAAAACTTACCACAAGAACTACATGTACAGGATCCATCTCATTGCATGTCAAGTTATTTTCGTTCACAATAAATACAAATCCCTGTTCAACAATTGAATTGTGATATGGTTAAGATGTCTGACTGTTAAAGTATACATACGTACTAGACTTGTCTGACTAGAATAAAAACGGTAAATATGACAGAGACATTTAACGTCGGACGACTTTAACGTCTTCTGCTGAGCGTTTCCTTTAGTCGCACTTAACAGACGACTTTAATGTCTCAGAAGTTAAAAGCGTGTAGTATACAAATGGGACACCATTAACTGGGAGTTAAGCCCAACTCGACCGGAAACGAGTTGGAAGAGTCACAGTTAATTAATTTGCCTTTTTTTTTTTTGAGAAAACTCCCGCGTTTTTTCAATGTTCTCATCTACTTTTATGCGCCAAGTTTTTACAGCAGATCACCCTCGCGTTTCTAGCATAAAAAAGACCAATGTTGATATTTTTCTCTGATTACAAAAATAATGCATGCCATTCAGAAAGGAAACAATCATGTGTCTGTTAACATTATATTCATACTTATAGTCTCTACTTCCTCCAGGTAGTCATTGTAGGATCTTAGGGGATCATTGGCTGTCTGAAAATCCTCCTCAAGCTTGTTATAACTATTAACAAGTAAGCAACATAACATGGCACTTGTATGTTAAGCTGAATGACAAAATAAGAGTTGCAACTGAACTGAAAATACTGTATTGAACTATATTTTCCAACATTTTGATTTTATGATTGGGAATTATTAATTTTACAACACTTTCATGATTTAAGAGATTCTGGAAAAACTAGACCCTCTCTTTTCCCAGTTATTCACAACTTCAAATTTCAATAAAACGCTGAAATTATTAATTAATTAATAGTGCGTGTACCAACTCTCGATCCTGATCCTGATAAAAATGTATCGTCTGAGCATAATTTGTTTTTCAGCATAATAATAAAATATTCTTACTAGTAATAACTAAAGGTCACGGAGTGTGGGCGACAACGATCGAAGGTCAAAACGCTTTTACTCCAGCGCTGTGCTTTGCGCACGTTTCACATGACAGATGGTCAAAACACGCGTGATCAGATTACGAGGGATAGAAGGTCCAAACGCGCGTGATCAAAGTGCGTTCTGTGCGTTCCATACAATAATCATTCGCAGTGGAAGTCCAAACTTATGCTGGCTACATATCTGCGACGCATGCGTAATAACAACCTAGGATTGTGGGCTCCTCCTGTCGCCTGCAATTATTTTCACATTCAACATGATTGAAAGAATTGACATATTTCTTACATCTTCAAAATCTTTTTCCTTATGTCCACCTCCTTCTCGACAATAAGATCTTCAAATTGTTGAATTCTAAAGTCATTTCGCCTTAGAGCCGTGTTGCACTCCGGGCATGCTGCTGATGGCCGTGTGAAAAGGGTCTCTACACAGCTTTCACACCTAGCAGAACAAAATGTGGGACAAAATTACTTGTCTGGAAATTATGATAATGGAAACAAACAAAAAAAACACATGAAGAAAGACGCATCAGAGAGAAACTACCAAATCTTTTGAGATCTTTATACTTTTAGCAGAGCTTATTTTTATCTTAGAATCGTTTTACCTCCTGTTACCTATGGTTTATGCCTTATGGGGTTTTTGCAGAAAAACCTGCTTAAAGGAGCTGGAAAAGAATCATGTTCTTGCTGCCAAGAGTATTTGATTAGTTAGTTTTAATAAACAACTCAAAACACTCATTTGGAAGCTCAAGCAAATTGGTTCTCATTGAATAATCTCTAAGAACTAAAGTTATTAGCTCATAGCAGAGCTCTCTATCACACGAAGTGCTCGCAGCAAAGCACCATGGTAAGAAATAGTATCGAATAATAGTATGGAACACTATGTAACAGTGTGGTGGAACAGTGGAACAGTGTGGTGGAACAGTGTGGAACGGTGTGGTGGACGAGTGGAACAGTGTGGTGGAACAGTGTAGCATAGTGAGTGAAACAGTGTGGTGGAACAGTGGAACCATGTAGAACAGCATGATGGAACAGTGTGGCAGTGTGGCACGAAGTGAAGGAACAGTGTGGGACAGCATGGTGGAACCGTCGAACAGTGTGGTGGAACAGTGTGGAAAGGTATGGTGGAACAGTGGAACAGTGTGGTGGAACAGTGGAACAGTATGGTGGAACAGAGGAACAGTATGGTGGAACAGAGGAACACTGCGGTGGAACAGTGTGGAACAGCATGGTGAAAAAGTGGAACAGTGTGGCAGAGTGAACCAGTGTGGTGAACAGTGGATCAGTGTGGGACAGTGTGGTGGATCAGAGCAACAATGGAACAGTGTGATGGAACAGGGTAAGCAGTGTAAGACAGTGTAAAGGAACATTGGAACAGTGTGGTGGAACAGAGGAGCAGTATAGAACAGTGTGGTGGAACATTGCAACAGTGGAAAAGTATAGTGGAACAGAGAAACAGTGTGATCAAGCAGTGTGAGGAGTGTGGGACATTGTGCTGGACCAGTGAAACAGTATGATCGAACAGTGGAACAGTGTGGTGGAACAGTGTGGAACGGTATGGAGGAACAGTGGAACAGTATGATGGAGCAGTGGAACAGTTGAACAGTGTGGCACAGTGTGGAGGAACAATGGAACAGTGTGGAACGGTATGGAGGAACAGTGGAACAGTATGATGGAGCAGTGGAACAGTTGAACAGTGTGGCACAGTGTGGAGGAACAAATGGAACAGTGTGGAACGGTATGGTGGAACAGTATGGAACAGCATGGTGGAACAGTAGAACAGTGTGGTGAAATAGTGTGGAACAGTATGGTGGAACAGTTGAACAGTATGGCGGAAAAGTGGAACAGTATGGTGGAGCAGTGACACAGTATGGCGGAACAGTGAGACGGAGTAGAACAGCATGGTAGAAGAGTGGATCAGTGTGACACAGTGTGGAACGGTAAGGTGGAACAGTGTGGTGGACCAATGAAACACTGTGGTGAAACAGTGTGTTGGAACAGTGGAACAGTGTGGAACCGCATAGTGGAACAGTGGAACAGTGTGGAACAGCATAGTGGAACAGTGGAACAGTGTGGAACAGCATGGTGGAACAGTGGCACAGTGTGGTGGGATACTCAAACAGTGTGGTGGAACAGTTTCGTAGAACAGTGGAACACTGTGGTGGAACAGTATGGTGGAACAGTGGAACAGTATAGTGGAACAGTGGAACAGTATGGTGGAACAGTGGAACACTGTGTTGGAACAGTGTGGAACAGAATGGTGGAACAGTGGAACAGTGTGGAACAGCATGGAGGAACAGTAGCAGTGTGTCAACATGTGGTGGAAAAGTGTGGAACAGTATGGTGAAAGAGTGGAACAGTGTGGTGGAACAGTGTGGAACGGTATGGTGGAGCCGTGGAGCAGTATGGTAGAACAGTGGAACAGTATGGCGGAACGGTGCAACAGTATGGTGAAACAATGGAATAGTGTGGTGGAACAGTGTGGAACAGCATGGTGGAACAGTGGAACAGTGAGGTGGAACAGTGTGGAACGGCACGGTGGAACAGTGGAACAGTGGAACAGTGTGGCATAGCGTGGTATGGAACAGTGGAACAGTACGGTAAAACAGTGAAACAGTATGGTGGAACAGTGTGGAACAAGCATGGTGGAAGCGTGGAACAGTGTGAAATGGTATGGTGCAACAGTGGAACAGCGTGGTGGAACAGTAAAAAAGTTTGGTGGAACAGTGGAACAGTATAATTGAACAGTGGAACAGTATGGTGGAACAGTGGAACACTGTAGTGGAACAGTGTGGAACAGAATGGTGGAACAGTGGAATAGTGTGGTGGAACAGTGTGAAACAGCAAGGAGGAACAGTAGCAATGTGGAAAAATTTGGTGCAAAAGTGTGGAACAGTATGTTGAAAGAGTGGAACAGTGTGGTGGAACAGTGTGGAACGGTATGGTGGAGCAGTGGAACAGTACGGTGGAACGGTGGAACAGTATGATGGAACAGTGGAACAGTGTGGTGGAACATTGTGGAACAGCATGGTGGAACAGTGGAAGAGTGTGGTGGAACAGTGGAACAGTGTGGTATAGCGTGGCATAGAACAGTGGGACAGTATGGTAAAACAGTGAAACAGTATGGTGGAACAGGGGAACAATGTGGAACAATAATGGTGGGAGAGTGGAACAGTGTGGCAGTGTGGCACAGTGTGGTGGAGCAGTGTGGAAGGGTATGGTGCAACAGTGAAACAGTGTGGAATGGTACAGTGTAACAGTGGAACAGTGTAGTGGAACAGTCAAACAGTGTGGTGGAACAGTTTGGTGGAACACTGGAATGATGTGGTGGAACAGTGTGGAACAGTGTGGAACGGTATGGTAGAACAGTGGAACAGTGTGGTGGAGCAGTGGAACAGTGGAACAGTACGGTGGAGCAGTGGAACACTGTGGTGGAACAGTGGAACAGTGCGGAACAGCATGGTGGAACAGTGGAACAGCATGATGGAACAGTGGAACAGTGTGGTGGAACAGTGGAATAGTGTGGAACAGCATGGTGGAACAGTGGAACAGCATGATGGAATAGTGGAACAGTGTGGTGGAACAGTGTGGTGGAATACTCAAACAGTGGAACAGTATGGTGGAACAGTGGAACAGTATAGTGGAACAGTATTGTGGAACAGTGGAACAGTATGGTGGAACAGTGGAACAGTGCGGCAGTGTGGTATAGTGTGGTTGAACAGTAAGGAGTAGCATGGAGGAACAGTAGCAGTGTCGCAAAATGTGGTGGAAAAGTGTGGAACAGTATGGTGAAAGAGTGGAACAGTGAGGTGGAGCAGTGTGAAACGGTATGGTGAAGCAGTGGAGCAGTATGGTGGAACAGAGGAACAGTATGGTGGAAAAGTGGAACAGTGTGGTGGAACAACGGAACAGTGTGGAACAGCATGGTGGAACAGTGCAAGAGTATGGTATAGTGTGGCATGGAACAGTGGGACAGTATGGTAAAACAGTGAAACAGTATGGTGGAACAGTGGAACAGTGTGGAACAGCATGGTGGGAGAGTGGAACAGTGTGGCAGTGTGGCACAGTGTGGTGGAGCAGTGTGGAGGGGTATGGTGCAACAGTGGAACAGTGTGGTAAAACAGTCAAACAGTGTGGTGGAACAGTTTGGTGGAACAGTGGAACGATGTGGTGGAACAGTGTGGTGGAACAGTGGAACAGTGTGGAACGGTATGGTAGAACAGTGGAACAGTGTGGTGGAGCAGTGGAACAGTATAGTGGAAGAGTGTAACAGTATGGTGGAACAGTGGAACGGTATGGTAGAACAGTGGAACACTGTGGTGGAACAGTGCAGAACAGAATGGTGGAACAGGGAACAGTGTGGTGGAACAGTGTGATGGAAACATGTGGAACAGTGTGGCAGTGTGGCACAGTGTGGTGAAACAGTGTGGAACAGCATAGAGGAACAGCGGAACAGTGTGGTGGAACAGTGGAACAGTGGAACACTGTAGTGGAACAGTGTGGAACAGAACGGTGGAACAGTGGAACAGTGTGGTGGAATGGTGGAACAGTATGGTGGAACAGTGTTGTGGAACATTGTGGAACAGGATGGTGGAACAGCGGAAGAGTGTGGTGGAACAGTGGAACAGTGTGGTGTAGCGTGGCATGGAACAGTGGGACAGTATGGTAAAACAGTGAAACAGTATGGTGGAACAGGGGAACAATGTGGAACAATATGGTGGGAGAGTGGAACAGTGTGGTGGAGCAGTGTGGAAGGGTATGGTGTAACAGTGGAACAGTGTGGATCGGTATGGTGCAACAGTAGAACAGTGTGGTGGAACAGTCAAACAGTGTCGGGGAACAGTTTGGTGGAACAGTGGAATGATGTGGTGGAACAGTGTGGAACAGTATGGTAGAACAGTGGAACACTGTGGTGGGGCAGTGGAACAGTATGGTGGAACAGTGGAACAGTATGGTGGAACAGTGGAACACTGTGGTGGAACAGTGAGGAAGAGAATGGTGGAACAGGGAACAGTGTGGTGGAACCATGTGGAACAGTGTGGCAGTGTGGCACGGTGAGGTGGAACAGTGTGGAACGGCATGGAGGAACAGTGGAAAAGTGTGGTGGAACAGTGGAACAATGTGGAACAATATGGTGGGAGAGTGGAACAGTGTGGCAGTGTGGCACAGTGTGGTGGAGCAGTGTGGAACAGAATGGTGAAACACGGAACAGTGTGGTGGAACAGTGTGATGGAACCATGTGGAACAGTGTGGCAGTGTGGCACAGTGTGGTCGAACAGTGTGGAACGGCATGATGGAACAGTGGGACAGTATGGTAAAACAGTGAAACAGTATGGTGGAACAGGGGAACAAGGTGGAACAATATGGTGGGGGAGTGGAACAGTGTGGCAGTGTGGCACAGTGTGGTGGAGCAGTGTGGAAGGGTATGGTGCAACAGTGGAACAGTGTGGAACGGTATGGTGCAACAGTGGAACAGTGTGGTGGAACAGTCAAACAGTGTGGTCGAATAGTTTGGTGGAACAGTGGAATGATGTGGTGGAACAGTGTGGAACGGTACGGTAGAACAGTGGAACAGTGTGGTGGAGCAGTGGAACAGTATGGTGGAACAATGGAACAGTATGGTGGAACAGTGGAACACTGTGGTGGAACAGTGGGAACAGATTGGTGGAACAGGGAACAGTGTGGTGGAACAGTGTGATGGAACCATGTGGAACAGTGTGGCAGTGTGGCAGTGTGGCACAGTGTGGTGGAACAGTGTGGAACGGCATGGAGGAACAGTGGAAAAGTGTGGTGGAACAGTGGAACAATGTGGAACAATATGGTGGGAGAGTGGAACAGTGTGGCAGTGTGGCACAGTGTGGTGGAGCAGTGTGGAACAGAATGGTGAAACACGGAACAGTGTGGTGGAACAGTGTGATGGAACCATGTGGAACAGTGTGGCAGTGTGGCACAGTGTGGTCGAACAGTGTGGAACGGCATGGAGGAACAGTGGGACAGTATGGTAAAACAGTGAAACAGTATGGTGGAACAGGGGAACAATGTGGAACAATATGGTGGGAGAGTGGAACAGTGTGGTGGAGCAGTGTGGAAGGGTATGGTGTAACAGTGGAACAGTGTGGATCGGTATGGTGCAACAGTAGAACAGTGTGGTGGAACAGTCAAACAGTGTCGGGGAACAGTTTGGTGGAACAGTGGAATGATGTGGTGGAACAGTGTGGAACAGTATGGTAGAACAGTGGAACACTGTGGTGGGGCAGTGGAACAGTATGGTGGAACAGTGGAACAGTATGGTGGAACAGTGGAACACTGTGGTGGAACAGTGAGGAAGAGAATGGTGGAACAGGGAACAGTGTGGTGGAACCATGTGGAACAGTGTGGCAGTGTGGCACGGTGAGGTGGAACAGTGTGGAACGGCATGGAGGAACAGTGGAAAAGTGTGGTGGAACAGTGGAACAGTATAGTGGAACAGTGGAACACTGTAGCTGAACAGTGTGGAACAGAATGGTGGAACAGTGTGGTGGAACAGTGTGGAACAGCATGGAGGAACAGTAACAGTGTGGCAAAATGTGGTGGAAAAGTGTGGAACAGTATGGTGAAAGAATGGAACAGTGTGGAACGGTATGGTGGAGCAGTGGAGCAGTATAGTGGAACAGTGGAACATCATGGTGGAACGGTGGACCAGTGTGGTGGAAAAGTGTGGAACAGCATGGTGGAACAGTGGCACAGTGTGGTGGAATAGTGTGGAATGGCATGGTGGAACAGTGGAACAGTGTGGCATAGCGGGCACAGAACAGTGGAAGAGTATGGTGGAACAGTGGAACACTGTGCTGGAACAGTGTGGAACAGAATGGTGGGACAGTGGAACAGTGTGGTGGAACAGTGTGGAACATCATGGTGGAACAGTGGTGGTAGAAGAGTGGAACAGTATGGTGGAACAAAGGAACAGTGTGATGGAACAGTGTGAGCAGTGTGGAATAGTGTGGTGGAACATAGGAACAGTGGGATGGAACAGTGGAACAGTGTGGTGGAACAGAGGAACAGTGTGATGGAACAGTGTGGGCAGTGTGAAACAGTGTGGTGGTACATTGAAACAGTATGGTAGAATAGTGAACAGTATGGTGGAACAGAAGAAAAGTGTGATGGAACAGTGTGAGCAGAGTGGAATAGTATGCTGGAACAGTGGTACAGTATATGATGGAACAGTGGAACAGTGTGAGCAGTGTAGAACAGTGTGGTGCTGTTAAGTCTTAAAAGAGGTGACTCCTTGACTATCGAAGCATGGATACTCCCTAATTTGCTACCCCTTATACGACAACACTGTCTTGATACTTTTGAGGTCTGAGACCGGTCAGTATAAAGCACACACTGCAGACCGCGGACTACGGACTGCGGACTGGGTATAAAATACGGACTCGGTATAAAACGCAGACTGGAAAATACGGACTGGGTATGAAAGACGGGCTAGGTATAAAACGTGGACTGTGGACTGGGTATAAAATGCGGACTACTGACTACTTTGGTAAAACCGGTGCTAATCGGTTCTAGGCAAGGAAAAATAAGATCAAAAGATCGGTAAACAGCAAGACACATGACTTAAAGTTGTAAATACTCCTATAAATTCTTGGTGGAGTTGTGCCGCCCAGTTCTCTGAATCGTTAGCCTGACCAAAATGCTATTTTCTTCACTCATTTTTAGACCTGGTCTCGGTCTCTGAAAGGGGTCAGGACCTGGGGGTAATCCCTTATATAAGCCATATAGGTATGTACCGGCCAAAGGGTGGGGTTTTTGGGCGTTTTTGGTCTGAAAACACTTTGCTCATTTTGGTCTGGAATCGGGTATGTTTTTTGCAGGAACTACGGGAGCGTACATGAATGGACGTATTTAGCGTTTCAATTCCAAATGAATAAGGACAAAATAGAAATATGCGAATTCAAAATGCACCTGGAGATTTTTTTTATTTTCGCTTTAACTTGGTAATGATGACATAATTTTTGCCTAATTAGACTCAATCTGTTCCAGGCTCCGAGATAGTTTAGTTGGGTCCGCTGAATTGAGAAAGTGAACAAGAAAATAACACGGGACAAAACTAGGGAGTCTCCCCAACTATCTGGGCTAGCCTCCCACGCAGATGTTCTTAGGGGTTTGTTACGCGTTCCAGTTTGTGGGGCAGGAACGTGTGACGAACCCCTAAGAACGTCGGCGTGGGAGGTTACGAAAAATGGGTATGGACTTTAGAGATCTGTTCTGAAGACGGGTGTGGAAAATGACATTTTTTGGTCTGAAATAAGGTCAGGATTCAGAAAACCGGGCAGCACACATCCACCAAGAATTCCCAGTGGTGCCACCCTCCGGGGGTCAGGAGCAGGGTGTAAATCATGTCATCATAATCATCGCTTGGAATATAACGTTGGATGATTCATTTTGGTTATTATTCATGTATGTGAGTAATCCCACCCCCCTTAATACTGCTTTTGTGCATCGCGGAATGCCC
>BOPM01000563.1:34999-49157 GCA_022179025.1 Porites australiensis | reverse complement strand
GAGATCAATTAGCGGAAGTCTGCAGAGAAGCGGATTTCAAGACGTGTGCTTGTTTGTTTACTTCTTATCGTCGGTATCTTTTGCCTACAGCCGACGACCAAGCATTTTGATATTAATTTTTCGTTTCAAAAGCGTAGAACGGGTAGGGAATTGTGTCGTTCGTTCACTGGACGTTGGGAAACGGGTTTGGCAAGAATCACTAGTTTCAGGTGCCCGATGCGGGCTCCTTGTTTATAATTTCGGTCGCCCGCGGGCGAATAAAATTAATCGTAGAAACCTCTGACGACAGGGCGCCCATAAGGCAGCGGCCTTGATCAGCAAAGCAATAGAATCGTCAGTTAACGCTTTAGTTTCCTGGACTAACGCTCTAACGGATACAACTAACGCTCTAACGGATATACATGAGTTGCTAACGAATTGACTAACACCTCTAACGGATACAACTAACGCTCTAACGGCTACGGATGAGTTGCTAACGAATTGCCTAACGCCTCTAACGATTTTCATTGAATCATCTAACGGATGACTAACGGACAGCTAACGGTCTAACCGTTTAACGAAATATCGTTAGTGTACGTTTTCCCAAAGAAGGTCACATATATTTTTTTTGTTAAATGCTTTTACGAGCAACTTACCATCTGATCACATGAGTATTTGGGTTGAGAACTCATACACTGTAGTTGCAATCGATCTCATACTTATATAATAGTCCAATATACTGCTTTTAAGGTTCATATTGTGTTTATCACAGGTGGTCCTCATGTCAGCCACCATTGAAAGCGACCTGTTCTCTATGTACTTTGCTGTGCCTGTCAGGGGTAGAGTGGAGGGTGCTCCTGTTATCACTGTGGAGGGAAAGTCCTTTCCTGTGGTGGAATGTTATCTTGATGACCTATACGAGTTAACTGGGGTAAGTACATTAACTGTCAACCTCATTTTTTGTTTGAATTCACAAATACATTGTAAATTACAAAATGTACGAGGAATCGCTAGGACTGGCCTGCAGTTAGCAAGGCTAGTCAAGGCAGGTCAGGCTACATAATTGTACACAAACTGAAGAGATACATGACTGTCATTTAAAGAATAGAAATTTTTAATATATATTTTACATGAGCAAAATCCAACTAGTGGTCTAGCTATCATCAATGCTGCATTCTGGTCGGTTGAGCTACTACTAGGCCCATTAGTAGCAAAAAGTGCCGGCTTTGAAAACTGAAACAATTGTGGCTGAATCGTGTTTTGCTAGCTAAAGTTGTTTTGTCTCAATATTTTTGACCATCTAGTTGGATTTTACTGAAAGGATTATTCTTCTTGCCCTCTTGGCCTCTGAGTCAATAGCCCATTCAGCCTTCAGCCTCTTGAGCTATTGGCTCAGAGCCCATTCAGGTTCAAGGAATAATTAATTCTTAAAAATACAAGTACTATTCAACTTAAATACAGGGGATAAAAGGATGAAATTTTAAATATAAAGGACAAAAGAAAGTTACATTTTTCTTCTTCACAATAATCTTGAATGTCCATGTCAATATAGGTGTCTTCAGTTTGAAGGATATCAAGTAACGTTTCTTTTAATGATCTTTTTACTGGTACATACACGTGAATACATCAACACGTTCAGACTCAGGCTCATTTTTTTCTGTTCATGTTCAGTACAATATTATTCTTGGAACCAAGATTTACTTGTGATGGTAATAGCGTAAAATTATTGAATTTTGCTCGTTTTTGCTTGATTTTGTGTTACCTAGATTTTTTTTACCCAGGACCCTGTTTAACCTACAGTAATTAATTGCCCCACGCATTAGAGTTTTCATGTTCAGAGTCACCAAGGGCCTTATTCCAGTTGGACACTCTGCATACTGTACACTTAATCTAGTGTGTTATTCCAATAATTTTTCTGCAGATGATACCTGAAGTTAAAGCTGATGAACCCTGTATTACAAAAGAGGGATATCAGCTGGTGGCAGAACTTATCCAACACCTGGATGAGGTAGAGGCAGAATCTGCAAAGAGGTGAGAGTAAACAGTACTGTTATTACAGGTATACAGATGTACAAACACCAGTGAAATACAATGCACTACACACTTTACACTGTAGGTGAGGTTTTGGCTAAACAATGAGTTTACCCGATAAGATCATTGTTGCTATGGTCACATAATAAACTGTGCCACCAAAAAAATATTGAAATGAAATGATTTGCGATTATTTCATTAGCATTATCAAACATTACATTGGCAGTATTGTCTAGGGGATACAAAATTTCTTCTCTCGTGTTGAAATGTAAAATCTTATGTACAGTATTTCACTTGTTCACTGTGCTCACTCCTGAAATATTTTTCAACAACGGAAGAGAAATTGCGTATCGTCAAATTGTCACTGAAATAATGTCTTCCACTGGTGGAGTCTCTTTTAAACCTTAAATGAATCCACAGACTTCAGTCGCAGTGTATACTGGCGTCTTGAAATTATTACAAAATATTGCACCTTTAATAGTAACATGTACTTATGCCATTAAAGGCAATTTAAAATTTATGTTCCCTTACTGATTATAGTATAATTATTATGAACTTGGCGCTAAGACCCTGGAAATTGACTCAACAGCGTTTTCTTTGATTCTTTTGAAATTTAAACATTAATTTTGGCCCCAAATTTTCTCTTTAAACTCTTTGCGTTGTGTGGCATTTTGGACAAAAAAGTTAATGCAAATCTTCTACACTGAGGTGAATGCATCATCTGATTTAAGATACCATTGATTACATGTACTCCTTTGTGATTTTTTCACAGGTTAAGACAGCCAGTGGAACGTGGAACAGTCCTTGTGTTTCTTCCTGGTGATTATAAACTACATATGTATTTTATAGTGTGGACAAAGCAGTATTCAATTTCCAAACCTAAGCGCTCTGCCTTACCAGCACACAGTGTATGTCTGGTGATGACCAACGCTTTGACTCTGGCAAAGGAGAAAAATCTTTGTAAAACATATCTGCTGAGAATTGTGAATTTTAAGGATTCAGAGTTTTAGGCTCCCTACAAATGTTTAAACAACAACCTCAAGGCTGTGCTCTAAGGAAAATTTAAGGGAGCCCATTGCTCTGAAACTGTAAAATCTAGGGTTACGATTTGTATGAAAAATCTGAGATTTTCTAATTGCCCGAGGGCAAAAGTTTGGTGCCAGGGGCCACTAGGCTCTGCTAGAGCACAGCCCTGAACCTGGACCCTTCTTCACTCAAGCAACTTTCTCATTATAATAAAAATGTTACACCATTATGCCAATTTCTGAATTGAATTGAATTCCATCTGAACTCAGACAGCATCCCCCCCCCCTTCAGCTCCAAACTACATATAATTAATTTTCCCAGTTTTCAAGTACTGTGGTTTAATTTGGTTCCTTTTTACTTTAAGGTGAATTTGAAATCAAGCAGATGGATACATTGTTAGATGAAATGCTATTGGAGTGCCAGTATGTACCTTTGAGCTATTTCCTAAAATTAATTACTTTTTCTGATCCAGTTATTCCAAACTTCTCATTCCATTTTTGTGTCTTGTTAAATGCAGGCTTTTGCTTCTCCCACTACATTCCAAAATTACTACTCACGAACAAGGAAATGTTTTTAAGAAGCCCGAGGAAGGATTCCGAAAGGTATGTAAGAACACAGCACATCATACAGTATGAAATTATTTCCAAAATCTCTGATCAGTAGGCTTTACAGTTACACATAGCATTATCTATTATTTTTACATTTTGTAGCAAAAAAATATAAATTTTACATGTACCTAATATTATTATATCAAGCATGAGATGCATTGTTTTGTCATCAGATGAAGCACCGAGAAGAGAGTTGAAAATATGATGCGCAGTGGAAGTATTTTTGATGAATTTCGAGGTGTTTCATCTGGAGGTGAAACACTGTGTCAAGTGCTTGATATTACTTCTCAAACAAAATGATTTTAGAAAGAGAAATAAGGACACAAAAATGAGCAGTTTTTCATCTGGTTTCCAAACACTCATTAAACATTAATTTACTTGCATGTTTTGCTGGTTATACTTGCAGGTCATCCTGGCAACAAACATTGCTGAAAGTTCAATCACAGTTCCAGACATCAAATATGGTGAGTGCACATTTTACCCCACAAAGCTACAACTCTGCTACTGTATGAACAGGACCCTCAATATTTATCCGGACAAATATTTTTGTAAAAAAAAAGAAATTATTGTTTTTACTAAAAGTTCACTTTAACTAGGACAGAGCTTTAAAACTTGAATTTCACCTTTCAGTTGGAAGTTCTCACATTAATTTTTCCTTTCCCCAATCTCAGTTTGCTTTAGAAGGTGTTTGTACATGTAAAGATGACTTACTGTCTTGATCTGCCAATGTACACATGTCTACTTGTAGGTTTTGAGTTACAAATCTGGCTGCACTGCAGGCTACAGTGTAGAACCTTTACAGCTGAATTTTTATCAGTGTCAATGTCTGTTTTTACTTTTCCATCCATTTCAGTCATTGATTTTTGCTTGGTTAAGTGTCAAGTCTGTGATGAAGAGACAAATTTTCAAAGTTTAAGGCTGCAGTGGTCATCCAAAGCAAGTAGCACTCAACGCAAAGGTTTGTTCCCAACACTTATATTGTGCTATTAGATATATTTTGTTTTTCTCTATGTCAAACTAACTTTAACCTTTGATAAAACTAACTGAGAATCGAACAACAATGGATTGTTTAATCCACCTTTATTTGTCTACTTTTGAGCAACCCCTTCTCATAATCATAATTCTAGTATCTACTCTATTAAGAACCTGTACAGTGTTCATAACGAGTAGGGTTATTAACTTACTTCTTTTCTTTGCTGTGCATATATGCAGGTCGAGCAGGTCGTGTTTCCCCTGGAACGTGCTACAGAATAGTACCAAGAGATTTTTATGAAGAATTCATCCCTGAATTTGGTATTCCAGAAATGCAGGTCAGTGCACCATCAACATTGGAGCGAGTGACATAATTATTTGCATATTGCAATCTACCGTAATCCTCGGTATCCACGAGTTTGTGGCGTTTGTCAGGCTGTTCTCCATTCACTCACAGCATGAATAATGCCTTTTGTGTCTGTAAACGAAATGCAACATGTAGCCATTCAAATGAGACTACCTCAGCGGTACTCTACAAACTGTAAAGACTGAAAAAGTTATCTTGAAGTGTGACGGTTCAAATTAAATATCTTTCCTAGTACTTTGTTTTTTAACTTTTTTCAAAGAGAAATATTTTATTATATAGAAATTTTATTCTATTTTAATGTTAACAACTTCCAGGAATGAAAGGGTTCATTTCAAAGTTTTTTTTTTTCAGAGGTGCCCTCTTGAGCAGATTGTTTTGAAAGTAAAGCTGTTTGATATTGGACCTCCCAAGGCTGTACTGAGACTTGCTTTACAGCCTCCCGACCCTGATGATATTGAAAGGACAGTGCTTCTATTGAAACAGGTAAAAAGAAAAAAAAATCTTAAGTGCTGCCATGTAACCGACCTGGGAGCAGAGCCTCTTTTTGTCTTTTTATGAGTAAGGAGGAGAAAAATGGACTGCCTAAGTCTCATCAACCATTTTGTAGTCACCAAAGCCTGAACTTTTTGGACTAGTGAATCTTGCTCTTGGTTATCAAACTGGTTTTCTAAGAGCAGGATGCAAAGAAAATCATTTTTACAGCTAGCCATTCAGGCAAGCTGAAGCTAGCATTTACTAGCCCAGACGTCATTTCAACTAGCCCCAAAAGCTTTTTGACGAGCAGAATTGATTTCACAGTTCTTCTGTTAATTCCTCTAAAAACATCACTTGCCCTTCCGGCAAGTTAAAAACATAATTCACTAGCCTGATAACAAATCCACTAGCCCCGGGCTATCGGACACTACTTTCTTTGCACACTGCGAGAGGGAGCATCCACTATATATGTTGATAAACTAATGGTGATGACTAAGACCAGCTGTTAGGCCAGAGTTTAAAACAAAGATATTTATACTTGATTTAGGCATAGTCCTTTTTGACTACAGCAAAATCGAGCAAATGAAAGAATTCAGGCTGGCAGGGTGCATGATACAGTCTAGTGTAAAGAGTATTTCACTTGACACGAGTAGTGATTTTTGTGTTTACCAGGTAGATTAGCAGTTAGCCTGCGTAGCAGGCACTTGGAAGTAGTGGGCACAAGAGAGAACGGGCGTGTGCGAGGGAGACACGCGTGTCTCCTTCTTGCACGCCCATTTTTTCTTGCACCTGCTACGCAGGCTAATTAGCAGTGGTTTTGTGAAATGCAAGGTAATAAAGTATTGAAAAATGTTTAGAATTGTTGCTTAATACAGTCAGTGAAGAAGATATTGTTGTTGGTTCAACTAGTCTTGAATCAACCCATGCATGACAAGTGATTATTTCGAACAAGGAGCATCAAATTATGCCTGTAGGCTGGGTACAAATTTTTCTGTTCACCCATTTCTTTTAGTCCGCTTGTGTACTTGCCAGTTACTCTGGTGCATAGTTGAATGATGGGTTGGGTTGGTCTTGGTTGCAAATTACATTGTAATTCTCAAAGCCTGGACATTGGTTTCAGAGCCTGGCCTGTACAGTGATGTGTTGAAAGTTGGTTTTGACGTTATTTTGTTATCGTAGTTTTAAAAACAGAGGGGCAAGAACATCAGCCAGATTCTAATATGAGTGTCTGGACTGCTAGTTTTTTGTGGTCTGTTTTCCAGTTCTTTTTCCAACAAGTTTTACACAGTCAAACCCAGTCAATACGGAGACAGATTAACAGGGTGTCTGTATTAAGAGGGTTGAATTTAGAGAAAATGTAAGGGTTTTTTTTCTCCAAGGACAAAGCAAACTGTCTGTAATAATGAGGTGTCTTTAAAGCGGGGTGTACTTATTTTAAACCATTTTTTTGAAGGTTGGAGCCTTGACAATTTACATGAAGAATGGTGTAATCAACCCTTGGGATGGAGAGCTGACATTTATTGGCAAAGTTTTGGGGGAATTGCCAGTTGATGTCCACCTTGGAAAGCTTTTGGTGTTGGGATATGTGTTTGGCTGTCTTGAAGAGTGCCTGGTTATCAGTAAGTGTTATTTAAAACCCCTTTACCCCTGAAGCCCTGTAACCGCGCATTTACATAATTATGTAGTCCTAGAACCGCTTGAAACATTCATGAGTTTTAAAGACAGCTTTGACATTCAACTTGAATGTGCAGTGGGGAGGTTATTCAAATCATGCCTGAATGACCATGAGTCAGCTAAGCAGGTCGGTGAAAAATGAAAAACACATGACGTATAGTTGAATGGAAATTCCAGTGGAAATTTGCTACCCACTTGCACTTTATTCCATCTAATCCTACGATCATTCCTTGCATTTTTCCTAAAAACTTTTCCCAGACAAATGAAGCCTAGTAAGTGCACAGCAAAGGAAAGAATGTGGGTCAAGGATAGTGGAAGAATTTGTGGGGGGAGAAGAGAAAGTAAAACAGAAGCTGATATTTAGCATCACGAACAGAAATCTGCAAAGTGCTTGACATATAAACAGCGATCTTGACCAGTTTTGGTTCGTTTTGCCCAGAGAGCAACTGAAAATGGCCTGATAGCTCAAGTGAGCCAACATAATAAATCTGTAACCCTTAACACTGATTTTTATGAGAGATCACCCCTAGCTGGAGAGGAAAGAAATGAATCAGAACTGCATCAGAGTTCTTAGTCTGTCGATCATGGTGTCATGTCTGAATTGTGCTTGACTCACCTTGCTCTATGCCACTCATGTGACAACAACAACAGCAACAACAACAACAACTTTATTCTTTGGAAACAAGATTTGGATAGTTTGCCATTCTTGGCGGGGCAAGACAATTACATGAATAACATAACAATAACCTTAAACTATTACAAAGCTTTGCAGATTGTAACTTAAAATGAATAAAACCCGTTTGCTGTGTTGGCCTTGTTGATTCTTTGTCAGGTCGTCAGAAACTTTCTGTAGTTTGTTCTTTAAATCTTCAATTTCATTACGCAAAGCTTGATGTTCCTTTCATACAATGTAATTTGTCATTACCCATCATACTGAAAGGTTTTTAGAATATTGTCTGTAAGTTCAAGATAAAAGAATAATTCTTGAATTAAGATCGGAGCACACAAAATACGTCTGCACAGTGCACACGCTGCTCCTTGTTCCCTGTGACCTCACAGCAGTCCTGTGCCACAATTGATTGTCATTTTTCGTTTCTTTTCCTTTTTTCGTTTAGGTGCGTCACTGTCATTGCAGTCCTTTTTCAGTAAGCCCTTCAGGAAAGAGTTCAAGTTTTACATGTAAGAATCATTTTCACAGTTTCTAACTCTCATAAACTCCTCCCCTTGGAATTATTTTCCAATTTTAAGAGGATGTGCGACTTACGTTAAACCGAAGTTCCCAATTCTCTAACCCTCTCATTCCTGGGGTTTAAAATGTAGGGTTTTGTGATGAAATCGCCGGGATCTCTGTTGGTTAGGAGTGGTTGGACTGAAGAAATTACTTTAACACTGGCTTTGATGCTGGTGATATCTCTATTAATGATAAAATGAAACTTCACAAAGAATTTCAAATATCTTTTTTTAAAAAATCCCACGAAAATGGTACTGCTATGTAAAAGCTCCATCCAGGAGGTTTAAACTGAAGGGTAACACCATAGGATCTCAGCCACAGATCTGATGGGGTGTCACCATAACTTGGGATATAAAACAAGCCCACACCTATCGACAGTTGTTGATAGGTTCAGCTTTGTTTTGTTTAAGTTTAAAATGAGTATATTTTGGTCTACTTTTCTTTTTAGGAAGAAGATGGGTTGGAGTGATTACTCACACAGCGACTGTATTACTGTTCTTAATGCCTACAAGGTAATGAACACTTTAACAATGCTAAGAAGAAAAACGGCAAACTGATCCTTATGAAAGAAGACTAAAAAAAATAATTGATAATAATAATAATCATAATAATAATAATAATAATAATAATAATAATTATTATTATTATTATTTATGTATTTTTATTTCAGTCCTCTTGCAGTGTGGATCATTTACTATTACCTTGTAATACTCCTGATCATTTCTAATCCAGTTCTATGCAAGACCTGGCACTCCTTATTGGTTTGTCAGTGTGGCTTTGACTTTTCACTGAATACCCCTTTAACAGCCAGCAAAGTATATTAAAAAAATTTAATTGAAAGCTGATCTTTATCAATAAAACAAAACTGAAAAAAAGAACTGAACTGTTCTGCTCTCTTTACGCATCCATAAATGTCCGGCTTATGTTCAGCTTTCCTTAATTAGTCTCTCTTGCACCAAAGAACATGTAATTCTTTGTCGTACATTTTCTTATTAACTAGTACTTTTAAATTACAGGAATGGAACATGCTGAAAAGAAGAAAAGGATTCTTAAGGGTAAGTTGCATTCCTTTTCAAGTTACTTTGAAGGCTTGCTGAACGTAACAGTTAGAGTACAGAGGCTGTCTGATACTTCAAGACTTCCACAGCACGAAACAGAGCCTGGTTTCGCATACACAAGACTTTTTTTTCTTCCCCAAGCTTTTCCTCCTTATTCTCACGAGTCTCTATTCTAGATCTCTGTCACTTAATGTGAGTTTTCTTTGCATTTTGAAAATGAACAGTTTGGCAACTGTCCAATAGTTAAAAGTGTAAAAATTCTGGACCTTATTAATGAGGAGTACTTTAGTGAATGGCCAGACAGGCTTGACACGACACTTGACAGTCATATGCATCTTAACTTTAGGTAAAGTAGAGTATTATGATATACGGTTCATCAGTAACAGAACTTAATGGCGTGTAGCGTTTTTTATGTCGCTGTTACAAGCTTAGATCTGTACACCTTTAAGAAAGCTGCAGAAAACTTTCCCAACGACAGGATAAACCTTTTTTTTAAAAAAGGCTTTAAACTACAGCCTCCTTTTACACGACCTCCTCGAAGGCCAGAAACTGCACACTTAAGACAACAAATTAGAATGAATACTGAACGTTTTAAATCGTCTTTTGTTTGTATCGTTTATTTGCGGTGCATTATTAATTAATGTTTTTAGTAGATTCCATTTATTTGCAACGCATTAAAGCTATATGCTGTATTCACCAGGGAGAACAAAATTGGTGTAAAGAGAACTTTATTATCATAGGACGCATTAGAGAGGTACAGTAGATATATGCCCCACCCCCCACCCCCTTTCCCAAGAAAGAAAGAAACAAACAAAACCCAGGAAATTACAAAGTCATGATGTTTTAATCAGAGCCACACAGGGCTTTGCACACAAGTTTTCCGTGCCGTCGAGGCGTCCATCTCTCTTTGTATAAATATGGCTAATTGTTCTTTCTTGCGGCCTCAAATGGTCCTCTGGACGAAATGCCTCCGTGAGAGGGCCGAACGTTTCTGTACACCTTTCACAACGTTGCTGTGGACGTTTCTGACGTTTCTGGCCGGACGATTTTTGTAATTTGTAACAAATTACAATTTGCAAAATTTGTTTGACAATCTCCTGAACAAAAAGAACTTTTCTTTTAGGCATTTGTCCATTTTAGGGACCATTTTGTTGTTTGTCCATTAAGATCTGTATATCACAAAGAACAAAACAGTTGAGCAACAAGCCTGTAAACGGGTTTTTCATTGATGTTTTTTTTACCCGTTCATTACTTGTGATGCACCAATCAAAACTTACGTTAGCATCTCGTCATTTTAATAAATTGTTGTTACTAAATAAAACTTATTTGCTAAAGTTGGTGCTGACTTCAACATTCTTTGACGTCTGTGAATGACATATGCGGGCGTTTGAATTTACAGGTGGAACAGCTTGTTACAGAATTAACTAACAGGCTGAAAGGTTTTAACATCATCTCAACGAAACCTCTGCATCAGAAGTAAGTTTGAGTTGTATTACAGAATTATGTACCAGAATTGACTCCCTACTTTAGTCTTACAAAGGCGATAGAAAAAAAGAACGCAACATATTGTGTATTGTTACTTCAAAAGTTAGAAACACATCACATCTTAATTGACTCACCCTTGTACTTATGATTATTTTTTTTTTTCAGGAATATCACCTCCCCTGAAAACATGCGAATCCTAAAGGTCAGTTTAGTCTCTTGCAGTTAAGTAACAAATAGATAATTTTAAAGGAGCTGTGTCACATATTTTCACTTTAAGCGCTCGAAGCGGTCATATGGATACCAACGTTTTGAGTCTAACATAATTATTGTTTGGGCGTCGCCCAAATAGAGTAAAAAGTTGCCTTCTTTCACGTTCGAACCGTAAACGGGGAGAAGTCCATTTGTCCAACATCTTCACGTGCAAACTGCGTGCGTGACACTTATTTTTAAAACCCTCGGCTTAATTAGATCAAGTCGAATTCTCTCATACACGAACCACGAAAACAGCAAATTCCAAAGCTTTCACGTGCAAACTGCATGACAATACAACTCTCAGTATGGGCCTGAACACACGAGCCGGGCTGGCTAGCTTTTGCCAGGTGACGTTTATCCTGGTATTACATGAAAAGAGGCAGCCCGGAGCCGCCATTTTTATGTAGAGATTGGAAGCAGTGTGCATGTTTCTCGCATGGTTCATTCGCCCGGCTGCCCGGCAAATGTGATTACTTGGAAATTTTCCAGCCGGTATCCCGGCATCACAATACTGGGATCCCAGCTAACCGAGCTGGCTCGGTTGTCATGTAATCGCAAAGTTGATTTTTGTTGCGTTTAATTAAGGTGCCGAGATCTCTGCAAAGCTAGCCAGCCCGGCTCATGTAATCAGGCCGTTAGTTCTATATCCAGATTTTACGCCTCCCCCCTTGACCTCACCGATTTTTCAAAGCTCCCCGAAACCACAGACCCAAAATTTCAGCCCCCCAAACATCTTCATACCTCCTTCTCCAAATTAAATGAACTTTCGCTTATCCACGCACTCTCCATAAAAATATTATCAAAAATAGCCGAAAGACAATCCTAAACAAAAAGCCTAACAACATTTAAAATAAGTGCAATTATGTTTTCGACTATTGATAAGATCTTTCACAACCACCACTTCATTTCAACAGACGGTAACTATACTATCCTGTCATAACCAAATTAGCACTCCCAGTCTCCCACAACTAACCTCACTGCAAGAGCTAAAATCACTCTTACCTTCCAAAAACTTGAAACTACTTTCACTGATTAAAAAACTACAGCCATAATCTTACCAATCCACGTCCAATGTAACTCGACGCCTTCCACTTCACACATCTCAACCAACCCCTAAAATATACAACGCTACTACACTACTCACACGTCCCTAATAATACTTAAAAACTCCACGTACGCCTAGTACAACGATGCCCAAATATACGCTCCAACAGCATCTTATTGATTAAATTTTGCTTTAAATACTTACAAGCAATTAGAGGTTGACGATCAGGTCATTTATTATTATTATTATTATTATTATTATTATTATTTTTGTTGTTGTTGTTATTATAATTGTTATTATTTGTTATGTTTTCAGCTTATGATTTGTGGTGCCTTCTATCCAAATTTCTTCGTCTCGAGTGACATGGATGAATCTGAAGTTATGAAGACCATGTCTGGCCACGATCCTTTTTCCACAGTTATGGTACGAACAGCGAACTAAATAGAAAAAAATGAGGAAATCAAAACAGTTCAAATTAGTCGAGCGGTGCACGCGTTGTACTTATATTGAAAGCTAATGAGTTTCAAACGAGCATTTCCCATTTATCATTATGTTCTCCCAACCGAAAAGCTGTAAATGTCTTGTAAATATTTCAGTAAGGCAATTAAGCGGTGATGATGATGCTTATGCTGCTGGTAGTGGTGCCGCTGGTGGTGCTGGTAATGGTTCTGGTGGAGCTGTTGGTGCTGGTGATGCTGGTGATTGTATTGGTACTGGTGCTAGTGCTGCCGGTGAAGGTACTGTTGCTGGTGCTGGTTGAGGTGCTACTGTTTGCTGCTGGCGGTGGTTCTGGTGATGCTGCTACTGGTGGTGCTTATGATGCTGCTGTTGCTGATGCTGGTGCTAGTGCTGCCGGTGAAGGTGGTGGTGATGCTGGTAGTGCTGCTGCTGCGGTGGTGTTGGTGACACTGGTGCTAGTGCTGCTGGGAAAGGTGCTGTTGCTGGTGCTGGTTGAGTTGCTAGTTTGCTGCTGGTGGTGGTGCTGGTGATGCTTATGATGCTGCTGGTGCTGGTGGCCGTGGTGATGGTGCTGATACTGGTGGTGGTGGTGGTGGTGCTAGTGCTGCCGGTGAAGGTGGTGATGATGCTGGTAATGCTGCTACTGCTGCTGCTGCTGCGGTGGTGTTGGTGACACTGGTGCTAGTGCTGCTGATAAAGGTGCTGTTGCTGGTGGTGGTGGTGGTGATGCTGGTTGAGCTGTTAGTTTGCTGCTGCCAGCTGCTACCGGTGGTGCTCATGATGCTGATGGTCGTGGTGATGGTGCTGGTACTGGTGGTGGTGATGCTGGTTTAGCTGCTGGTGCTGGTGATGCTGGTGTTGCCGCTAGTTTGCTGCTGGCGTTGTTGCTGGTAGTGGTGCCAGTGATGCTGGGTAATGGTGGTGGTGTTTCTGTTCCTTGAGCTGGTGGTGGTGGTGGTTGTGATGTTGGTGCCGGTAGCGATGATGGGTGATGTTGATGGTGATGTTGGTGGTCACAACCCAGGGTTTCCCTGATTCAGGCGTTCAGTTTACGTTGCACGCCATGTCGTTTAAAGTCAGGTACTTAGATATGCATGTGGCGTCATTTCAGGTGAGAAATGTTCCTCCCCATGGTGCTCTTTACAAATCAGCCATTGCACGACTGTTCAGAGAGTGCGGCAGAGGAAAAGCAATATATTTTGAAGATACTAGGTACAATTTTTGTTGAACTTTTAGACTTACTATCTCTTTTGTGTTCTCACTAGCTAAGTGTCGGTCTTTATTATTTCTCATTGTGGTTATATCCTCGTTTTTTATTTATTTCTCTGTATATTTTACTGCAGAGCATACATTGAATTTGAAAGACCCCAACACATGGAGCAGGTTGTGCAGACCAACACAATTCTGCCTGCCGTCTACTTGGCTCTTAAAATGAGGTGATAATTTCGTTGGGACGTTTAGCCATATCTATAAACTAACTAGGTAACTGGTGGGGGG